>CAJQUW010013712.1:0-552929 GCA_907163375.1 Prostheceraeus crozeri | reverse complement strand
TCCAGATGCTTCCGACAATAAACAATTAGATCAGTAACATTTCCAGCCAAGTGAAACCCATGGGCGTCTCCTTTTATCATTCATGAGAACGATTCCTTGATCACGTGCTAAATAAGCAATTTTCTCAAAGAATTGTTTGGAAATCATATCATTAAATCGAAATTAAAGAACAATTCGACGCTCGGACACAACGGAATAAAAAAATAATCAAAAGTTATTTGGAACAATAATTATTTCGCCGGCCTGGCCGCTTCAGCTGTGTCATTTACATTACAAAGAAAACTTTAGAAATCAAATACATTGAAAAGTCAAAATTGTAGAGATCGATGTTTGACCCCGTTCAACGTGGACAAGGATGAAAAACGGAAAGTAAGTAGTAAGATGCTGTCCTTTATACCAATCAGGAGCAAGGGTCCTTGTAACAAAAGTGGAGTTACTGATCACATTAAATGTGAAGAATGTGATTCAGTATACATCGGTGAAACTTCAAGAAATGGCAAGATTAGAGGTAAAGAACATATGTAACAATTAAAACAGAAAACTAGTAACTCAGTCTTGTGGAAACATTGTAAAGAGAGACATGAAAGCAAAATAAAAAATGAATACGAAGTATTCAACAATGATGCAATTACCAGACAAATAGCCGAATCAGTAGAACTAAGAAACCCAAACAATGAACAATTAAATAATACAAAATAGGAATATCACTCACTGAATTTCTCTACATTAGCGATATCACAGCAATTTCCTGCCTAAAAGATTTCTACTTCTAACAACTACATATGTGAGAGATATATCTTGGGCATGAAATAGGATTTGACTTTGATAATATTACCACAACGTTGAATTTATCTTTGTAATGTAAATGACAGTTGAAGCGCCTGGACCGGCGAAATAAACATTCTATTCAAATAACTTTTGATTGTTTTTCTTATTCCTTTGCGCGTCGAATTTTTCTTTAGAATTAATATTAAATTATAATATTTCGATTTAATAATATGATTACTTGATTATAATTGATTTTTCAACTTACCTTATACATGAGAGAATCCACAAGTAAATCGTGTTCCAATACATTCTGCTTAAGCTGTTCGTAGTAATATCGGTCCTGAAAAATTAAGGAAGGTTTCTCTGTTTCTATCACCTATTTTCCAGTCAATTTAAATATTCAATTTAGCGTCAAACTCAGTGCTAAAAACGTTGAGATATTTTGCCATCAAGCTATAATTCTGGTACACATGAAAATAATTAGCCGAAATCAAAGAAGCTCTGATAATCTCAACTTTAAAGGGTGAGATTTTAGAATGATCGCGAATTTGTAGAAACTCATGGTGTCAATTATTCTCGGGATTGTATGCAATACAACGCAGTACATCGACTTAAGCGATTGCTTATATTGTTTCAGATAGATATCATTAATCGCCTATCATGCAGGCCATCAGATAGAGAAATTTATGGCTCATCTTTCGTAATATTCAGTCCGAATGCTGCTGATAATTCTGTCTTCTTTTAAAACTTGCCATCTCACAACGCTCAATGAAATGTATCGATCTCAAATGCTTCCGATGCAGCGTCGTACATGATTTAACAAAGGATCAAAAAACAAGTCCTCCCTGCTTTTTTAGAACAATATATTCAATTCAAATTCAAATAACAAAATCTCTAATCTTTTATTTGAATTATTCATAATTGGGCCAATAATTGGGTAGAATCTTTATTATTTGAATTTAATTGAATGTATAAGCCTAACAAAGCAGGCACATCTTTTTTTATCCTCTGTCTAATCATGCTTTGGATGCTTCACAAAAATGCTTTAAATTCATTAATTCTCTTCCATTTTTCCACCATCTCCATTTAATAAGGAAACGTGTGAATAGAATTTCAAATAGCAAGAGTCAAGCCATTTACTAAAACCATGGAAAGGAAGCATAAAGTGGCAATCAAATAAATTCACTTTCAATTCCATCTCTCAGCGTGACTGCGATTTCCGAAATGCCAATGCCATTAACTCAGATTTCATACGGACAATAAGATAAGTTATCAAAAGACATACCTCGATAATGTTCCTAATGGCGATCATTTCTCGTTCCGTTTTAATGACCACTAAAAGAGATATGGATATATCCTTCACTTTTGATTACAAACTGTCCCTTTATGTGACATGGGGTCTGGATTAGTATTCAATGAAGTTTTTACATGCTTCACTTATAGTCCGGCAGCCAGTACGAGGCCGAAAATTAAACTTTCACAGAATGATGTACACCTTATGCCTACTACGAATCTGCACGTCTGCCGAGTTCTAGTGAGTTCCTCTTCTTGTCAGACAGGATCAAAGAAAAACATACGTAAATCCAATGGGACGCAGATTGCAGTTTTTTTGCAAAAATGAAATTTTCTATGTTTTCTCTTATCAACTGAAAGGCACGATGTCCAGAGCCACAATTTTTGACATGCTATGTCTTCAGGTCATTTCTCATCATGTTCACGAACATTTATCTATGCAACTTTACACCTTCAGATTTATTTTTGCCAAAAACTACATTCTGCGTCTCTTTGGACTAGCATGCGTTTTCTTTGAACGTGTCTTCAAGAAAAGGAACTAATTTCGAACTAGGCAGACGTGCAGATTCGTAGTAGGGATAGGGTGTACAGTACACAATTCTGTGAAGTCTCAATTTCGACCTCGTTCACTGCAGAAACTCGTTCTGGCTCCTAGCTAAATTTTGAACCGCTTTTCTAAGTTAGAATTCAACATGAAATACTCGCTTTTATAGAAGAGGAAGTGATAGGAATAATTGACCGCTAAAGGAAAGATTCTTCATTGCTTGCTAATTATCTAGCAAATATACCACCAATCAAACTGAGAACTCGAATTAAGGATAAAATATTGGTTCAGCGGATCACGAACAACTGACCTGCTTCCATCTGCAGCGCTCTCAAGATTGAAGAGACTCAAGGGAATATCATTTCCATAACAAAACGGGTACTTATGGGTTATCTCCCTCAAGTTTTCAAATTTGTCTAAAATCTGCAAAAATCAATCAATCGTCACCAAACTTCAGGGAGACGTACTTTAGCATATTTTCTACCCACATACAAAACTTTATGCAGATCAGAGAAATAATTTTTGCATCATAGACGATAACTTGAAGTGTAGCGATGTCAGCAGCTGATCTGACTTCGTCTGTTCGACGCATTATTGTTACCTGTCTGTGCATTGTTCTCTCTCCCTCTTCGTCTCATCCACTGATATTTGAAATCTTCCCACTTCCAGTACCGTGCCACTTGCCACACCTTTATTAAGTTCAAAATCCTAGTGTACGGGATGTGGCCTGGTCATCATCACTTCAGGAGTTGTCGGGAAATGACTTCGTTGACCTCAAGTGCTTTCTCCTCAGACGCTATCGCCCCTAATTAAAAAATGCTTGTCCGATTTGCACAAATTTTAGCATGTGGGTGGAAAATGTCCTCACCCATGTATACTGGAAGTCTCGTGACTATTGATTCATTCCTACGGAATTTAGAAAAATTTGAAAACGTGGAGATAACCCATTTAAGTACCAGAAAATGTTGTTATTATTATTGCTTAAAAAGATTTCATGTCGAGCTGATGAGCCAACCTTGCGGCGAATGCTACGGATGAGTCCTCACATTTTTCGAGTGGAAAATGTGAAGTTTATGAAATGTCATTTAAACATTTTCTTGCACGTCTGCAATAATTGTAAATGTAATATTTGGATAGTAAAATATTTTGAAGAATATTTACACCATTTTTCAGTCGAAGGCAAACCGGCAAAAATGAATGAAGTTGATAGCTTGTACAATTGACATCCATCAGATCATATGCGTCGTATATGGCTCGAAATCACTCACCACATCATCTACTTCCACGTTCAGCAAGGAGCACCACATTTGACGGCGAATTCCCATAGGACAGCCGCGTTTACAAGCTTCTCTAGCCGTCAAACTTTGTTGCGAGTCCACAACTGAAAACAAAACAATGCAAAACAATGATGAAGACTATTACACTTCTGCATCTTGTTTATTTATAGCAACATTTTGTAGAACGTTGCATTAACATCAGGACAATCTTGAAAGTGAATGAAGCAGATACACAGCAATTGCTTTATATGAGCTTTATTCATCAGCTATGTACTAGCGGGGACAGTGATTACGTAAAGCGAGGTGTGGTAAGGAAGCATGATTCACGCATATCGGCGTATTACTGCAACAAGGTTCCGAAAAACCTGAAGTGGATTTTTCAAAGTCGCATTTTTTACATGGTAGGATAGCTCAGTTGGTTAAGGGCCGCGCTTCGGTGTGAATGTGCAGAAGGTCCATGGTTCGAGTATGACCGCCTCAGGAGACACCACCGTTGTCACTAGAGGAGGCTACTTCCTAGCTTGGTGAGAGATTGCGAATTCTGCCACACTCCTAGCTTGCTCGCATGCCTTCGTGCCATTGGTGGGGCAGGGACACGTAAAAATAGTTACGATATTTCCAAAAGATGTATTTAACTGATAAATATCCAATTCATTATTATTGGGGAGTGTCAAGATTTCCATCTCAGTGAATAATAATTGCAACCGGTATGACAAGAAATTCAAATCAATAAATGTCTTCATAAATAGCAGTTGGGTCCACACAGAAAATCTATTCCTGTCAGAAGTAAGAAAATCTGGGTTGTAACTGTTTGTCTGAATGTCTAATGATATTTCAAAAGAAGAACAGCATCAAGATGAGCGATTTAGATCAAATGAATACCACCATCAATAATTAGAACAATTTTGGACTCCGTGGCACATTTGTTAAGTGCTTGGCCTAACGATCTTCTGATCCAGATGTTGAACCCCGAAAGTGTCATTGGAAGTCGTCAGAAAGGGCATCCTGACTAAAATATCACAACGCTCCAGATTAAATTCTGACCATGTCAGCACTGTCCAAGAAAACCATTCATTCAGTCATTCATTCAATTAGTTGAAGAAAAGTTGAGCAGCATTCTTCAATTACCTTTCCGACAATTTTTATCACGTTCTTGTTCATAAAATTCCGGAGGCATATCCACATCATCCACCCCAGTCTGTTGCAATCCAATAGCCAAATCTCGATAAAAGAGACGCTGGAATAAAGGAATAATCGTTGCTTTGATCAGGACAAAAAATTGAAATTCAATGAGGCGAGTGCTTTCAGCAAATGCCTTCCGTAATTATCAACTGATTGTAAGGCTAAATTACTATAAGAAAACAGCTTTAGTATGATCAGGTAAATCATTCTTCATTAGAGCAACTGTGTCGAATACTTATCGCATGTCCTAATGATTCATAACTTACAAGATCCTGCAATGACTTTACTTGAAGTGGAATTTGTACGAGGCCCCAGCTGTTTAGCCATCTGAAATTAGAATATTTTATTCAGAAAAGGTCTTGATGCTTCCAGCAACAAAGAAAGCCAATACTTACACTGAAGCATCTCCAGCTCCCGTCATTCGAGCATTCGGATTTCTAACCGCAAGAAGCACTTCCAAGAAATCTTTGGGGGCGTAGACAGGGCGAATCGCAGAAACGTCTAAAGAAGAAATGAGATTTATTTTGTATACAACTTTGAATTTAGTGTGCTGTGCATCTCCTCTGTATTTTGAAGTTTGTTCTTCAAAATCTACTTCGCCATCACAAAACTACACAAAGACTACAGATGGATTAACACGCGATTTTACTCTGTTCAACAGATGAAATACTTTCAAGCCAGTCCTGCTAGATATATTATTATTATTATATCATCATAATGCATAATATTGTAAGGATTTACATTTCAACATTTTGAAATAATTTTATTATAGAAATCATGTACAGATCATGATCTTTCAAAGTCATACCGAATACAAAAGAGAGAGAGAGAGAGAGAGAAAAAAGAAGTTAAGAGTCAAAATAACTTGATGCTCCAGCCAGAACCAGTTCGTGTCTGCCAATCTCCCCTAGATTCATTGATAGCATTGCTCGGGAGTTATGGCGCATCAAAGCGATGGACATTTTTCTCATGATGGCCTCCCGTGCCTCACAAAAGGTCACTGAAGTCTGAGTGGACAGTCTGGAAGCAACTCGAGAGAATGTGTAGAGAACTTCTTCTCCCCATGAGCCATAGGCTGTAACTGCCATCGGAATGCATATCCAGCCAAGCTCCTCACATTTGTTGTCGTTGGAGGTATGCTTTCTTTTTTCAGCCGCCAACAAGGTTGACCCTTCCGTTGTGCTCGCTCCTGGAACAGTGTTATTGATAAGCGGATGCACAACAGTCAGGTCAACTGCTGCTGGACGACCAAGACTCCAATCTGGCAGGAGAATGTCTGCTGGTCTTCTGTTTGGGTCGGAGTGACCACAACCGGCGCCTTTTTCGATGGCAGGTCGAAGGTTTGCCCATTCACAGATTTGGTTTAGCTGATCACGCAGAGCATTATGCCGACTTGTCACAAAGCTTCCCCGCTTACATGTCAGAGCGTGATGGCCCAACGGATCTAATGAAACTCCTGGACATCTTGGACACAGAGTTTTACCAGTCGTCATTGGCAAGCCGAGCCACCATTTTATCAACACTTGAAATTCTTCGGGTGATAGTCTGAAACCCAATCCAGGTGATGGAACATCGGTTAACCATTTAGCCGCATCGGGTGAACTGACCGAGTGTAACCGAATTTGATGTGCAGGACTTGCACTGGTCATTAAGGTCTTTTGTAGTCTGGAATCAATGAAAGTTGACAGATGTTTTTGTGAAGGTGTCGATGAAATGAAGAAATCATTTGCAAGATGTTTTTGCTCTTCTACCATCGAATTATACGAGGAAATTGCCTGAAGGCAAGAGTCGTACGTTGTGGCATTGCTCCTGATACTCGCAGCGGGAAGTGATGCACTGAGCGATGCAAGATAGGCTGCTGAAGAATGTTTCATTGTCGACCGAACACCTAGTCCACCAGAACATACTTTAAGTTGGCATTGGATCCAAGCCTCTTCCGATAGTTCAATGGCAATACTTTCTTCTAGACATTTTCGAACTTCTTTGTCAAACTCTCCGAAAGCTTTCTCGGTGCATTCAGGGGGAACAGTTCTTGCCAAATGAGTCATCCTACAGAACCCGGCACATGTCCTCAGCAGAGATAGAGAAACTTGTGGATCCCGTAACCGAGAGATATAATTCAGCAGCTGCAAGGATTTCACACGCTTATTCTCTATAAATTCGGAGCAGAAATTGTGATCTCCAACAGGCGAACCAAGTACCTCGAAATTGGCTGAATTAGATTTTAAGAAGTCAGGACTGAAGTCATCAAGGTTGCCTTTACCAAACAGTTCACATTTTTTAGTCTGCAGCTTGAGTCCCATATCACCACCTTGCGAACATAAAACTTCGTATGCCTTTAGAACTTCTTCTTTCTTTCCAGCAAGGATGCCGTCATCCAGATACCAACAATGGTAAAGTAATGAGCAAGAAGATTCAATTGCTTTGACAACTGGATGCAATGCTAGGGCAAAGAGGAATGGACCGAGTGGATCGCCTTGTTGAACGCCTTGACATGAAGAGATGCGTCCCATTGTATGCCATAGAAAAGGTTGACAACCATAGCACCAGGTTATCCATTTGTGGATCTTCGGGAAGAGCTGATAGCATTGATCTAGAACCGCCTTTCTAGAAACCGAATTGAAGGCATTAGCCATGTCCACTTTTAAAATGCAGAAGTCAGGATCATTCCAATGATCATGAGTCACTGCCCTGACGCGATGGATGATCTTTTCAGTTCCATTTTTACAGGAAACTCCTATCTGTAGAGGCAAGAAATATGTAATGATGTCTTGACGTATTAGACTACATATGCACTTAGTAGACAAGCGACGTATAACTTCTCCCACGACGATTGGTCTGACATCCCAACTATCTCCTTTCGTCTTTTTCAAAGCAGTAAGATTTCCACCTGCAATGTATGGCGCTAAATCGATAGGAGACTTTCCAGAAATAAGGAGGTTAACCAAATGCCTTAAGGATGCCGTTAAACTAATTGGCAAAACAGCTTCACATGCATTAATCAAGTGTTGAACCCGAAGACCGGATGGCCCACAAGCTGTAGCCTGAGGAAACGAGCGTAAAATCTCCATCATGTCGAAAGAAGAAGACAACTGCAACAATTCAGTCTCATTGGAATATTCTGAAACGGATGGCGGAGGAACTTTGAGATGTTTGTCATTCAGTTTGGTCCATGTTATGTCGTTATTGGGGCACAACCCGCTCGATGACAAGATGCGGCACGCTTTCCCATATAGTCCATCTTCAGCCTGATCAATGGCCGCTGCAATTCTTGAAACATATTCTTCTTGAGAACTTCTTGATTTTGGTTTTGAAAAAGTTGGTGATTTTGAATTAACTTTTGCTGCTTCCCACAATTCTTCTAGATGACCGTTGCTCCACTTGTCACATAGCATATTGATTGAAGTCTTGTGTTGATGTCTCTTTCCTGCACGTTTGGATGATGGTAATACGCATTTAGGAAGCATCAGCAACTTAGTCCACGAATCAACGGAGTTTTCATTGACAACTTGCTTGATGGCTTCCGAGAGAACATAGCCAAATTTTTGACGTGCTTTTGCTGGCACAAATTTTAGTGTTGGTCTTTGAAGTCGCATGACCTCGTCTAAGGAAGGTAACTTGAAAACGTGATTTGAATCAGTAACAGGCTCAATTGCGGTAGATGACTGACTTGCTTGTTGAGATGCACATTTTGAGCTATGTCTAGACCGAAATGATTCTGCAAAAATTCGATTGCATTTGCAAATATAACGACGATGCCGAAAAAGCCAAGAATCAGGAACTTGTCCGGGAAGTAATCCGGAGCAGTGTTTTTCCAAATGTCAAGTTACCATCGAGGAGGCAATCATTTCAGGGCAATTGTCCACTGGGCATGGACAGCCAGCTATTCGACTGCTATCTATGATACCAGGGTTTGCATGTTGAAATTCTGATGTGTCTGCACCTGTCATATCCATTACAGCTCGAGGAAATTTCAAAATACTAACTCAATGACGATATCTGACAAGAATCTCCCAAATTGGCATCGGAAATGACAATTTATGTATGACAATAGAAATTTCCAAAAAAAGGTATTCTAAAAACTGAAATTCCAATACTAAGCGATAGGCGAGAAAGTTTGAGATCAGAGCGAGCGAAAGTTGTAATGAAACAAGTATTGGAAGGGAAAATTCGAATCGCAAAATTATTCCACACTGAACAATATAAAAAAGATTGATATCCTATATGAAAAGCTGAAATAGTCCATTAATAAAGAATTGCGTAGATATCTGGCAGGAGCTGTAAAAATGTACGACCGTCCACTGGCAGCATAGATTGTTTGAGTAAATAGCAAAAAATAGTTCAGTGAGGGAGAATTCAACATGTTAGTAACATGTTTCATTTCAACATGTTAGTAAGTTCCACGAAGAAGGTAATTGTTTTCCTGGTTGGAAAATATAAACCTTGTGTAGACTTATAACAGAATAAAAAAAAGTCATATGCATTATAACAGAGATGCATAGAATATTTTTTACCATTATTTCTCATAACAACCTTGAGCCTTCGGCTCTCGGTCATTTTGGCAAATAATGACCTCAAATCTACGTATTATCTATTATAAAATAGAAGTGATCATTAATTGTCACAGATTTGAATTTGGGGGTCCGCCTTATATATATATATATATATATATATATATATATATATAAAGATAACATCATTGAAATCACTCACCGACATCACTTGTCAGCACATCGCCTCTTTAGTGATCATTTTTGGGAAAACAAATCTCATCACAAGCTAACAGCTTTAAGGACTCACTAGGTACATTTGGCGCATAGTCTTTTCAGCATGTCAGAACACAAGGTTTCTATAATAAGTCCTAAAATTCTTCTGTTATCTAGGTAAGGATATGATTTTTCATTCACTCACTTGAATTGCTGATTATCACTATGCATTAACGATGCTTGAACTTGCGTGTGTAATTGAATTTCCAATGATCATCTCGAACTATGAATATAGTATATGCATTTCATGGCATAATTCGACTTGCAAAGCTGTATTACGTTGAAGCAAATTACCAAAGTTGAAAATCTTACTTCAAAAACACTTTTTTGAAAATTAGTTTTTTATATCTTACTTCTGTTCAGATGGTGATAAAAAAAAGACAAAGCCATGAAAAAGTTGAAGAACAAGATAGTGTTTATTGCAATTGAAGCACACAATATGAGAATGAACAGAGCATGAAGGAGTTGATTGACGTATCGAAAACCATGATAGAATTGAAGTGCAGGAATAGAATAATGGGCGATGAAATTTGGTTCATGTCTAATGATTTCATGGATGGTTTGAGAATACAATTAAAAATTTTAAAACGTTACACATTTGTTGTGGTACACTTCAATTTTTATTCCTATGCGCCCTCGAAGCTTCTGTAATGAAAAATAATTTCAATTGACCAAAACTGCTGCAATAGTTCGGACGATAAAAAATAGCAATACTGTGCTTCTGTAGTCAACTTGCAATTAGGAAGTTAGCGGTTCCAATCTAGCCAACAACGTTCACTGAATGACGGAGATTCGAGTCTCGCATAATTCCGAGAAATTTCTCAACTTCCTGGTAGCATCTACTCCCGATGATTTAGTGATTATAAGACATAGAATATTCGATATTGAAAAACAAAGCTCTTGACTGATAGCCTACAAAAAGGTGGTTGGTGAAATTTCGTGGGCATTCATTAAATATCACTTGAAACAAGCTGCTGGCAAATCGCCTAAGTTAGTGCGTCTGAAATAATTAATAATTGCTGCTTTTTGTCAACACATTATAAACATGATAATTAAATATTGAGTTGCACAATTATTATTACAAAATCAATTATAATTTCTTTTCAAAAAGGTTGGCTCATTATTATCTTGTGTGCTTTAAGTTACTATAATCTTATTTTTTCAAACTTTTAAATCACTCATTGCTTTGATTATAACTAAATAGAAAGTGAAATTGAATGGCAAATGAATCTAAATATAACAGTATCAAAATCATCCAGCGCGCTTCGTCCTAAACAGTATCAATAGTACAAGCGAATGATTGTATTTAAATTTGGGATCACAAATCCCGGACTAATTCTGATCCCGGATCCCAAAATTTCTAAATTCTCAGTGCATTAATGCATTGCAAACCATAAGTCATGCATGCCAGTGTTCCCCATGCAGTGTATACTATAGTATCCATGTAGGCGACTATTAATTGCTCACGGTGTCGATACATTAGCTGCCTTTGCTTTGTGCACATGTCACAAGCATTGAGTTCAAACATGCACCAATACATGCTTATTAATGCACGTCCGCGATCTGCAAGGCGCAGTTACAAAATGACTTTTTCGGAACAGTTTACTTCCGAAGAACACGACAATATTCAACATACTGCATATCGAAAGCATGATACATCTCGATGATGCATAAATTACACAATTCAAGCATTTGCAGCGTAAATCGATGAACTTCGGAACTTTGAACATCTTCTACAAAACATTATGCAGGAAAATACTAAATGAGTAAAATTAACAGCTCATCCTTCGTATCGATTTTAAGTAAGAAGCTCAAATTGCGTCTTCTCACTCGCATAAAATGTACAATACGAGAATATATCACAATGATGGAGTTAGCATGGGAACTGTATTCGAAGACAATAATTTTCATTTGGCATTTGATATAAAATCTTCAATGTAATATTAATCACGCAGCATCATTTGATACATTAATGCATTGTGAAACTGAAACCAATACTCTGTAATAGTGAACAGACGAAGTACTATCAGATCTGTCCCAACAGTCCTCGGAGGAAAGTTCATTACGTGGACAGCGCATTACAGAAGACATGAAAAAGCAGCAAACTGAAATCATATTCCATTTCGTCTCCGACATTTTGTCACAAAAAATGTAGAAAATATCCCGAGTGTCAGGGAAGTGTAAATGAGACATGCATGACATGATGCACTAAGTAAGTTAACAAGTTCACAACAATCAAGTGCAAATGATATTCGTCAGCATCAGGAATCCATACCCTCATTAGTTCGGATTCTTATGTACCTCAACGCCAGACAGCGAAATTGCGACACTACTATCACACGAAATTGCGAAATCTTCTATACAGAGAGTGAGAGCAAAAATTCAGGTTGATCTCCATGGATAATTGACATTCACTTGATGCGCTATTCTGTCAGACGTTAGCTGCGACAGATTCACGAAATCGTTTACACGATCATTTAAGAATGAGTTACAACATGAGAAGGTTACCGCTCCAGTAGTTATTTTATTTAAACAGCTATGAACTCGTACTTTAAAGCAAATTTTGTGCCCAATCATAGCATGAAGAGAAAACAACGCTAATTTTGACATCCCGATAACTATTTCGCGGCCTCTCTTCAGGAGAAGTTCGACAGTTGTGATACACAAAATGTAGACAAGTTTAATACAGCTCATCAGCGGACATGACTTTCGGACAAACTACAGAGAGCAACGATATCTTAATACTGCATTTACAAACACAATAGATTTACCGAAGACAATAGAAAGTAACAAAGGCATGACAAAAGAAAAAGCTAAAGCCAAAGCAAACGTAGGATATGTCTTAAGTCTTTGTGGATACATAGGTCAGGACGTTAACGAGATATTTAGAGATTCTAAAATGGGGAGAAGAAAATGGGACCGAGCACATACAATAGAAAAATAAGAGTTTCAGGACGCACTTTTTCTTCTTATCTCTCCATTTTATGTGCTCCTCGGTCCTTTTTCTTCTCAACCATATTTATTCAGCCTCGGCATCTACTTTGCAATCATTGAAGAAAAATGAAGATAGAAAAAATCTGTTTTAAATATATTTCCATAGCTCAACGTGATATCCATATTCAGCAATACCAAATTCAAAACGATAATATTAGCAATGATAAATGGTGCTACAATGCATATTCATGTGATGTTATGCAAGTTAATCAATTCCTTCCTGATTAAGCTGACACGGCTATTATTTAATGATTTAATAAATATATTCTCATTAAATGACACATTTAATAAAAGAGCACTTTTTTTCTAATAATTTCTAATAAAATTGCATAATTTAACCTAATCTAGTAAATTCCTTCACAGTCATCTCACAATTGAGAAGCACAGCTTGTGGCATAATTGACATCCAAAATGAGAATTAATGAAGATATTCATACATAACAAACATATTGCTCTTCCGTACTTGCTAGAGAAACCAGAAACAATCTGTGAATAAGTGCATCGTAAGCATGAGTAACACTGATCTTTATATAAATGAACGAAGAAAGACTGAAAAGAACAGGGTTGCAAAAAATGCTTTTTTATTCATCATATTTTAAATATATTTTTATGCGTTTTTTGTTTTTCATATATTTGACGAGAATTGCGATAGTACGTAGGGTGAATTTAATATCTCCCCAAAAAGACTTAGTGAATTATAGGAAAGCATAATATGTCGCTCATACGTCAAAAATACTTCTTTAATTTGGAAAACCTTTTCGCTAGAATGGATAATGATAGCACTTCAAGTTTGATTTTATCACTGAAAGTGACATTCTATTAATAATTTCGGAATGCTCCTCTTTTATTTTTTCAAACCATTTTAATCCTCAGGTTCACCTTTGAAGAAACAAACAATTCAGCCAGATTTAACTAAATAAAATCGAAAAGAAATAATGAACCATTTTAGTGACAATTGAAAAATCTATTACTGGTAGTAGCAAAGTAAAACAAAGGTTGACAAAACAACCATATTGGCTGGATACAAATTACAGTAAAAACAATTCTTGATGATTAGGGATATTCACTCAACGCACGGCATCACTGAAAACACAGCGTCACTTTCATTACGAAAGCGCATTTGTCAAACGATTCACTGACATTTCATGCGCAATCATACATACACAGAAGGGATTACATCCTCTTAAGAATTGTGAATTGCTTATCGAAAAAAGAAAAGATGCCTTTTAACGGAAAAAAACATCAGAAAAATTATTTTCTAAACCTTATTTAAAACATATTAAAATATATTTTAAATATACATGTGTACAGTCGAACCTCTGTACAGTGAATCTCTACAAAGTGAATATCTCCTCATAGTGAATGAAAGTTTTGATCCCATCAAGAATGGTTTACTTTGCACTTGTTACACATCTCTACATAGTGAACTTCTTCATAGTGAATATATTATTTAGTCCCTTCATTGTCTCAACCTCTACATAATGAATATTTTGCATCAAGTATGTACAGTGAACTCTCGTTTTAAGAATCACTCGTTATTAGAATCAAATCCATTTTCCCGAAGCATTTCTATACAACGTTATAAGTTTTCCGCTCGCTATAGGAATAATTATCATGCCACTTTCGTTATAAGAATCAGTGAACGTCACTTAAACTGTCATTGGCTGAAATATTCACCAATGGCGTAATCCTACTTTTTATTGATTACACTTGCCAATGCACGTCAGATAAAAGCGTCATGATGTCACGATTAACCTTGAGAAGATGAAATCCACTGAAATCCTCATCAATTGCGCTATCTACTATACCCATCGATCAGAATTGACAATGTGCGTCATCACAACTCATCATCAGAATTCATGACACGAGGTGGAGATGACTGTATCCCATTCCAGTCCTTAGGAAAATAGAAGAAAAAAACGAACCTAAAACGAACCAATGAGAGCCTTCATCAAAGATAGACATCAGACTTTTTTGAAGTAGAAGCTGAACTGAGAAAGAATGTTTCTATTGTCTTCTTGTTTTCTTTCTTTAAGTATGTAAGTATAACTAAGGTAATAGGAACCACAAAGAAATAACTTATTTAATAGTTACGTAAGCATTTATCTATACTGATTACTGATGAGGATGTATTATCATCATTACTACAAAAAAGGCATGAGTGCTGATAATAACAAAAACTCTCGTTTTAAGAATCAAAAAATAATTTCCCGATGTGATTCTCATATCGAGAGTCCACTGTATTGATCTTTAATTATGCTTTGTAATCAAAACGCATCCCATGTACGCATGCTACCTTTATTGAGGCGAGTAGGTCGATGATACTTCTTACTATGATACTGATACTTGTATGTATGTAGCTTATACTGTATACAGTACAGATTATTTTATAGCAGTTACATTTTGCATCATGAGGTTGCATTATCATTCAACATGACATTGTGATACGATCATGCAATAGGGCATAGCTGATAATCACCCTTATAAAATTTCTCTTATAAATACATGTATTAGTTTAATGGTTTTGTATGATTGTTCTGACCTTATATGCTTACTTGAAAACCAATATAACAAATAAATATAAAACCTCCTTATAGTGAACTCTCCTCATAGCGAATTTTTTATCTGGTCCCTTGAAATTCACTATGTAGAGGTTCGACTGCATACACAATTATGTATATATCAAATATCGCCGCTCTAATGCAGAATATCAAACTTAGAACTGATTTGCAATAAATTTCATGGTCCCATCATGAAATCTACACACATGTATCTGCATTTCTGACATTTAATGACATCTGTGCTGTAAACGCATCTACACATTCCAATCGGAAGGTAAACATGAGAGAGCTGTGCATACAAAGGTGTAGCGCCGGTTCATAGCACAGTGGGGATAAGTGCTCTGTCTTACAACCTTTTGGTCGCCTGGCCGAACCCTTAGAAGCTCGTCTGAATTCTACAGGATGGGCATTCAGGAATCAGAGTCCCAACCACTCAGTAGCGGAATAGTGACATGAGATCTTCATCTTCAACACGCCCTCTTCAAACAAACAACTGTCGAAAATCATGTCAGTGTCGATGTAGGCATAACTCAGTCGATAAAGCAAACACACAAAGTCATGTCAAGTTAAGAGAGTGTTGTGTTCATCATCGACGATTTGAAATGAGGACAAACCACGGATCTCTCACATTGAGTTGTTAATTGAAGACAGTAGTCACTGCGAGGTCTTTCTGTCTCTAATGCACCTGAGAAACCTTTGAAAGAAGAAGTATCTACAAAGCAGTACAACTTCATCTTCCTCTTCCAATTTCATCCTCCATGTCACACGTGCCGTAACCTCGAGTCATTTTCCAATCTAGCGGATCAACGATGTATTTCTACGGCTGCTGGAGAGAAATGAGTTTATGCTGGTCCACTGACTTTCACATTTCTCCATGAAGCCGCTCCAATGTGAGGATTAAGTCTCATCTTCTTGTTCTTCTCTTTGCATTGGGATTTCTCTTCTTCAAGCCGATAATCAATCATTGAATCAGACATCTGGCTTCTATCACCATCAGCTTGTATGATGAGGTCTCAGCTGAAATGCCATCGAAGCATGGACCATGAAAATTGAACGCTGAGCTTTCTCAGGCGGACGTTTCTCTTTCCAGTCCAACACGAGTCAGTGAAGTCTTTGAGATGACTTTCACAAGTTGGGTTGCGTTGCAGCAAGTTGATAGTCAATTTTCCCATGCATTTATCTCCTAAAATGAGCTGTCAAACTGAGCAGCTGATCGGTGACTGTGACGAATGAGCTCAAGAGATTGTGTTCAAACTCACTATCAATGAGTACTTGTCACTATCTGTCATGAGTGAGCGTTTCCTGATTCCATTGGAGAAAATTAAATGCTGGCAAATGTGAAGATGGTCGGGGTGATAGTGGAATTCAGTAGAGTGAACATAGTTCACAATATATCAGTGGCAGTAAGTGGTGATAACTTTTGGGATTCACTTTCACCTTCGAACGAAAGATTTTCCATCCAAAATCCATTTTGCACTTCAAATGGCAATAAATTGGATGGCAGTGTACATGTACTTCTCTGTGAGCTTTACACGTGCTCAGTATAATCGTCTTATCACATCAAAGCCATCTGACGCAAAAGGAAGATCGTTTGATGTCATAGATAATGAGGAGATGCATCCATGTTGAGAGGTACAATTTGAATGAAAGAGTGACGTTGACTTGACTTGAAGAGAGACAGATGCGATGTTATGGGCGATGTCGTTTATCTCGACACCTGGCTCTGCTCAACAGAACAAATTTTATTTACTTTATTTAGGTACAAGTTGAATGAAGGAGTAACTCTGAGGAGAAGCACATACGATGCTATGGGTTGTTTCTGTAGTTACTGAATGACTATCGATGACCGAAAACCAGAATTTTATCGGAAAGATGGGACACTACAAGGCATCTAATAAGCTGCACAGCACGTGATCTAACCAGGTGTTCACCAAGTGACATGTGAACAGATGTACATGATGTGACATCTAATCAGCCGTACATGATGTGACCTCTGATCACTTGCAAATGACGTGACATCTGGTCAGCTGACAATCAGCTGAACATCACATGGCATCTAGCCATTTGTACATCATGTGACATCTAATCAGCTGTTCATCACGTGACATCTAATCAGCTGTTCATCACGTGACATCTAATGAGTAGCACATCACGTGACCTCCGACTAGTTGTACATCACGTGACCTATGATCATTTGCAAGTGACGTGACATCTGGTCAGCTGAATATCATGTTGCCTCTGATCAGTTGAACATCACATGACATCTGGCCAATTGTACATCACGTAACATCTAATCAGCTGCACATCACGTGACATCCAATCAACTGGACATCACGTGATATCTAATCAGCTGCACATTACATGGTTTTTAATCAGCTGTGCATCACGTGATATCTAATCAGAGGTACATCACGTGACATCCAATCAGCTGTACATCATGTGACATCTAATCAGCTGTGCATCACGTGACATCTAATCAGTTGCACATCACGTGACATCTAATCAACGGAACATCACTTGAACTCTGATTAGCTGAACATTGCATTATACGTTGTCTCTGAAACTCAATCCTAAGTGACAAACTTGGAGTGTGAACGATGAATGCATCCAAGTAAAGCTTCAAGATTTTTTATTAACAATAGAAGAAATACATCAAGATAGATGGAATGATATCAAATATTTTCTTGTCTGAATGTTTTGAAAGTTTGATTATTTGACTAGAGATAACTTCTTGAAATTATCACAGACAGCAACACAATCTAACCACGAATAGCGGTACAGATCTGAATTCCATCATTTGTTCCGGATCAAAGAAACATTAGTTTGAAAGCTTAAAGGAAATGTTAAAGGAAGTTTATCTGAGGCGGCCTCAAAAGATCTGAATTTATAAAGATCTATAAATAGCAACATTTATTGTTTCCATCTTTCCTTCTCTTATCTATAAATGTCTGTGAAAATCTCTCTACGCTTCCAAATGTTCATTCCAGCGCTATCTTTGGATATTCTAAAAAATGAATACACGGGAGACAGGAGATGCATAAATCATACAATTGCCTGCGGTAAACACATTTCATCAACTATTATTTATTTATTTTCCACGAATAATTTTTAAGTGGCATTTCGTTAGACACTACAAGGCCACTTTGCAATTAGACATATTACAACATAACATCTGGATCGGAAAATAGAGTGGAAGTAAACAGTTAAGAAATGCTGGAGAGAGAGAGAGAGAAACGGGGTCACTCGAAACAGTGCGAAAGTAGTTGTGTCTTAAGGTTTCGTTTGAATGACGAGACGGATGCAGAAGATTTAATTGATAATGGAAGTTTGTTCCAAGCACGAGCGGCGCATATTGAAAACGCTCGGTCACCAATAGTTTTACGGCGCGTCGTTGGTATAGCTAGAGCCATCAGAGACGATGATCGCAGGTGTGATCTCGATTTTAGTTCAGAAACCAACTAGAGACAGCTTCTGAGGTAGGATGGACCTTCATCATTAAGACAACGAAACACTACAGTGTATAACCAACAGTCGGTATTCAATGCGATATCGAATAGGGAGCCATTGTAAGGAGGTAAGCAAAGGCGTGATGTGGTCATCGCTGCGAGAATTGAAGATGAGTCTTGCACTAGCGTTAAGGACCGATTGCAGTCGAGAAATGATGCTGAGAGATAAGTCCTGGTATAAGCTGCAGCAGTAATTGACACGCGAGTGCACAAGGCTGACTATAACAGTAGACAAAACCGACTGAGGAACACAATTACGAATTGATCTTATCCGGCGAAGAGCGCTGAAACACGAAGAAACTGTCTACTGAATATGGCATTTCATGGAGAGGGTCGAATCGAGACAGATGCCAAGATTGCGGACTTTCTTGACTGGTGTTACCGAATGGCTGCCTATGAACAGTGGAAGGTGAGGAACCAAATTCTGACGGCGTTGTGAAGAGCACCACATCACTTCAGTCTTGGCGATGTTAAGTTGAAGGCAGTTAGAGTGTAGCCATTTTGAAACTTCATTGATACAGGAAGTCATGCGTCGTGTCAATGAATCAGTGTCCGAAGGAGAGCAGGAGCCATAAATTTGAATATCGTCAGCGTAAAAATGAAATTGCAATCCATGAGATCTGATGACATCGGCCAAATCAGCAATGTATAACACAAAAAGAATTGGGCCCAGGACAGAGCCTTGTGGGACACCATAGACGACAGTGGACGGAGTGGAACTGGAGGCGTTCGAGGATACGCATTGCTGCCTGTTTGAGAGGAAGGACGAGAACCATCTTAAAACTGTCCCGCCAAGGCCGAACGATAATTCCAGACGTTTCAGTAGGATTTTGTGATTCACGGTATCGAAAGCGTATGTCAGATCAAGTAGGCAGAGGAGGGTAAGGTCACCTTTATCAGAAGCAAGCAGAATATCAGATGTAGTTTTCAACAGAACCGTCTCACAGGAATGATAAGAGCGGTAAGCTGATTAGAATACTTCTCCCGTCAAAATGTGTTATTGTATAGTTCTGATGTGATAAGAATTGCATTGGAGGTCAGGGTGGCACAAGTTCGGGGTGTGGGGAGGTTTTAACATGTGTCACCCTGTTAAAACATGCCAAAACATGTTAAAACCTAAATTTAATATAATTATAGTATATTATTACCGCATAACTCAAAAAGTTATGTTTCAAAAATGTATAGTTGTTATAAAGAAATCATCCATTGAAAAGTCCATTAATTCATGCCAAATCTGTATTCAAATTATAGTAACAAAAATGCACGAAACTCTCAAAAATTGACTAAAACCTATGTAACAAACGCATCACCTGGAAGGAATAGCAGATCATGCGCGAAAAATGAATTAATGGTCTGAGAACCTAACAGAATTTGGTAGTATAAAAAGCAAATGCAAAGATCTTAAGCTCGGATTATTCAATGACTGCTCGTCATCTGAGCAATCAAGTTCTAGGATAGATGTGACACGAAGAAGTTTTTTTCAGACGTGATGTGACAGAAGAAGACCTATTTCATCGGAGAGTACCAGGCATTCGACCATATAAACGACACATAGTAGCCTATAGGCCTACAATACATAGATACAGGAATAAAACAAGATCATAATAGAACACTATCCAGGTTGCCCAAATCATCGGTTTTTCACATTAAATAGTATTGTAAATGCAAAATATGCTGTAAAAATTGCCCATTCACAGGCACTTTTTGTAAAAAATTACCATATTGAAATTTTTACATAGTTTTAACGGGGTGTTAAAACAGGATGTTAAAATCTAGGTTTTGACGGAGTTTAACAGGGGTGTTAAAGCCTGGTGCCACCCTGTTGGAGGTCGACATAAATTGCTTAATTATCCCGCCAATTCACGTACTCAGATGAATAAGAAGAAAATACAAATCTGATTTTGTATTTAACAGAGTTGCGGCCCAATTTCAAGCTTCGAATCAGAGGGCGATTCCCGTGCTTTTTCTCAGAGTAGTTTCATTGAATTTCCACTCTACTTTAAGCATCGACTAGACATGTCATTCAAATTGCTGTTCTAGCATCTATCAGGACACTTCTTTAAACTTCTTTTTAAATGAGATATTTCCAGGTTTGAATTTTACCACCAAGTTTTGACGTGTTAGATAATCTCCAAAATTTGACTCTACAGGATTCAGTTTTCAATCTAATTCTTAAATATGGCCTATGGCCAGTGACCTACTAATGAGATGCAAAGTATTTTATATCAATAGTTATGTTCATCTCCTGAACTTTCAAGTGACACAGAAATATACTTCATTTTCGACACGGTTTCATGTAATTCCGCAACGTTGTTTTTATATGACTTCACAGACTTCTATTTTCAAACATGCCAAGTTGAAGCAACAAATTGTTTTATGGAAGCCGACATTTTGCCATGATAGGCTACAATGATGTCAAAATACACTGTCAAGATCGCACCAAGTTCTCAAGAAATGTCGACAAGTGAAACCCGGAAAACTGCCACAATGGGCGAAGATCGTAAACGCCAGAAGAAACAAACTCATCAACCTTCGAGTTCGTCAGTGCGCGGACAGAACAGGAAAGCCCTATCTATATCCACTGACAAAGTATTCTTGTTGGTGGTAACCGCGACCAAATAGTCAGAATGAGCCAGAATGAGCTATTGCAGTGAACGAGGCCGAAAATGAGACTTTCGCTGAATGATGTGCACCCTGTACCTACTACAAACCTGTGCGTCTGCGGATTTCTGTCTGGTCCCTCTTCATGTCCGACACGATCAAAGAAAAACACATGTCAATCCGATGGGCAGATCGCAGATTGCAGCTTTTGGTTAAAATGAACTCTTCAATTTTTGGCTAAAAATACTCAGTCTAGAGGCATAATTTTGACATGAAATGTCTTCACGCTACTTCATATGATGTACATACAGTACATGTTTTTTGTCATGTTTCTGATCGGCCATGTTTACGAGAATGTTGTTAGATGTGAATTTAATTGCTCAAAATGCTTGCCGACATTACGAGGCTCGGAGAGCTCGGCAGACGTGCAGATTCGCAGTAGGCATAGGGTGTACATGCGGGTGTACATTATTCTGCGAGTCTCATTTTCGGCCTCGTTCCCTGCGGAAGCTCGCTCTGGCTGCCGGACTAAAGAACTATTTTTAAACCTCCCTTTATGTATTACAATCAGCTACGGCTGTTTCATCTAAATATATGCATGCCATCATCATCAAATGCATGGACATCACAGGAAAATGGCAGGAAAATCATATGTCCAATGACAAAGCGTTCTTGCAATTCTACATGCAATTCTATATGCGTTCTTGCGTTTTGCATGCAATTCTTGACATGTGGACTCATCCAGACAACCTTCACGACGTGGACAGGCAGAAGATCATTCCACTGCCCCCTGGCACAGGAGGGCGCCAAAGAGAAAAAAATAAAGAATACTTGAGACCACACAGATTTACGAAAATACGCAAGCAAGTGACAAGTTGGATAGTTCAAAACATGACCAGGAATTGTGCAATTGCTAAAAGGCCCTGAATTCAATGTTTCTTACTAGAATTGAAGAAGCAGTTCCATGACTGATAGTTCGAATTAACCCTCATCTAAGATCGATTGTCTCATCGCAATTATCTCTCCAGTCAACTGTGAATTCATCTGAGTTGATTGATGAGGCACTTTGATAGCCAGTTGGAGAGTGGAAACTGATTTATAGTAGGCCCCAACAACTCGAAATGTATAAGGAAGTCCTGTAACCATCTACCTGAAACCACATGAATTATCTCACAGATTTCAAGTTACGAAATTCACCGATGACATAATTATGAGGTAAGATAAATTCATTGAGTATGGATAGATGCCATCAGTCAAAAATAGCACTTGTTCATGTTGTTCTTGTAGACAATTAATTGTCAATGACTAATTATGTGTATAATAATATCTTGTGTTCATTCTATAACTGTTTATGACGCAATTAAAACGTCAAAGAATGGATAAGTAGAGATTGTGCTCCCTATATTGAAACGAATACGTACTTATCAGCACACCCAATCAATATCCGCTTCCAAATTTGGCTGAAAAAGTAAACACAAACGAATCACCAAGTCGTATAAATTAATAAACGACGCTCGTAAAGAAAGCATGATATACGCCTAGTTGTCGCACAACGGTGTAAGAAGTCACTGCATAGCGTGTTCTAATTCACTTGCACTCACAGTTATGAGACCGACAAATATGACAAGTGCGACTTCTTTGCAAGTGGGATGTACCACAGTTAGCTGATTTCTATGTATTTGCTAAAACTATATCTGGAATCAATGCCTAGCAATTCAACAATCAGATCCAAAATGAATGCGTTTCAAACATGCGTCTTTTAACTTTGTTCCCTGATTGATTGCGGTGAGATGAACACAGCAAAAATAAGACAAAATAAAACACAGCAGCCAGAGCTGCTGATATCCAAGTAAAAAAGTCATTATTTGCAATTATCTAAAGAGGTAACAATTGAAGCCGTGCTCCACGAGCGATTACTCGAGCACGAAGTTTTATCGAGAGTGGTGTAACCGAATTGTTGCCACAGTTTTCTGACAAACTGAAATCATTTTCTCTGTGTATGAGTTGTATGAATCATACAACTCGGACCGCATTGACCAATGATTTCAGAAAGCGTTTCTTAACAAATGGCAGACAGGTTTCTTTCAGCTGATTGGTTTGTTGTTTTCTCATACACTCGGCAATCAACTGGTACCCAATTATTTCATGATTAACTTTCAATTGCCGTTGTTATGATGAAGAGTGGATTTCTATCAATTTGATCAATTTATTGATCAAGAGAGAGAAAGATGACGTAGGGGATGTTGTGAGTCTCTCACAAGTTTGCTAAACAACTTGAAAGTTAGCAAGGTACGTCTGTAAGATAAAGGTAGGAATAAACTACAGTCGCACCAGCAGCTGCTTCCACATATAATCTTTTGAGAACGCCTCTGAATTTTATTCTATGAATTCCGATTGATATAATGGCAAATTACAATATAATGGGGAACAATATTCCATTGATGACCGAATGCAAGCATTGTGTGCGTTCACAGGAATTTCATCGCTTAGGAAATGCTTCAACTGTCTTAAGACATGCAACTTGGACGCAGTCCTCTTTTAGATAAACTCAATGTATCTTCCAGTTAAGACCATTGCTGAAGATGACTCCAAGTAATGTAATTTGCGACTTACTGAATACATTCTACAAGCCATGATGGTGAAATCGACTCGGCTCTTCGAGAAATAATCATTTGTTTACATTTTTGGATCTTCAAGCTCACTTTCTTTCTCTGAATCCACCCAAATATGCCTTGATATTCAACTGGTAACGGACTCTTGTCGTAGCGGAAGACAGAGGGGGATGTCGTCAGCAAGTTTGGTTTGTAGGATATCTTCTTTGGAAGTACTCAAGTCAACAATCGGAAAACAGAATGTGTCCGACAGAGGAGCCCTGAGGCACTCCTCTCAACGATCGTGTCAGTCCGGTGCATACATCATTTCACCTAGTTCGCTGTAATCTGCCTGTCAAGCAGTTTCTCACAATGGCAATCACCAAAGAGTCAAAAGAAGCAGTTCTATTTGGAAAATCCACGATCTTCGAACCCTCCAGTTAAGCCTAGAAACCTCTTTCGAATCTCTCAGTACACATGATCTTAAGGTTTGGAATGAAGCGACCTCATTGTCTCTTCAACTATAATTTCATTCACGCCAAGAGACATGCATGTGACTTCAATCCTCGAAATATGACGAAGGTACGTGTCGTCATGATAGATCATTTCACAACTTCTTCAAAAAATCAGACATCGAAATTGACTAATTTGATTTTGAAGGAGCTGAAGCCAGGAACGTTTTACATGTTGGTCTTCCATAAAAAGATGGGAGTGTGAAATAGAATGCCATCACCTACATCCAAATCCCGTTTTCTTAAAGGTCGATTACATCAAGATGAACACTGCGTCTTACTTCAATAACATACAGAATGAGAAACTAATTAGTCATACTCGTCCTTTCATGACACGAAGTCGACTTCCTAGCATCATTAGATTAACGAAAGCTTGAAGAGCTTCATTATTCTTTTTTTTATCTGCTCATGAGCCAGAAATCAAGACAAGCTTGAATTTTTAATAATGGAGAGTCGCGGTGATTGTAATTTCTATTTGCCATCGGCACGTCTATAACCCAGGACCACACCCAGAGGTGATGCTAGGGTTTTCGAAAGGGCATGGATTTACCCATTGCGCTACTTACTTCATATATACAAGGAAGTCTACATAATGCTTCGCGCTTGCAGGAAAAAATTATGTATTGTTATATTTCTTTACAGACAGGATTGATTGATCTTCACTGCGCTGTCTTGTCGCGACAATGTCATTTAGTAACCAATGTACTCATCTGAAATTTGAAGTGAGTGAAAGGGAAATAACAGACACGCTTCAGGGTAGCAATGGACCCTGTGTAAAATCATTCATATCAGTAACGAAGCGTATGCCTTAGAGTAAGTTTAACTGATGAATTTATCAATTAAATAGTCAATCGTTATGAAGATTCGCTATTCTTTCGTATAGTTATGCCACCTTAGAACTCGAACGAGAAGGAATATCCCAAGTGTGATTGTGTATGTTAAAACATCACTAGTCGTTCACGTTACTTTTTGACGTATCTCCATGTTCTTTTTCTCTCGTACATTCATTTGGCCTTCTATACAATAAACAGCTTTATCGAAACATAAGACATAGGGAAGACCATAAATCACAGAGAATATTTTCCTAACACGACAGCTTTGATAGAATTCTGCATGTACATGTACATTTCAAGTAGCATTTAACACGTGTGATCAAATTACAAACAATCATCGCACCGACAAACACATGTTTCCGCATTCATGCCGAAATCTTTTGGGCTGTCAAATCTCAAGTGAGAATTGTTTACTCTACGCCACAACATGCAGCCACTCATAGTTGATCATTTAGCTGTCTCGCGTTTCTCCTTGATTCTCCTCGACCCGCGACAATATCTCCAATCACAAGGTGTCACACAGTGCAGTGACAAACTCTCAGCTTAGAAATTAGTGGCAAGAAATGCTTCAATTCTAAAATAACTCAACTGTCTGAGCTGAGCAAAGAATCACTTAGTGAATGTCAGTCGATGAGCTAAATGAGAACCTTCCCATGACTGCAAAGGTATCGTCTTCTCTTTAATGTAACCCACGTGTTTTATGACTTTTTACGATTCAGATGTAGGTTGTAATCAAAGGCGAGTTCTATTCGAATGGTGGGCTGTATGAATAAACATTCTCGTTTGGGATTTAATAGTGTCGATATTTCAATGGTTCTTTGGAAAACGTCTGAAGTTATGTCATTATAAGGTGCAGAACAGGAGACTATAAAACGAATTCGTCGATTAGACGTTTTGACCTAGTAGCCACAAATTGCGATATTTCAGCCTTGTACTTACAGTTTGAATCTCAGCAGAGTTGTTCTGTTGAGCAGAGCCAGGTGTCGAGATAAACGACATCGCCCATAACATCACATCTGTCTCTCTTCAAGTCAAGTCAACGTCACTCTTTCATTCAAATTGTACCTCTCAACATGGATGCATCTCCTCATTATCTATGACATCAAACGATCTTCCTTTTGCGTCAGATGGCTTTGATGTGATAAGACGATTATACTGAGCACGTGTAAAGCTCACAGAGAAGTACATGTACACTGCCATCCAATTTATTGCCATTTGAAGTGCAAAATGGATTTTGGATGGAAAATCTTTCGTTCGAAGGTGAAAGTGAATCCCAAAAGTTATCACCACTTACTGCCACTGATATATTGTGAACTATGTTCACTCTACTGAATTCCACTATCGCTGCGAGCATCTTTCACATTTGCCAGCATTTAATTTTCTCCAATGGAATCAGGAAACGCTCACTCATGACAGATAGTGACAAGTACTCATTGATAGTGAGTTTGAACACAATCTCTTGAGCTCATTCGTCACAGTCACCGATCAGCTGCTCAGTTTGACAGCTCATTTTAGGAGATAAATGCATGGGAAAATTGACTATCAACTTGCTGCAACGCAACCCAACTTGTGAAAGTCATCTCAAAGACTTCACTGACTCGTGTTGGACTGGAAAGAGAAACGTCCGCCTGAGAAAGCTCAGCGTTCAATTTTCATGGTCCATGCTTCGATGGCATTTCAGCTGAGACCTCATCATACAAGCTGATGGTGATAGAAGCCAGATGTCTGATTCAATGATTGATTATCGGCTTGAAGAAGAGAAATCCCAATGCAAAGAGAAGAACAAGAAGATGAATGAGACTTAATCCTCACATTGGAGCGGCTTCATGGAGAAATGTGAAAGTCAGTGGACCAGCATAAACTCATTTCTCTCCAGCAGCCGTAGAAATACATCGTTGATCCGCTAGATTGGAAAATGACTCGAGGTTACGGCACGTGTGACATGGAGGATGAAATTGGAAGAGGAAGATGAAGTTGTACTGCTTTGTAGATACTTCTTCTTTCAAAGGTTTCTCAGGTGCATTAGAGACAGAAAGACCTCGCAGTGACTACTGTCTTCAATTAACAACTCAATGTGAGAGATCCGTGGTTTGTCCTCATTTCAAATCGTCGATGATGAACACAACACTCTCTTAACTTGACATGACTTTGTGTGTTTGCTTTATCGACTGAGTTATGCCTACATCGACACTGACATGATTTTCGACAGTTGTTTGTTTGAAGAGGTTGTGTTGAAGATGAAGATCTTATGTCACTATTCCGCTACTGAGTGGTTGGGACGCTGATTCCTGAATGCCCATCCTGTAGAATTCAGACGAGCTTCTAAGGGTTCGGCCAGGCGACCAAAAGGTTGCAAGACTGAATACTTATCCCCACTGTGCTATGGATTGGAGCCCATCCTTTGTCTTCAACGACGATGTCATAAATTGTCATCGTCACAAATAGATTCATGAAAGAATCAACAGTCAATTGCAATTGGCAGCAACAATTCAGTCATCTCAATATTTGCTTGCATATTCATTTGGTTGTGTAAAGATCGGCATTACATTTTCGGATGCTTTCCACTGTTTGATGCTATCCGCCATGATGTACCACATAGACGTGTAGCATCTGGGATTGTCGCACGGGAGCGTCCACAGCAGCAAAGTTGACAAAGAATGCTTCCTACCCAAGTCATGTATTTCTGTCCATATACTGCAATCGTGGGTAGAAATTGAGAGCCTATGACAAGCCTGTTGCCAAAATGAAATTCTGCCTGTTGATAGTTTAGAAACGGTTTCATATACAGAATTAGATTCATCTGCGCACGGCTTCGGTTTCAAAGAAAGGAAGAGTTGTATATAACCTTAATATCGAAGTGGCACTATTTATTGGAAATGGCAAACAATAAGCTGTCAGCAGAGGAAACCAGATCCAGTGAGTGATGCGTGCGTGCGGTGATATCACTTCGCACACACCAAAACACACATCGTCTGGCTAACATCTGATTCAGTGTATGCACTATGCAGAGGAATGTGAAATCATCAAGTGAACTAATTTTCGTAGGCCTGCTACTGTTTTTTAATAATGATCAGAAGGGCCAACATTATGGAGAGAACGTGTGCGCAATGATCTGAATTCTTCGAATCTGAAGGAATTTTCGCAATCGAAGCACTTTGCTGGAACTCACATTAATCCGCAAGTGACGCACGACCTTTTTCCTATCTCTGCAAGGTATTAGGAATTTCTTTTTGCCCACTTAATAAGTTGCTCGATGTGCAGTCGATTTCGTATTAATCACACTTCTAGCAAACCGAAGCAGATAAACATAATATTTAATTCTGTGGTTTCATAAATCATTGGTCACGCGGTCTTATATGATTCACGACAATTCGGTTACTCCACTCTCGATTAAGCTCGTGCAATCGCTCGTGGTGTAAGCTTTAATTGCACCATCACTTCGAAGGCACGGGACTATGACACCTTTCCAGTAGAAACATCAGCTCCTTGTAGTATGTCTAACAACACATTAACTGAAGTCGCACTTTTCAGAGCCACTATTTACTTATAGATAAATGGTAACAATTTTGCATCTAATCATTCGATATTTCACATCTTTTTCTTGATCACTCGCAGTGAGCAGCATCGCTTGAAATCCTTTAGAATCGGATGTTTTTACAATGATAGAAAATATACACAAAATTCAAACACATCCACTGATGGATTTCTGATTGGCTGTTGGTACCTCCGATGAAAAAACAAACATGATGAGTATATACACTGCTCTGTTCGCTTTGCAATCTGTTCATTCAAACAAACATGACAGGACGATACAAACACCGCCACCTATAGAATGGAAGCAAATTTAAAAATGTGAGAATTGAAGATGGAAAAACAACATGACAAATAAAAAAATCAAACAAGGAAGACGAACGGTAACAGGAAGCTAATAAACTAACGTTATCCAACGACCAAATTAGTGCTATGTCCATCAATATTGGCGAGTCAGATTGGGTCAAAAAAGTCACGGAGATCAAAGTTGCTGTCAAGCGTGCTGAAAGACTGCAAAGAAAGACTCGGCGTAATAAGGAGGATCTGAGAAGTGTTCGTGCTCAAGACGCTGATGTATACGATCGCAAGAAGTGGAGAATCATCAAGCGGAAACCGTCCAACCAGCATCTTCTGGACCACAAGGACGTAAAAAAGGGGGGATGATGATGATAATCAAAGTTGTTTCTAAAATTAATTATAATTAGGTTAAATGGTGCGGCAATGCAACATAGAAGAAGGACGAATGTATCGCATTGATAATCGAATTTCCAAAATTAGGCAGATTCACCAGAAAAATCCATTTGTAGACAACAATTTGGACGAAGATTAATTAATTGCTCAATAATACAACTACAAGACATCTCACTTATGCGAGCCCACTATGATCTGAAACTCAGCATCATGCAGAGACATCATGCTGAAACATAATTTCTTCGTCAATGCCCGCAATATGCCGAATACTCGATTATCTGGAATACGTCAACTAATGATGCCAACGAGGATGTCAACTAAACGCCATTATTCGGCATGCTCCACTATCTGAGATGCTCCAGTGTCTGGTCAAATTGAAGAATTAAACTATAGGAAAATATGTCTTCAAAATGGTGCTAAAGACTACCTAACGCATGTGAATATTCCCAAACCTAAAAAGTAGGATGTTCTTTGAGCTGGTGGTAACCAAGCATTAAACGTTGCCGTGTGATAGCCAGTCGTGGATACAGTGCGCTGAAGGTGAGTGATATTTTCGCCCCGAATTGCATTGGAATTGTATTGCAAACGCGTTTTTCAAACACATTTTCTTTAAGTGGTGCAGCTGATCCAACTGTCATTTTGTGTAGAGGAGCATGTGATGCTGAATATCTTGCTTCTATAAAATCTCGATTTAAAAAAATGTCGATTCTTGCACGATCGAGAATAGAGCACACGCCTGTCTATAAGGACATGCAAAGCAATGTGCTTGCCCTGTGAGGGAACTAATTGTTCATCAGAATCAGAAGGGTTACTTGCTTATCTATCAATTCATGTACTGTACAGGTTCAATGCACAACAAAGAAGGTAGCATTTTAAACTTTATCCGTCGCTCATCCCAGATACAGCAATATTGCGCGGTATCACTTTGAACATACACTGACTGAGAAATGGAAGCTCAGATGCTTTCATTGCCTCTGATTGTATGATGTAGACCTTAAAATGTGACAAAATGCCACGACGCATAGCTGATTCAAAGAAATCTCTCTTTGCGTAACCAGAATCCGGAAGACCAATGACTCCGTTAATACCTGCCATCAACGAAGATCAATTAACTGTGAGGCTGAACAGCGCTCCATTGGAGATTGTCTCGCTATCGCTGTAAGTGAATGCATTCAGCTTTGTCCGATACCAACGTGACAATGAGTTGTCAATGTCAACTCTGACTTCACGAGTCATCCTTCAATGTCATCATTCTTGGGATTGAAGAAAGTCTAACCTGTCAAGACTTTCGTTTGTGCTCCGGTAACAGCAAAGAGTTCGATGTATGTGCAAGCGTTCACCAAGGATCGGTCCTACGCCCTATTCTGTTCACTTTTGTGCTAGAAGGCACTACAAAGAACGTGAGAATGGTCCTACCTTCGGATGATTTCATTGCTGACGATCATCTGGTCGCTGATAGTGAGGAAGAGCTTGCCGACAAACTGTCATCTTGGAAGGGCGCTCTACACAGTAAGGGCCTGACAGTGAACTCCAGTAATGCAAAGGTCATGCTATCACACCCTGGTAAGGGCGAGACAGAACCTCCTGGCGATGACCCATGTGTAGTGTGTTACAAGAGTGTGGGTACAAATTGGTGTATAAAACATCAATTTTGGACTCACAAGCGTTGCAGTGGCATTGTGGGCCGCCTGTCATCCGCAGCAGCTACATGCGTATGCCGCCGGTGTAAAAGGGGAAATGAGGACCGACCAAACTCAATCACTTGGAGACGGCTATCTTTTCAAGGTTGATGAGGAAAGCTACGAAATAGCACATACTTTTCGTTATCTCAGTGATGTCACTGATGCTAGTGGAGGATCAGGTGCAGCAGTCTGGGCGAGGATCCTGAGCGGTTGCTGCAGGTTTCGCGAAATGACACCCTTTTTTACATCCAGAGCAACTGCACTTTTGATGAAAGCAATTATCTATTATCTCTTCTCCCGACCGCATTTCCAGTGTAGAGCTCAGGAGAAGAATGCGCCTGGAGCCTATCAGTGACTCTATAAGAAGACGACACCAAAGATGGTGTGTTCATGTGGAGAGGAGAGACAAATGTCAGTGGGTGAAGCGCGGGCGGAAATTGCAAGTGGATGGTCGCCGAGTGTTGGACGCCCACAGAAATCATGGAGCGATAACATCAAAAAAGATCTTTCGCAGACTCGGGTTTTGTATGGAAGATGCAAGCGACCGAGTGAAGTGGAGAACTGCCATAGAAACGAACCGTCGTGCCCAACATGCATGGAACAATCGACGTTAAATGGTATAAGTAAGCAAGTCCGTGGTAGTCATGACAATGGAGAGTTGGAGGACTCCCTCGTGATTCAAATGTATTGGTGTATTTCTAGACAGTCATACTCCTTTGAGACATTTCCAAGACTTTCATTTCATGCCCACACCTTTCCATTTGTTTTAATTTTGTATCAAACATCAACTTGGGGCATCATGTTTCGTTAAAATTAGAATACCGCATCATATATCTTCCCTCTCAGGGGAGACTCTCATTTTTTCCAACTCGTATATTTTTATTATTAAGCTCCTCCTTCCAACAGACTTCCATAATTGCTAGAATACACATAATTACTCACTGAATTAAATTTTCTCCTGTTGCGTGAAATATTGCAACTCTTTCGCGGGCCACACATATTGAATAAACAGATTACAAATCAGAATATTGAACAAAATTTTGTGCTCATTTGGCGCACTCGCTGCATCAGATTTAAATTTCTTCATTGCAATGATGTAGGAGGAGCCGAGATGATGAATCGCATCACTAAACTCAACTCATATCCACAATAGGTGTTCGTGCTTCGTCTATGCTTCAGAAAATGAGCTGTGCTGCGATTTATGACAGGAAATGTCACATCACTCCCGAGACAATATCAAGAGTTCAACAATTATCAGATGAAAAAGACATAAAAATTCATCATCAATACATAGAAAACCGAATAATAGGAAAATAATTTTTCACGAGAATTCAGCAAGTAAGATGAAAAGACGTTTGAGAAGCCGGTGAACTGTTTCAGTCACTCTTTCAATAATGAAAGGAACAGTAAATATTGCCGGTGAGATATACTAGTGGTCAAATCATACGAAAAACGAAGTTCCGTTCAAAATGCAGCACAGAACCCGATTCGATTGTTGGAATGAAAGATTCGCAAATTTTGCGCTCACCGTCAGCGCCTCTTACAGGGTGGCGGCAAAAATTTAAGCTTCCAATTCTTCGCGTTTTTCACGGCAATTTCATCATAACTGCAGTCTATTTATTACATCGTCCAAATGTATACACCACTATGGAATGATATCTATATTATTTGGTAACCTCTAAATTTCAACGAGAAAAGAGAGGTTCGGTAACACGCTCAACCACCACAATATTGAAAGCAAAGACATCATACACTCTAAACCAGCACCTCCTAAACCACACACTAAAGCAAGACACTATTCGTAACTAATAAAAAAATACTAAAGCAAGGCGTTTTAGGAGGCTAGCACTCTAGGGTTATTGTTCTCTTTAGTATGTCAACACTCTATTTCACGAAACCTCCAAAAATTCTAGTGTGTCGCGCTTTAGGATGCAGGTTTCTTCGTTTTTAGGAGGTGACAGTTTACAGTGTAGCCTGGACAGATGGCTCTGTAATGGAAGAGCAAACAAATGGTGGAAGTGGAGCTACGATTATCTCTAAAGACCATACAATGAAAATCTCGAAAGCAGCAGGAAAGTACTGTTCCTCTTTTCATGCTGAAATGGTCGCTATTCAAGCAGCTACAGAAAGCATCGCCACCTATCATCAAAAGAAGGACACCATCATCATCCTGACCGACAGCGAAAAGTGTCATAGAGGAGCTTAGTAAAGGGCCCATGAACCAAAAAACAGCTGAAGGAAACAAAATCTGGAATGAATTAAAAAATATCAAAGCAAATGACATCAGCCTACAATGGATCGCGAGTCATGAGGGCACAGAAGGTAATGAAGCTGCAGATTTGCTAGATAAGGAGGCCACCAATCTAACATAAGATGAAATTCCAATCAACTACCACATAGCTAGGAATCGCATCGAAAAGCTCACCAGAAAAAAAGAACAGTGTGATCCAAAATGAGCACTACAAAAGATGGAAGAATATCTGGTCAGAAAAATTCATGACGAGAAAAGAAAAAGTTTTCCTGACCTCCAAATCAGAGCAGGATATTCCACGCTGGCCACATCATATCGTTGCCGAATCGGGCAAACACAAGACCCTAACTGTGAGCACTGTGGAGAAGAAGAAAATATCGACCACATCATCCTCACCTGCCCCAGATGGACCAATGCCAGAACACGCGCTTTTGGATGCCCAATCCCGAGGATGGAAGATCTCTCAAGCAAGATGATCATAAAGTTCCTAAAGGACATTGACCACAGGCCAATAGTATGTGACGACAGTTCCGATCGAGGACAAAGAACAACAACAATAGGTTCGGTAATGACATGAACATCTGATGTGATCAGGTAGAAAATTGTAGATTGTCTTCTACTGAAATGTTCGTCTTCTATTGGATCGTCTGCGCAAAGCTGGAACCGAGCCGCTTTATTCAGCTCGAAACCGGCCCATGCCCGTATGCTCTCAGCCCGGCCCGGATGAATCTTATATCTGTGCGAGAAATTTTATCGTCTTGCGCATAAAATAAATACAATAAATTGGATCTTGTTTGATGTGCCGATATAGCTGCCATTTGATGGAAGTTATGTTTAGGTTTATTAAATTGGGTAAAGCGGAAGAGCTGAAGACATATAGGCCTAGTCTATTTGAAAAAGAGAAGTCACTAAGTCAATAAGTAAACGAAGTATTCAATCGACTAAATTTTATTCAATTGACCAAATTTCCTGAGTCGTATTTATTTCATCTTTTTGCACGAGAACTATGTTGACAAGTCATCATATGAATTGATTCAGAGAATTTAAATGATCAAAGAGGAAGATGTTTCTAATTTCGGACATAATAGACATTCGCCTAGGTGCTAGATATTCCATGCCTGAGCCCGGAATATTTCCTCAACATTTCTTCTTGAGACTCAGCAATGTCTGTCTGCGAGGGGCTGTAATTGTTACTACACATGCCCCGAGGAGTCTACCAAGTGGAGAAAAATGGATAGCGTCGTTAGGTCTACCCCACAGCACTTACCTTACTTCAGAAAAAGAATTTTCTCAAATTAGATCAGATAAAGGTTTTGTATTCCGTTTCAAACCGGAAAATACTTCCTCAGTATGAAAAATAAAAAGATAATCTTTTTGTAAGTGTATGTGTATGTCTATGGTTTGATGATTCAGTGGTGCGTACATGATCCAATTTAAAAAGGAAAACTCCTGAGTTCTATTTCCCATTCGATGAATAGTTCCCTCGTCGAATTGAAGCATCCACTTGTTATCTATCATTGTCAAGTTATCGATTGCCGTCAATCCGCAACAATAGCCAACTTTCTCGATATCACATTGAAAGGCAATCGAGCATAGAGATTAACAACTTTGTTAATTTTTCGTTAATCCGCTCTAAGGATGCGGAAAACGTGAACTTATCTCACCTTTCTCTAAAATGCTCAGTTCTGTCCATTTCTCCTTTATTTCTGCAGCATCCCGCTCTGACCTCTGCAAAATTGCTCAACGTCAATACAGTTGAGGAAGTAAGATAACCGCCTGTCTCACCTTTCTAGCCAAGGGAAGACTGAGATCCGAACACATTGTATTGACACTCTTCAACATGCGCTTCTCCCAGTTCGTCTGTAACAGGAAAATAGTGAAAGTTTGTTGTATTTTATAGGACTTTATAACAGCCTTCTCTAAAATGAACTCATAATATTCAAATGCAGGAGGACAGGGCAACCGTAGGTGCTTGATCAGTGGCAAAAGGCGCAAGTTTTCAAGTCAGTGGCCAATGAATTTCACCGGTGTCCCTCCAGCAAGTTCACCGTGAAATGCATCGGCTTATAAGAAAGCTTGCGCCTTCTGCTATTGACCAAACAACTACAACTGCCTGTCCACCTGCATTTCACCTGCATTTCACTAAATCTGAGCAGGGATTATATCAACAATAAGCTCATAATGTTTATTATTCTGAACGTTTTCAGTAGTGAATTAAGAATGATAATTAGAATCACAAACAACGTTTGGTGTGCCCACTATATTCATTTACAAGTGGTAAAATGACAAAATGAAGAAAATCTAAAATTCCATCAATGCTGAACAAATCTTACAAAGCATGAAGTCACATTGTTATCCAGATTGACCTCTACGGCTTCGCGCATTGTAAGATCTGTTCAGCATAGACGGAATTTTACATTTTCTTCAATTTGTTATTTTACCACTTGAGAAGGAATCCACTGGACATTCGAAAAGTTGTACTAATCATCTAACGTTGCCTTTTTTTATAAAATATACATACTTCATGGAAAAGTGTGGCCTTGATCGGATATCATTCTCAACCGGAGAACATTTCCCGTATATTAGGAATAGAAACTCAATGTTTGCGATGTAAATACCACAGATTTTGCGTTAGTCAGGACAAGAATTCGTATTGTCACTTGGAAATTCGTAAGTCCATTCTATACCTTATTCAAGAAGATATGGCGCCAAGTTATTGAAATGAGTCCGCAATGATCATAGCCAAGATATGAGCAGCACAATTTGACAACAATGCAAGTCATTAAGCAACTTTCTCCAAAAATAATCCATAGCTTATCGACGATTGACGACACTACATTTGCGAAGCACTTATGAGATTAAATGAAATAGCACCCACATAATCTCAAATCAAACAGAAATTTCCACTGTCATAAAAACATCTCCGCCCCTCCAGTCAGTTCTTCACGCCTTTCGAGCAGTGTATCCCGAGTTCTAAATCATATTATTCATAAACATCCCTGATAACACTCGTAAAACTATAACAGGCGCGACTCTAATTTTGTGCCCTTAGACTGCTACGCATTTCTGATAAACAACTAAAAATGCTTGTGATACTTCTCTCATGGGAGAATTAGAAACCGATTATCATCCTCACAAAATCTTTGACGCATTTTATTCATTTCGATGAGCAGCTGCTGTGGATTTCTGCACGATATATAACTGAGATACATGTATTTCAGACAACGTAGTATTTTCAAAAACCTCTGAGCTATTGCACATTTATTTATAACCAGCTGCATACGTAGTTCAGCATTGATTTGTAATTTGTTCTGTTTTGCAAAGAAAAATAACCGTTCTTTACTCACAACTTTTTTTTCTACCGCACAGCACTGTGTTCCTTGTATTTTGACACAATTGAATCTTTTTTTCTGTACTATTATGAAGAATTCTGAATTTGTCTGCATAGTTTGATTTTCATTCATAAATATATATAATTTCTATTCGCCTTCTCCTGTCTTCTTCTGTGGTTCCAGGTCTCGCTTGCTACAGTCCTTCCAGCGAATCCTTGACCGTCATCTTCTTGTCATTGGGTCATCCATCTCTTCCACTTGTTTCACTACCCTTTCGTCTCCCATCCTCACCACACGCACTGCCCACCTCAATCTCTTTTCCACCGCTTTCGGTGTCACCGTTTTCTTCAATCCCACTTCCTCCCTCAGCTCCGCCATTCTTTGTTTCTTCACCGACCTTACACCACAGATGCGCCGTATCCAGTTATTTTCACACACTTGCAACATCTTTTGCTGCTGGTCAGTTAGTGTCACCGTTTCTAGTCCGCATGTCAATGCTGGCAAAACATACGTTTCCAAAACCTTTCCTCGCATCCTCTCACCAATTTTTCTGTCCGCCAGCACTCCTGCCACTTTCCTGCATGCCGCAGCTCCGGCCAGTATCCTTCTTCTTACTTCTGCATCGGCCCGACCATCTTCAGAGACCTGCTTCAGTTCCACTTCTCTCACACCCACAGTCAAGTCCTTCCACTCCCTGCCTATCCATATCTTTTCCGTCTTCACCAAGCTCATTCTCAAAAAGCTTTTGAAAAAATAAAAAGTGGAATCTTTGAGAGCGACTGAATCATACAAACATCATATTCAGAGGGGAGTGGCCCCAGTGGCACCTCCCGACCGATTTTCAAAGCTTAAATTCTCCCAGGCTAGCCAAGACATTATTTCATCAAAACGTTCTCACCATGAGAGATAAAAAAGCAGCTTTGAAACAGAATTAGATACAATTAAGGTATCTACGAAGCAATCCTTAAAAAACTGGAATAATTGTCATGACAGTCAGCGGAGATACTTCGAACATTGTTGTGTATCATGTGTGTCATGACTGCTACAAATTATACGGTTTTCGACTTCACACGGAAGTAAATCATTCATTATGATTTTGAAGCTTCTTTATCTCCCTCTGCACAAAATGTCAGGAAGTTAAAATTCGTTTGAATTATTTGTTTTTATTTTCAAATTATATTCTACTCAAGCTTTGAGGACATGTTCTCCACTTCAGGAGTTCACAAAAGTAAGACAAACAATAAAATTTCAAATGCCTAGTGGGCTAAAATATCGCTTGTCAGTCGCATGTGACATTTTGAGAACCTGTACGTGATGCAAGATTTCACACTCAGTCAACTGTGTGATGTCGACGTGACTTGCGCGCTAATAGGCGATAATTTATGGCACGTTCTCTGAAGCGCTAGTTAAATAGCCAAGTCACACAGATTCTATTGACATTTGTCTGTTCGCAATTGGTGAAAACCCAGTATGGCTGATGTTAGCCTTAAAACAAAAACGTCACTTCTTTTCAAATTGCCGAAATCTTTCGACCAGCACTGCCGAAAGATCCGTGGCAGTGCTGGTCGAAAGATCTCGGCAATTTGAAAAGAAGTGACGCTTTTGTCTTAAGGCTAACATCAGCCATACTAGGTTTTCACCAATTGCGAACAATTATGTCATACCCAGGTCCACTATTTACAATGACATTTGCCTATAATTGAGGCAAAGAGAACATCACGTGGACGTGTTCTGATGCATTACCTGAGCTTTCAAAATATATTGCAAAGGATCCTTCACGGTTTCAGCTGCTTTTACAGGTGCTGGAGGTTTGGCAATAGCTGTAAGTATGGACATTTCACGACTGACCGCATTAACCAACCGCTTTTGCCACCCTGGAACGATAGGATACAAAATATTTGACTGATGAAACAAAAATACTTGCAGAGCATCTATGCGCCTCAAAAAGTGTTCCGGTAAATCGCTTTGATAGAGATCGATAGTTCTCACCTAACATCTATCACTTCTAGTACCAATGATGCTACGTTTCCCTCAGAATGTCCCAAGTACATTGATGCAGCATTCGTTGTGTCTCAAAGAAATGCTAACACCTCAATTCCATTCAGTTATTGAAATATTGCTTACACAATATTCCTACTTCAGATTCCTGAGCATACAGACATACAACTGTCACGTCTATGGTGAAAAAGTATGCCTATTCATGCAAGAGGTGTTCAGTCGTTTTTCGTGTGCACCTTCATTCATACCTTTCATGGATATCACAGCTACATGTTCCATGTCACGTAATTCTTCACTCACTCACTCCACGTTTAACGTCTTCTTTTCACCGTATTGCGATGGTTGGACGCCGTCGAATGTTGGTCCATCTTGATGGCATTTCTCCACGATGTTCGATCTTGTGGGCTGATGTTGAGAAGATCAAGCTTTCGCATATCCTCCTTGATGTTGTCAAGCCATCTCTTCTTGGGACGACCTCGTGGGTTAGGTCCAGGAACCTCAAGGGACAGGATTTTCTTAGGCCACGAGTTGTCATCCATTCGCTGAACGTGACCATACCAGCGCAGTCTTCTTGTACGTATTACATCTTCAATTCTGCGAATGCCGAGCCTCACGCGCAGATCGTCCGTGGGAACGCGGTCGGCAAGTCGCTTTGAAGATATCCACCTCACCATTGCACTGTCATTCCGGATGAAGCGATCAACATCCTCACTGGTGAGTGGCTAAGTTTCACTGGCGTAGAGCAATATGTTTTTCACACACATGTTGTACACGTACCTACGCGTTCCGAAGGGAATACCTTTGTCGGTAAGGACGGGGAGAAGCTCTCGGAAATCTTTCCAAACGGAACGCACTCTCATCACCACTCCATCCTTACAACCACCTGACTGCCCGATCATGTCACCAAGGTAGCAGAAAGCTGGAACAACTTCATACTCCTCGTCGTTGACTTTCACAATTGTAGGAGTCGTTTGTGCGAGATTAGCAATTTCGCCTCGGCACACTTTGCACTTATAGTTGGGGTCATCTTTAAGCTGTCTACGGATCCCCGAGCACTTGTGATGTACCCAGTGCTTGCAACAGGAGCACAAGATAGAATTGCGTCATACACCCTGTCTACAGACGCCGCATGGAAATTTACCGACAGGTTTTGGAGCTCTGCTGTCCTGGTAGGTGCTGTGCACAACTTTGGTCTTCCTCACATTTACACGAAGCCCACGAGATTCAAGGCTATCTTTCCACATGGCGAAACGCGACTCCAAATCCACAAGGCTATCCGAAACGAGAACCAGGTCATCCGCATACAGGATTTCCCATGGGTAACCGTGTCGAAAGTTGCAAGATAGCGCCTCCAAAACGATTATAAAAAGGAGTGGACTGAGTACTGAACCCTGGTGTACTCCCACTGTGACATCGAAACAGCTGCTGTAACACCCATTGACGCGAATGTTGGACGTCGAGTTCATGTACATTGCTTGGACGACTTGAACAATCCACTCCTCGATGCCAGCCAAACGCATAGCCCACCATAGGACCCTCCTTGGTATGTGGTCAAACGCCTTTTCAAGGTCAACGAACATGAATTGAACGTCTTTTTTCTTTGCAAGGAACTTTTCTTGAATCTGGCGCAAGGTGAATATTGCGTCCGATGTTCCACGACCGGGGATGAAGCCAAACTGCATCGAATCGATGTCGACTTGCTGTCTGATGAGGGGCTCTAACACGCGTTCCACAACCTTCATGATGTGATCTTGGAGTTTTAGGCCTCTGTAATTTGTTCTTTCAAGAGCGTCTCCTTTGCCTTTATAGCAGCTGATGATGGTTGACTTGCTCCACTCCTCGGGCACCTTCTGCTCTCTGATTATGGTATTGCAGAGCTTCACAATGCAGTCTGTGACCACAGCATCACCCGCACGTACCATTTCCACAACGATACCTGAAGGACCAGCAACCTTGCCATCTTTCATTTTCCTGACTGCCCGCTCTACCATATCAAAAGTTATGAAAGGAGCCGGGCCGACTTTCGGGTACACTTCACTCAGGGTGGACGGATCCCAGGGAAACTCCATATTGAGCAGCTTTTGATGATGTGATCTCCAGGCTTCAACCTTATCTTCGTCTGAAAAAGCCAGACACCCATCATCACATCTGATGCACTTTTCACCTATGACGTCCGCGTTTTCGACCTTCATTTTCCGGGCGATTTTAACTATGTGATTTTTCCTGTCAACCACATCAAGATTGGTGAACTTCTCTTCTTGAGCTCTCTTTTTATCGAAGTAGACAGTGGACTTGTCATCACGCTTCGCATCTTGATAGGCCTCTTTGTCGCCTCCTCTCTGCCACTCTTTCCAGAGTTTCCGCTTACGCTTTATAGCTGCGTCAACCTCCTCATTCCACCACCACGTCTCTCTACGCTTGACCGGACCCGCTTTCGAATAGCCACATGTTGTTTCACTCACATTCTTTAAGGACGAAACCAAAGTCTCCCAAATTTTGCTGACTTTATCACTCGCTTACACGGTGTGAAGCTTCTCGGCTACCCGGTTTTCGAAAACTGCACGGATTGTAGCCGATTTGAGCTTCCAAATGCGCAATGCCGGATTTCTGCTTTTCTTTACTTGTGTCTTAACATAGATGTTCATATCACACACAAGGAGCTTATGCTGAGAAACACACTCTTCGCTTCCAATTATTTTCACATTTCTAACAAACTTGAGGTCAGATCTTCTTACCAATATGTAGTCGACTTGGGTCGATGATGCACCTGATTTATACGTGACCAAGCGAGATGCAGTTTTCTTAAAGAATGAGTTGGTCACAGAGAGATTTAAAGCAGCACACAGATCGAGCAGCCTTGTACCTTCAACGTTTCTGGAACCAAATCCATAATTACCGAGGATGTCCAGAGATTCTTCAGAAAATCAAGTATTTGTATATGACAAATTGTCATAGGAAAAATGTTAAAATCTATGTATTCAACTATTCAGGATTCAACATTCTTTTTCTCATAAAATGTTTATTGCTCCTGGATCGACTCAACCCACAGTCCTGATAATTTCATGAAAGCATTGAGCTGCAAACCGAAAATTCAACAATTTGTCAACTTTTTCATGCACCATGAAAGCATGTTGACATTCTATGTTCGAAGTGGGAATGATACGTATTCGAAAAGCAACGGACACCTTCTTCTGAAGACAAGCGTTGTGACAGAATTAATACAACAATGGAATTTTCTTTCATTTTATAGTAATTCTTGTCATAATAGTCCTTGAGAACATGAATCACAGCGAATAGTTTCTATCTTATCACACACACAGAAGCCGATAATCAGAAGCGGATTACCTTTCTCTGATAACTGTTCGAGAACAGCATCTTGAAGAGATTTGGAATCCTTGAATGTTCCAATATCGAGTTCGCTCTGCAAGCAAGAAATTAAAGGAATAATAGATAGCAAGGAAAAGAACCATTTTAATTATCATATCATATTTTAAACGTTAGATTTTCATAGTACTTTGGGTCATGTGTTACATTCTCCACAAGTCGGATACTCCCAGCATCCATCATCAGGTCATCTTCCAATTTTGTCTATACGGCATACTAGACCAGGGGTTCTCAACCTGCTGATCTGATGTCGAACAAGCCTATATCAAACGGTAGCTCAATGCCGACCAACAAAATTATAAAACTCAACAGATGTCATCCCACAATCCAGTGTTTGGAACAAACAGCTAATGACTTCCTTTTTATCTCAAAGTTCTCGAATTTTCTATCAAAGGAAGTTGTATTATGAAAGCAGTTTATGCTTACTTACGCAGTAGGCAGTGCCTATGATGTGATGGTGCAAAAATTAGTTTGACCAAGATCAACATGGGAAGGCTCGCAGTTAAATTTTAGCGCAGAACAGAGTTCAGCATTTCAAAGTAATGTTCAGCTTTCTATTTTAGAGAGAAGTCGTAAAATCACAAAAACAAGAATCAATCATTGACCAAATTGTATCACATAGACATATACACAAGTTTAACAATTGGTCATTCGATTACTTGAACATTTTCGTGCGATCAGTCGACCATTAAAAAACCGAAGGTGGACAGTCCTAAGATATTTGACAATGTAGACTAGACTAGTAGTCTGAATTACTATTATTGAAAGGGCACTGTGCGGTGCAGCGGCTCTCGGGCAAGACGCTTATCCCCGTCACAGCAAATATGTAGAGAAAAGCATTTCATGCGCTATAAATAATCCAATTAGAAAAATATGACTCAACCTATTCACCGGTCAATTCAATTCAAGTTTTCAATTTCTATATCATGAAAATGAAAATTTTTGAAAATCACGGCTATGTTATAAAAAGCCGATGAATTTCTTGATGCTAAGAAAAAACGTGAAGGAATTGATGAAAATTGGTTAATTCAAGCTCATGATGAAACATTTTAGGCCACGTAGTCTCGATTCCCGTCGACCTCAGAATTTCAGAATCTCATGTTGAATACTGTGTACCCTACTATAGATCTTCTTACTAGGTTACAGGCAATTGTAGCATTCCAGCGGCCAGATTTCTATTCGGAAGATTCTTTCGGCATCCGGTAATAATCATCTTCATTCTCCAGCACTGGCTATCTAATGAGGCCCACTCTTGTGTTACATGATCTACCTTGAGAAGCACTGGGTAATGAGGCAATGTAGATCAATAATTGTCTTCATGTTGACATTGCCAATTCTTCTACCTACGAATTCCTCCGATTCGAATTTGACGAACAGCGTCAGAAAAAGCAACGAACAAAGCTTAATAGACTTTGTGTTCAAATTCACAACTTTGCTTTCTCAAAGCAAATATCTTGTCTTGTTTCAACAATTAGATTCCGTCAGACTATGAAAAACGCTTTCTTCTCTCACAAGTCCGAGACTTCATCTTTTTCTCAGAGAATTCCAGCTTACAACATTGTCTATCAAGATTCAGGCCTCGGAGGTAAAATTCTTCTTCATCTCAGAGATACGAATGCGATTCGTCTTCAGTGTAAACACTCAATTCGGATTCATATGAGATTTTGACTCTTTGCACCTCAGAAGTGTCAAATGATAATAAATGAATTTTGTAGAAACAGGAATGACAAGAGACAATCATTCCCTGTCTTCTGCGGTTGGTTATATAAGGCGTGATTAAAAATTATTGAGACTGCTTCTGTAGACCATTTAATTGACGACTTTGCTATTCTCGATGATGATTATGAGACGTATATGGTTAAAGCTTATTATTTATCGAAAATCTGATGAAGATGGTTAAATTTACCTTTCTTTAGCACGGTCTGAAAAACCGGTACTTATGGGTTATCTCCCCCCACTAATTAGAGAATTAGAATTAGAATTAGAGACGACAACTTGAAGTGTGCGATGTCAGCAACTTGATCTGACTTTGTCTGTTCGACGCATTCTTGTTACTCGTGTGTGCATTGTTCTCTTTCCGTCTCCATCTCATCCACTGCTAATTGAAATCTTCCCACGAACACTACCTTGCCACACCTTTATTAAGCCAAACATATTGATATAAGGGATGTTGCCTGGTCATTATCACTTCTAGAGTTGTCGCGACTAGACTCTGTTGACCTAGTGCTATCTGTTCAGACGATGCGGGCGAAGTCAGATCAAGCTGGTGACATCACTACACTTCACGTAATCGTCTCCAATTAAAAAAGTACTTGTCCCATTCGCATAAAATTCTGCATGTGGGTAGAGAACATGCCTAAATACGTGTCTCTGAAGTTTTGTGATGATTGATTCATTTTTACGGATTTCAGACAAGTTTGAAAACGTGGGGGGGGGAGATAAGCCATAAGTACCAAAAAACCTACCATGTAAGTGCAGCAACATAGGTTGATTAGCGCGCATCGTGTACATTCAATCAGAATTGATTTCAGGTAATCACACCTGTAGCCCGATTTTCACGGAAATCTACAATATTTTGTTAGAAAGCACTATACTGCTGGCATTCAGCTGAACGGTACATATAGCTGCATGATCCCCACCATATCCAATCACATTGCCACAATGGTCTAAGAGATTTTCGGACCTTGGTCAAGAACTCCTCTTGAGAGATTGAACGAAAAATATCGATGGAATAATCCACAACAACATCCTCATCTTAAAACTCGATTTTCGTAATTTCTCATTCGAGTCAGTCCAAGAGACACCTATCACACGAGTTTAGATCTGGTGAGTAAGCCAATCTGTAGGTGATTACCAAACACTATCGTCACCTCGATGTGTTAAGAACTCCTTACATTTTTGGCAGAATTGGGACTCGTGTTGTTGATCAAAGATGGAATTGGTTAAGGCCAAAGGGTCAGGTCATATTTTCTCACCGGTTCTAGGTCCAGGTCAACATAGTCACGCTCATTCATTCAGGTCTCTTTAACGCTGCCTGATTGAGATGGCGCCATTTTTTGCGAAGCAGACTGCGTTCAAGGCGTAAGGAACCCAGGTCAAACACAAGTAGCAGTGTTGCAGTTTTTCATGGATAAACAAGTCCATGCTAACCTCCTGTAAATTCTTCAATATCTCGAAGTGAAAAATTGCTCTCCATACAAGCTCACCACTGAGCGCCACATTTAATCGATAGACACTGACTTCGCTCAACTAACTGCTTTGCAAGTTTTCGTGGACTCACAGGACGCGGATGGCATCCCTGCGTAGCGCTCAGGGTCGAATAGGGAAGAATTTCATTGCCATAGAGCTTCTAAATCATTAATAACATTAGCAAGTGCTTCACTAAACAAAATTCGTGTTTGGGTTGAAACCTGGTTGAAACATTGGATGCAATTTTCAAAAATAACCATCTGTAATGCCTCGTTGCGCGCACGTTTATGTTGATGTTGATGCCTCTCCTGTTGATGCCCATCGCCTCTTGAAACCCAATGAGATGTAAAGTGTCAGCCAGAACATTTCCAAGTCGTCTCGATAGTGACAGACGACATCAATCATTGTTTAGTGGATCTTTGGATTATATGAGATCATTTCAGATCAGCTTAATTTGACGACTCTCAAAGGATATACATGTTGACACAGCTAAAAGTTCCATTTCTATTCCCCTCCTATTCATGGGAGAACGGAAATATGAAGTTACTACTGCCTAAAATGCGATCATTAGAATATAGCTTTTCGTAAATCATAACTTGTTGGATATCTATGATTTTGCTTCATGGATTGGAATTATCTATTGATAATTTTTCTTTTAATTTCTTAATTTCCTAAAAAGTTTCACTTGTCTCGCAGGTGTAGCAAACCGTTTGAATGTTATGAATGAGTGAATAAGTGATTATGCAAATTTTTCAAAATGAAGTTCGTCGATTTCTACGGTCAAACATTCAAATTTTATGCACAGCTGTTGATGGACGTTGATGAAATACTGAATTTGTTTTGGACAACGGCAGTCTTTGATGGCGCATCCCATTAAACCAGGGATGCGGAGTCGGAGTCCCGGAGTCCTATCATTTTTGCTGGAGTCGGAGTCCTATCAAATGATAGGACTCCAGACTCCGGACCATAACTATACTCGAAGTATAATACAAACAAATGATCTATCCTCGTGCATAGCTGTCACTGTCTTGATGTCAACTTTCTCCGTCAAACGAAAGTACAGAGACATTGCTGCATGCAAGGCTTGTAATAGTTGAAGGAATGAACCGTGATAGTGAGAAAAGGATTGTCTTTTCAGTCGGTGAATTAATAGAGAAGACAAGCCTTCCTAGCCTCGATCACACCTACGCACCAAAGGTCACATCAGAGACAAACATGCAACACTAGCTTGTTTGAGAACATTACCTCTTAACCAAACGTTAATCTTGTGTGATGGCTCCTCCAAAGCGCATATTAAAATTGAAAGTGTGTTCATATCATTTAAAGAAGGATGGGGGATTTTCCTGCCTGGTAGAGACTGGAGAAAAACCGTGTGAAGCACACATCAGGGAGGAGCCGAGTAGCATGCTTCCAACTTAAGGCGACATTTGATAAACTTTCATCGAAAATGATTGATGATTGATACAGCAATGATCAGTAAAAATAGGTTTAGATGAGCTTATATATCATGATCTATGACGTAGGTTACCAGTCTTTTTTTTAAAAAAAACTAGGCTATATATGCTGTCCACCTGGAGTCGGAGTCCTATCAACCCCCGCAGTCGGAGTCCTATCAAAATGATAGGACTCCACATCCTTGCATTAAACAGCGAGCTAAATGCGCGGCTTGGTATGAGTGTATGGGGAGTGCTTCGAACATCACGAATGTTTCGTGCAGTTTCAGGCAAATCCCGACCACCAGACACAATGACACGAATCTTGATAAAAACTCCTGTTCGCTCACTCCTACTTGAATCCAATTTACGATACCACCACATATGCGAGTGTGTAAAAGAACTTTCACTTTATTGTTGGAAGTTGTGATTTCTCTCATTTTTAATGGCCTAGGCCTTTAAGAGGAGTGAACTTTTCCTGTGATAACTACCGCACCATTGTCTCTTCATTCTCGTAACCTTCTGCCTTCTCTGATCTTGACAGACACACTTCCTCCGTTGTAACATTTCGTTGTGAATGTCTTCGTGAGAAGTCAGTCTGTCTCAGGTACATCCTCACCTGTCTCACGTCTGTTTTCTTTTAATTACAACTCAATCGCAAGAGTGCCCCCCTCCCCAACTGGCTTACCTACTCACAGATGATTAATCTGAATCACCTTCATTAGTCTTCTGATATTTGACTGTTCATTGTGCGACCGAATTCAGGACATCAGCATTTATAAATCTCAACATTCAAATTCCTGTCACATGAATGGTTTTATCATTTATGTCAATGCAATATAGCCGATAAGAGCTAAATACTAATACAGGGTGTGTACCAAAACTCGCACCTCAATTTCCCAGGATTTTCCCGGTTTTTTCAGGGATATTTCATCATGCAAGATACTGTCGTTTTTGGGAGCCCAAACCTACTTGCACCTGAGAGTAAATATTCGACAATTTAATGTTTCATTAACTACGCACCTGATACAAGAAAAAAACAAAATTACAATAATTCTATGGTATAGCAAAACAACTTCTATTCATCTCTTTCGAATAAGATACGTATAAAAACAAAAAAAACAGGAGAACGAACAAGAAGCTTTATGAAATGGTGAGAAGAATGAAAGGTTCGGTGTGCGGAAGTTCGGTACGTGGTTCACTAGGCTAGGTGTGAAAAAGTTCGGTACACAGTTCACTTTTTTCGCAATACGATCACCTCCTCTTCCAATACCATGAGTTCCATTCTCCGCTTCCTGGACCTGGGCCCCTCACAGCTTGCTGTTGACACTATTTGATCACTCTTGGTCATAAGACTGAACAGAAGGGACTGAACAAAACCTCACACACTTAGCAATTTCTGGATTTCCATCAGTAGGTACATGGCGCTCTGAACCCCTCACAGTTCGCGGTTGACACTCATTGGTTCCCCGATCTCTTCACATTTAGCAGTCAGATGTTTGACACCTATCACCGTCACAGGGTTGACAACTACCACCGTTATTGTGAATACAACCTATGTTCGAAAAGGAGATACATGTAAGTGCACCTTCGCCGTTTTCTGAAAACATGAGACATCCTTTCAAGTTACGGTCGTATGTACTACAACCGCAGATAGTAAGAAAGTAGAGAAAATAAACACAACAGACTACACTTAATAACATATACCACCCAATACTACTAAAAATGGTAAGTTATGTTCAAACGGCAGAGCCTGTTTTTAACCATTATGTTTCGAATTCCAAAGTATTATCTTCATCTCCATTTTCCCTGTCTTTTCCCTGTCATTTTAAAATTCCCTGTCTTTTCCCGGTCGGTATACACCCTGTAATAATTTGCGTTTTTAATCAATTTCTCTCAATCTGTTAGCACCTCACTTCCCCAGTTTTCGTCATTTACACATTGAGCGGGTTCCATTCATTAGTAACATTCATCTAACATGTGACATGTCGATTGTGACATCCGCTGGTGTCGTCTTAAAGATTTATTAGTTTCTCGAAAAATGTCTGCTTCACTGAAGATTCTTCTCAGTTTTGTTAAAACTCAAAGTTGCATGTTTTGCCTTTATTTACGCATTGCACTTGTTCTGTACCTTGTTTATCAATACTATTTATTACATGTAGGTGTCGACAGAAACAATAGAATTTGAAGCTTAAGGAAAGATGATTTTCAAGAAAAAGAATAAATCTACAATAGAATATCACCTTTAAATATTATACTATCTTTGTCCCGGACGTCGGAACTCTGGACTAGTCCCAACAGAAGGTAATTCAGCTACTCTAAACTCCGGATCTTCCTCGGAAACGACAATTTTCCCGCTTAGATTAGAACCACTGATCTCCTGACCCCTAATATCACTAAGCCATGAGCTGCGGGAAAGAATGTACCAGAGTTGGAACCGGTGCAGATTTTATGATCAGTTCCGGCGCCGGTATACCGGTTATTTTTTGAAAACTTCATTGATGACTAATTCACTTAAATACACAATGCATTATTCAATTTAAAGGCCAAAATTTCCCATCTTCGTTGAAATATTCGTGACTATATTCTTTTGAATATTTAGTCAATCAAGGAATTTTTCATGGTCTACTTTAATGCAAATAAGAATGTTCTATGGATTTATAAAATATCATTTTAAAAATAGAATGATTGATGGATTGCGTCATGAAGTTCCCAGCAGTTTGCCAAACCACTTCCATAGCACGCTCTAAATTTTTGTATGCGGTAGACTTTGTGTTATCTTTACTTCGAATAATTGTTTTGTTATTTCGATTGATTTTGTAAAGAAAAAAATTGATATCATTTGTTGTTGTTTATAAGTTGAAATTATTGAAATAATGTTATTTTTCAGTTTTTCTACGTACAAAAATTAATGTAATTTGTTAATAAATATTTCGCCGATCTGGCCTTGTCAATTGTAGCACTACAATTGAGTAGGGAATGTTTAGTGCTAAAAGTAAACATGAACCACAAAAGCAAAACCGTTCAAACCCGTACATAGATCTGACCGGCAGCGGATCGTTGCCGGTACACCGGTTCCAACTCCGAAATGGATGACTTCATCTCAATAACCATGGGATCGATGTGATAGGATTAGATTGCACGAAAAAAGTGCTACTAACTAACTGACAAGGAAATTATCAGTTACTTCCCTTCTATTTTCTTACTCGCATTTGTTCAACATAAACATTACATACCAAATAGGTATGCCAGTATATCTTGCATCAAACTATCAAATGATGAAAAGAAATTTAATTAGATTTTTCATATCATGTTTGGCGTGTTCAGTATAATCATTTCATAACTGGAAACCTATATTAAAACCAAAACGGAAACTCTTTCACGTATAAAGAAAATATTCTAATGGGTCTTCTATTGGATTTACATGTTACAAACACGAAAGCTATTCTCTCAAACATTGCTGGGATTATCTACATTGATCGCAATGCTAGAGTCAATTTAAAGCCGTTGATTTATACTAATTGAAAATTTGAGTCCGAAAAAAATAACACAAAGAAATTAAAGTTAAGCATCAAAAGTCTGCTCAATTTGATTGATAAATAGACGTTTGAGAGAGGATTACAGTTAAGGAAAACATCAACCAATATCATCACTCGACACTGCTTGACCGTGTGTACTCAGAAAGAGTCATAATCAACCAAAATCATCACTCGAACGAGCTTGCTTGACCAAGAAATCAAACTGAAGTCTGAATTGGAAAGCGTAATGACGCCTTCTTCAAGTGGGAGAAGACAGAGATTGAGTCACAAAGTGTTTTCTTGTTGTAAATAAATGTTAGGAGAAAGACAGTTTCGTGTAATCCAGTGCATCATCATGAATGATGCTTTCAATTTCCTTATGCGTCTTTAGAGAGTTATTTTTTGACCGATTGCTAACGGAGAGATCAAAGAGGAATAGAATAGATAAACCGGCCATGAAACCGATGAGTAAGGCTAACGGAGTTGTCCATTCTCTACAGGTTAATGTCCTATGAAATTCTGCCTATTGGCATCTTTGAATCAGACCGAAAAGATTCAGTAATGCGCAATACTGCTTGCTGACGAGGAAAATAGATCACTCCAACTAAGAACAATCGCTGGACTGACGGCATCCGAATGACATTGAATATTAATGAAGTCATTCATCTCATGAGCATTTATGACACGAAATAATCCCTACATATTCTAACTATAGATTTATAGATAATTTACGCAGACATTTTTATCTATTGGATGCTTTATTACCACATTTGCAACACACTTGACTTTGTTTCTGACTTCATAACTATAAATTTGATAGATTTAGGCTGCATTTCTCAAAGAGGGGTCGTTGAGTTCACTGCAAGCTGCTTGTGATATAAAAATATGATCAAACTAGCCTACGGGGAGAAAACCTTCGCTACATTCTTTTGAATACTCGTCCAAGCGGTATTCATTATTTTACTAATCATCGTTGTCGCGGCAATATCGCAACTGTGCATTTCCAAGACGGCGGCAATATCGCAAATGTGCATTTTTAGCAATTTTCGTTTTATTTCAATAAAAGTTACATCACTGCTTACGCGGATCCTGTGTCAAAATTTCAGCGACTATTGCGAACTAAGTCTTAAGGAGAAGTTACTTGTGCATCACATGTGCACAGATATCAACTCACATGTGCATTCTTGGTTAATATCTCACATGTGCTGTAGCAACAAGTATTTCTATGTCATATAATGCATTCTTGGTTAATTTCTCACATATGTTTTAGGACGCAATATTGCACAAGTATTTTAGCAAGTACTATCGCACATGTGCATTCATAAAACGAATTACACTCAATTGTAATAATTGCTGCCAGTAATTGGCAGCTTTAAAAATTGCCTTTTTTGCTGCCCTATCGATGAATTTATATCAAGCGCGTTATAATGGGACAAGATCGAGAAACCTTTAATTTATTGTTACTATTTCTTGTCATTTAAAGAGTTTCATAGAAATTGCCATTGAAGATATCTAACAGTCACCCCGAGATTTGTGGTAACAGCGAAACAGACCATGGGTAAGACCGTGACACCCTTATTTTTGTTTAAGTGACAAAAAAGTACACTCAAACGTTGTAGTCTTATTGCAATTATGATTATTTTTACTGTCTTGAATTCATTTTGATGGTAAACAATAGGCACGCATTCGGAATAAACTCAACAAAATGAATTCACAGACAGTATAAATTCGTACAAAAAAGAGCACTTTTACTCGTAATTCTGTTTTCAGTGAAGAAATGTCACTCAGTTTTGTTACAAGTCCTTGGATTGCGTGCATTATCGGAACTACAACTTCGCAAGTACTCCTGCGATCTGGAAATGACAATCGAAAAACGCATGACCACATGGAATGAATGTTGCAATTGGACCATCAAGCTCAAAGTCAACTTTAAATAAGCGAACTTGTAGCATCACGATTTACCTGGCGGAAGTGCAAGTCGCCAATGGGAGCACGGAGAAACATATCTGTCCTACATATTCCGAGTAATAATCAAAATCAAAAAATAAAGTTGTCTTTATTTCACTCAGACGAAGTTGATGTTCCTCTGTGACTTTAAACCTCATTATACTATGTCATACTACCGAAAAAACATTACTTCTGTGAAATACTTCTGTGACATTACTTCTTGAGATGAAAAAAGGTCACATATTGTCACAATTTGTCACATCGGCCCGCCCCTGACATATGAGATATTGTCGCGACAACGACGTAATACTAATCTGCATCAATAAAATATACTCTATGACATTAAAAACGATCCACTTGATATAGAAAATCTCAATGGAAGTGGACGACTTTTATTTCATACTGCACTGACCAGGATGTCTATGCATCAAATTTGTCATGCTAATATAAAGCAGCTGTCCATTGTCGATATCTTTGGCATGGTTGATGCATTTCAAATTCGACCTTTTATCACTATCAAGCAATTCTTTCTGAATAAATTTTGAAGCAAATATGTCGCAATCAGAGTTTGCAAAAGGAATGGCTGTTGGAATCCTACGATGCGGAAAGAGTTGTAAGTTTGTCGGACGGAAGTTGGGTGTGTCAAACTCCACTGTGAGCAGGTGGTGGAGTCGATGGAACAATGATGGAAATGTTAAAAGAAGGAAAGGATCAGGAGACCGAAATTGACAAACAATGCTACCGATAGGAAGTTGGTTATCTCAGCAAAGCGCAATCGCTTTAAGAGTGTTCCTCGACTGGCCATCAGCTGGAAAGCTGCAGTAGGAATAGCATGCAGTATACGAACAGCATATCGCCGTCTAGCAGAAGCGGGCCTGAGGTCATACCGACCTGCTGTAAGAATTCCTCTAAGTAAGTAATGCGAGAATTTCACACAATGACATTGTTTCACTGCCAATTTTTTTCTCCACAGGTCTCGAACACAAACGAAAGCGTGTGGAATGGTGTGAGCAGCATCTGTCGTGGAGCACAGAGGAATGGCGTCAAGTGATGTGGACGGATGAATCCCGTTTCACTTTGGATTTTCACGATGGTCGCATTAGAGTGCATCGAATGGTTGGTGAGAGGTATTCACCCTGCTGCATATCTGAGCATGACCGCTATGGTGGTGTTAGCGTGATGATCTGGGCCGGTATCTGGTACGGAGGTCGAACTGTCGCAGTCATTGTGAATGGGAACTTGAACGGAGAGCGATATTTATCGAATATCATATCTCCAATCGTCATCCCGACGGTAAATGAACTCAACCTCATATTCCAGGATGACAACGCTCGACCACACAGACCTCATTGTGCAACAACAGCGATAGTGAGATCTGGAATTCGCATCCTCCATTGGCCTTCACGCTCCCCCGACCTGTCTCCGATCGAACATGCTTGGGATGAACTTGGTCGGAAAGTGAGAGATGCATATGATCATCCGCCATCAACACTGACAGCTCTTTCAGAGAGACTCATCGATCAATGGTCATTGCTGGATCAGGAACGGCTTGATCATCTTTGCGACTCGATGCCGATGAAACTTCAAAGCTGCATTTCAGTGCGGGGAGGACATACTCGGTACTGATGTCTCCCATTTATTCAAATATAATGTTTGCTATCTTATAATTCATGAGTGTGAGTGGAATAAAGTTCATATATTTGAGTGGAGCATTTTTATGTCAGGCAGTATACATCATAATTATGACACAATTATATGTACATTAAAAGAATTTACATTCATTGGCCTCGCTTGCGGAGCGAGACTTTTCTTTTTTGCTTCTCGTCCATACATTGTCGTCTGAACATCTCTAATCAATTCAAGCTCGCACTTACTTGACATACGTTAGTTAGTGCGATGCCGTTCTGAGTCAAATTGAGCGTTTATTAGTTGTTGCTCAATATTCCTCTATCGAATGCAGGCTACTTGTGATTTAAATATGATTAAATGAGAGGATATGTCGAAGCAATACCTCAAAATTGTGTTCAATTCAACAAAGTGTCAGCTATCAGTGGTAATTCTACTAAATGGTCAAATGAGGTCACCCATCTGATAGAATGGTGACCTTGAAGCGGGGAGCATATCATGAAGCATCATGTGCATTCAGTCGTGCAATTAGTCAAGGAGAACATAAATTTAACCATCAGCATTCTATCTTTGGAGCTGACTCAAGAAGAGATTTGGATTGAAGAAGTGACACCACAATAATGCGCGAAACTCCTGTCTTCCATGCTATCTCGAAGTGTTGCATCAATACCAGACAAGGGGAGAAATGCTGAATATTAAGTATATTTGTTTGTGAGCAAATAGCAAGTTCAACGTGCTTTCAAATAGTAGACCATCGTTGATGCGCAAGATATCTTTGATAAAAAATATTCGCGTGGTTCTCAATTCATTTGCCGCAACTGTGTGTAATAGAGATGTGCAATGGCTATGAATTGAAACACGAACTCGGATCATAATTTTGAATCCAACCCTAGCCGACCGAATATTTCTCCGATTCTAGAAAACCCAGACACAACCCGAAAACTTCACTGAAAAATCAAATTACTGCAACCGTGAAGACTGCACTTCCCAATATAAAGGCTTGAGATTTAGTGAAGGGATATTGATGAAAAAGAGATTGCTCTTTTTCACGATGACAATCAGTATGCCTTTTCTTCATTTGTGCAATAATGTTGCTTGACCCTTTTTATCCTTAAGTCTTTGAAGTGTGAATATCACACATTGCTGTATTATATTGATATCGAATTATCATTTATTCATAACCCGAAAAAACCCGAAATATATTCGTAAACCCGACCCGAAACCGGGTTCGGTTCGGGTCGAGTTCGCACAACATTAGTGGCAGCGACTTCGTGTGAAGCTTCGGATCTTGCGTTTGTGATTGAAGAATTCAATCTCCCCTCCACATGCTTGCGATAAAGCAATGTGTTGCTGACTAAATGACAATTTCAGCACAGTAACGGTGGCCGTGTGGTTAGAGGGCATGCGTGTGCACCTTCCAAACCCTACGTTGCTGGTTCGAACCTGTCTACGACTGATGAGAGAGGGAATGAGTGTGCACCTTCCAACCCCCACGTTGCTGGTTCGAACCTGTCTACGACTGATGAGAGAGGGAATGCGTGTGCACCTTCCAACCCCCACGTTGCTGGTTCGAACCTGTCTACGACTGATGAGAGAGGGCATGCGTGTGCACCTTCCAACCCCCACGTTGTTGGCTCGAACCTGTCTACGACTGATGAGAGAGGGAATGCGTGTGCACCTTCCAACCCCCACGTTGTTGGCTCAAACCCAGGGTTGGCTTTTTGCCGGCTAAAACTGGCTTTTGCCACTAAGTGGTAAAAGCCAGGTAAAAACCGGCAAACATTGGCAAAAACTGGTAAAAACCGGCTAAAACCAAAATTCCGAAAAATCAGTCTATTTCTTCACGAAATGATCGACAGCAAGTTGGGTTTTAAGTATTACGGTGCATTCGTGTTTGCAGTTTGCAACTCTTATCTTCCAAAATATGACATTCATTCTGTGATGGAATCACATGATATGTTTTTATAACGAACGACAAACGATGTTGTCTTTCTTTACGATTGCTCTGCCCATTTCTTGTGATTAAAGAACAAATGTTGACTTCTGCACCATTTCGACTCTTTGATTCATGTAGCAGAAGTTGTTAGATACTCGCAGAATTATCATCAAATGAATGAAAATAAAGATATGAATAAAACTGGTTTATACATAGAACTAAATTAAGCAAACCACATTCTTCATGTGGACGAGCTTGATAATCCCACTGCATCTTCTGTGTTGAGTGTTAAGCAAGAATGCAGAGTGTATTTTAACAGTAGCTGAGGTTTCACCAGATCTAGATTCGAAAACTGGTCTCATGAACGCAGAGAGAACACTCCATCAAAAAGCCTCTGCACCGGAAAATCTAACCTCCCAAATCAAGCAATGTGCAACAGTCACTTAGAATGCATTTCTACTTTTTTTAGAAATATACTAGATGTACTAATGCTTGTGACTGGAGCAGAAAATGATGATTTGCAAGAACAAATAATAATTAAATAACATAGTTCGCACCAGCAGTCTTGATAAAGTGAGAATGTATGTCTGAATCTCAACAAAAGAACATGTCCACTAAGCTGCAAAATTTATCTTGTTTGTAGAATCGGAGAGCGACAAACAATTGTGACATCATTGTGATATACAAGTTTGTTTAAAGTTCTTGAAATATCCATATTTTGAGCTCAAATCAAAACTTTATTTTCGGTATTAAATTCTTTTAACATAACCTTATCCTCTAAATATGTGAGGGTAAATTACCATGACATGAAAAATGTTGAAGGGCAAAATTTTTATTCTAGTCCTGGAATGCAGGATAAATTTCATAGTAATATTCGTGTAATCACAATGGGTATGGGACATTTCCCACAGATTTAGAAGACAATCTATTCTATGAGATCAGCAGGGAGGTCAATCGTAGAAACCGAGGCCAGATTTCTACATTTTCCTACCCCTCTAGCTTCATGGAATGCCTGTTTTCGATCTTTATATAGAGCGAAGTGATTTCCTTCCAGCATGGACGTCTGTTGCATCTTACAGTGAGTGAAATTCGTAAAGCAATAAAATGCGTGCACGCTTAGAAGAATAATGCACAACAGCTATACAACAATATTTTTTTAATAATTCATATTCTTACACCTACACTTGGAACATATTCGTGATCGAAATACGATATTGATAAGGTTTGAATTGTGAAAATGCAGGCCTAAATGTTTATCGAATGATGAAAAAGTATTGCGACTAGCGTTCATCAATAAAGTAAAGAGTGACGATGATCCCTTATATTGTATGTATGCCCAAAAACGTAAGTAGTAATGCTGAAAAATAGTTTTAGCCAAAAAATTGTGACAAAAGCTGGTGGTTTTTACCAGGTTTTTGCCAGGTGGTAAAAACCAGGGTGGTTTTTACCGGCCAACCCTGCTCGAACCTGTCTACGACTGATGAGAGTGGGCATGCGTGTGCACCTTCCAACCCCCACGTTGCTGGTTCGAACCTGTCTACGATTGATGAGAGAGGGAATGCGTGTGCACCTTCCAACCCCCACGTTGCTGGTTCGAACCTGTCTACGACTGATGAGAGAGGGCATGCGTGTGCACCTTCCAACCCCCACGTTGCTGGTTCGAACCTGTCTACGATTGATGAGAGAGGGCATGCGTGTGCACCTTCCAACCCCCACGTTGTTGGCTCGAACCCAGGGTTGGCTTTTTGCCGGCTAAAACTGGCTTTTGCCACTTAGTGGTAAAAGCCAGGTAAAAACCGGCAAACATTGGCAAAAACTGGTAAAAACCGGCTAAAACCAAAATTCCGAAAAATCAGTCTATTTCTTCACGAAATGATCGACAGCAAGTTGGGTTTTAAGTATTACGGTGCATTCGTGTTTGCAGTTTGCAACTCTTATCTTCCAAAATATGACATTCATTCTGTGATGGAACCACATGATATGTTTTTATAACGAACGACAAACGATGTTGTCTTTCTTTACGATTGCTCTGCCCATTTCTTGTGATTAAAGAACAAATGTTGACTTCTGCACCATTTCGACTCTTTGATTCATGTAGCAGAAGTTGTTAGATACTCGCAGAATTATCATCAAATGAATGAAAATAAAGATATGAATAAAACTGGTTTATACATAGAACTAAATTAAGCAAACCACATTCTTCATGTGGACGAGCTTGATAATCCCACTGCATCTTCTGTGTTGAGTGTTAAGCAAGAATGCAGAGTGTATTTTAACAGTAGCTGAGGTTTCACCAGATCTAGATTCGAAAACTGGTCTCATGAACGCAGAGAGAACACTCCATCAAAAAGCCTCTGCACCGGAAAATCTAACCTCCCAAATCAAGCAATGTGCAACAGTCATTTAGAATGCATTTCTACTTTTTTAGAAATAATGCTAAAAATAATGTTAGAAATAATACTAATGCTTGTGACTGTAGCAGGAAATCATGATTTGTAAGAACAAATAATAATTAAATAACATAGTTCGCACCAGCAGTCTTGATAAAGTGAGAATGTATGTCTGAATCTCAACAAAAGAACATGTCCACTAAGCTGCAAAATTTATCTTGTTTATAGAATCGGAGAGCGACAAACAATTGTGACATCATTGTGATATACAAGTTTGTTTAAAGTTCTTGAAATATCCATATTTTGAGCTCAAATCAAAACTTAACTTTCGGTATTAAATTCTTTTAACATAAACTTATCCTCTAAATATGTGAGGGTAAATTACCATGACATGAAAAATGTTGAAGGGCAAAATTTTTATTCTAGTCTTGGAATGCAGGATAAATTTCATAGTAATATTCGTGTAATCACAATGGGTATTGGACATTTCCCACAGATTTAGAAGACAATCTATTCTATGAGATCAGCAGGGAGGTCAATCGTAGAAACCGAGGCCAGATTTCTACATTTTCCTACCCTTCTAGCTTCATGGAATGCCTGTTTTCGATCTTTATATAGAGCGAAGTGATTTCCTTCCAGCATGGACGTCTGTTGCATCTTACAATGAGTGAAATTCGTAAAGCAATAAAATGCGTGCACGCTTAGAAGAATAATGCACAACAGCTTTATAACAATATTTTTTATAATAATTCAAATTCTTACACCTATGCTTGGAACATATTCTTGATTGAAATGCGATATTGATAGGTTTGAATTGTGAAAATACAGGCCTAAATGTCTATCGAATGATGAAAAAGTATTGCGACTAGCGTTCATCAATAAAGTAAAGAGTGACGATGATCCCTTATATTGTATGTATGCCCAAAAACCTAAGTAGTAATGCTGGAAAAATAGTTATAGCCAGTTTTTGCCAGTTTTAGCCAAAAAATTGTGACAAAAGCTGGTGGTTTTTACCAGGTTTTTGCCAGGTGGTAAAAACCAGGGTGGTTTTTACCGGCCAACCCTGCTCGAACCTGTCTACGACTGATGAGAGAGGGCATGCGTGTGCACCTTCCAACCCCCACGTTGTTGGCTCGAACCTGTCTACGACTGATGAGAGAGGGAATGCGTGTGCACCTTCCAACCCCCACGTTGTTGGCTCGAACCTGTCTACGACTGATGAGAGAGGGCATGCGTGTGCACCTTCCAACCCCCACGTTGCTGGTTCGAACCTGTCTCCGACTGATGAGAGAGGGCATGCGTGTGCACCTTCCAACCCCCACGTTGCTGGTTCGAACCTGTCTACGACTGATGAGAGGGAATGAGTGTGCACCTTCCAACCCCCACGTTGTTGGCTCGAACCTGTCTGCGACTGATGAGAGAGGGAATGCTTTTTAATGCGCCTTTTAACATTGCATTTTGGGGTCAAAGGTACGGTTATCACTTCAATTTCCTTGATGGGAAGGCTCTAACGGAGGGACAGGGAGGAATTCATCCTCAAACGGCTTCAATGACGTTTCATTGTACAATACTTTTCATCAAAGTTGTAAAGTTTTCAAAATTCTGAACTTGTCCAGGACTCATTGTTGACTCGTCGGAATTGAGTTCAGTTATCTCTGTGTTGCTGATGAATATTTGATTATCATCAGCAGAGGTTTCAGATTGAGATATTTATTGCGCTCTTCCATGACAAAAAGTCCCTTGTCAATTATCTCGGGACTGTAGCAAAATGATATCAAAAATATTTCTAAGGTCTTCCCTCCACTAATTTTCCTGACAAACTCAGCAGCAGGTGTACTATTTCACTTATTCTTTGTCAAACATGAAGCTTTGCACTCGATATCAATCGCATAGGTGAATCATGCAGTCTGAAATTCAGAGCAACGGCATTTCTTGGGCGCAAATGTTTTGAAGTCTGACATTGCGGCGATATCTAAATGAATCCGAAATAAGAAAAACTATTTAACTTTTTTGTAGCAAGAAACCGACTGCAGCAAGAAAAGCGAATCATTACAGCAGAAAGACCAATGATTCAAAATGATCAAGAAGACAAGACACATCCTGCCGCCTGCTATCACCAAAAATGTCCATATGATGAGGTTTAATCTTCAGACCTGTGTTCAAAAGCATAAACTATCTCTCCTTCGTCTCTGCAACTATTTTATGACCTTTATGCATTTTCTGCTTCGCATGAGTTTACTTCATTTTCTGGCATAGGCCTATTTTTCATCCACAAAATCTGCGAGATTATACTTTGCTGCATAATTAATGAGTAATCCAACTTGTAAGCTGAACAGAGAACACGCATAGTCCTTTGGAAAAATTACTTAGTTATCACTTTATGCAATTCATCTTCAAAGTGACTAATTGTTTATAAAAATACTTCAACAATAATTACGATTGCAAGCAGAATGATGCTGTGCAGGCACGGCTTTCATTTCAATTCTGCCACATTCCTTATAAGCTCGAATAAAAATAAATGAATATTTTGGCCGTCAAAGAACAGCAAGCTTCGCTATGAAATTTGTTTCTCACTAAGACAGCGCCTTCTAACCAGTGGCGGGGGCGATTCGATTTTCGCACGACTCCGAACCATGCGACTCAGCGCACGATTAATCGAAAATCGCGCGATTATGAATATTTTGACATTCAGTGAATAGAAGTTTGCAGTTAGTCTAGCTTGCATTATTTCAGATTTCTAGACCATTTTTCGTTAAAAGTTTGATTATTTCCCTGAAAGCTGAGAGCATGTGACACATGCGGTCTACTTAGACTGGAATTATAAGTACCCCATCAATTAATACGATATTCAATTTGCAATTGTTTGGGAAAACAGCATAATAAATCAGAACACATAAAAAGTCCCAAACAAGGCACGAAAAGTCTTGATAATCTATTTACAAGATTTTACTGCAAATCTGCCATCATCGAAGCACTGCATGCACTACATCATGTACATGTACCAGGGATCTGGAGCGGTTGATTTTTAACCGCTCCGCTCCGTCAAACCTCATATCTCACTCCGCTTCAAGGCCCTTTCCCGCTCCACTCCGCTCCGCTCCATCTCAATACTGTAGGCCCCTCTCCTACTACCTGATTAAAACATAAATTGATTGTATGGGTTAGCTTACGAATTGCGATGGTCTGAGTTTTATGTGAGGCTAGCCGTTCTACGTATCATATTGGTAGGCCTATACCCATGCAATTATCAAAGTTTGTAATTTTGAAAAAATAATGTGATGTAATTACTTAACTTAGCTTCTAGACAATGTAAGAAAAGTAAAAAGTAATAGGAATAGGAAACAAAGTTCTTTTATGGTATTATAATATGTCACTAAAAATAGACATAGATACAAATTAATTATAACAAACTTTCATTCTTTACTAACAGCGCCACCAATAACAAACTACAGCAGTACAGTTCATCAGGAAGCCGCTTGCATGAGTTATTGAGATAACTGATTGGCGTTTCAACAGCGATGCGTCCGTTTTATTCAATTGTATCAAACTATTATTCGGGATTTCATCAAACAAACACACGTCAACATGCAAAAAATAGTAGTAATTTGTTTTATGATTTCCAACGTATTCCATCTTTCATCAAATAAATTATCGACCACTCCGCTTCAGCTACTACACCACTCCGCTCCGCTCCACTTCCATAGCCGCTCCAGCTCCGCTCCGGGGCTCCGCTCCGCTCCAGATCCCTGACATGTACTGTGAAGTATATTATTGATATTTTTATTTCTCAGTTTTGGTTCTGTTGGTTTTCATGAATCATATTTTATCGAACATAGCTGTAAGAGTGTAGGTATTTGCCGCTTCTTCTATCAGCCCTGAGAATTATGCATCAGTTAAATCAAACTATTAGTCTTTAATTCTAATGTTTGCAAAACATTAGCAAATCTGATAGAGAGATTTTCTCAGACTTGAACAATTTTAAGCATAAAAATTATGTGACAGCCTTAGACACTGCGCTTTGCCTCAGCGATCATACGCAAAATCGAAAGTGCGTGTTCGGGTTGGATTACCGCCGAACTCGGATCTTTCGGGTATGATCACACAGATATCGGAAATATGTCACAATTTATGCATATCTCCTCTCAGAAAGGTTGATGCAATGTGATTCTTACATGTAATGCAATGGTCTGGGCAAATGATTTGATCAATATTTTGCCATTTTGCATTGTTCTGGTAAAATAAGGGGAATTATTATTTCTTGCTTGTATATTCACTTCTAGATTTGTAATCATGCCGTCCGGCACTCATTAATTGCATAAATAAAAAAGCTCACACAAAAAGAAGTGCAGTACGCTTTCTAACTGATGTTCTCAATACTGCGGTTAAGCGTGAACCATGAAATGCAGTCGACCGTCTACATCAATGTTCTCTAACTTGAACAATTTTAAGCACAAAAATTCTGTGGCAGCTTTAGACACTGCGCTTTTCCTGACAGCGGTTCGTCAGTACTAATGATGACCGATTCTACCCGAAACCCGAAAGCTTTTAATCGGATCGGATTGGATTACCGATTTTATCATGAACCCGAGAAAACCGCCGAACTCGGGTCTTTCGGGTTTGAGCTCACAGATATCGGAAATATGTCAGAATTTATGCATATTTCTTCCCAGAAAGGTTGATTCAATGTGATTCTTGTTTATAATGCAATAGTCTGGGCAAATGATTTGATCAATACTTTTGCCTTTTTGCATTGTTCTGATAAAATAAGGGGAATTATTATTTCTTAATTAGTATAATCACATTTATATTTGTTACTATGCCGTCCGGCACTCAGCAATTGTATACATAAAATACTGACACAAGTGTTAAAAAGAAGCACGGTAAGCTTTCTAACTGATGTTCTCGATGCTACTGTTAAGCGCCAACCATGAAATGCAGTCTACCGTCTACATCAATGCATGGTATATGTTGACTACTGCCAAGGTTGTTGACAATCTGGTTTTGTCTATCTACTTTCCGCTGATGTGAATCCTTATGTCGATAAATAGAAAGTGCTAACTTAACATCGAAATGAAATTGAAATAAAGTTTCACTGTTATAATAAAGCTATGAACATACATGTATCCCTACAATACGAGTATATGTACTTAGTTAATACAGGAAAAAATAGATAAATTATCTAGAAACTACTATCTTAAATATGGTGTGCGTGTTAATTATTTCATCGAAATTCATAATCATTTCATTGAACATATACTCGAAATTTTTCTCACATTTTTGTGGTTTTGTCATTATTTCTATTCTATCAAATTAGTGGGTGCAGCGCTGACTCCAAGAGGAGAGTACAATTAAATCTGGCTGATGGCCGTTCCTGAAGACTATGCCTACGCTGCCTAAAAAAAATCGATTTGAACCTGGGATACAGCTAAAAAGTTATCAGGATTCCTGTAATGCGACAACTCTCAGGTCAAACTAGCTTTAGCATAACATTATGAATGGTTTTCGGATCTTATCTGGTCGGCTTGAGTTGGCTTTTATATCTTTAGTCATCTTTAGTCGAACCGACGCTAATCTTTAGTCAGGATGGCTCGGAATGGCCTAGACTAGCTAAAAAATATCTAGAATTGGCACTCTACAGTCTTTATGAATTTCAGCCGCACGGCATAGCCAAGATAGATAAACACAGAACAACCCGTTGTTTAGTCCCTTGCTCAACCATTCCAGATATTTTAGGCTACTTTGGAGAATTCCAAGCCGCAGCATCTACTGTTGCTACGGAATTTTTGTGCTTTTCTGCTTAAATAGTTCAAGTCTGAGAACATCTTTCTATTTTATGCCTAGGACAACTGCAACTCTACAATCTTCATAATTAGATAGTCTGAAATGCAACTGATACCGGGTTATGTTCATAGTGTGCATGTTAAATGTAAATCAGGCACGCATTGTTATCAATGTATTTGCATGATTTCAAAGCGGAGTTATTGTATCATAGGCACCTAATATTTTGACTGCCTTAACAACATGAAGGCCTGAGAATAAATCGTACACCTGGCCATGCGAACGTGTTTAATGCTATGTGGGGAGCTCTCACAGAGATTTCACACGGCAACTCTAGCTATACATGATCTCAGGAACGAGCACCCGCGCATTGCAATTATCTCAAACGATGAAAGAATGAAGAGAAATATTGTTTTTACCTCATCAAGCAAATTTCATTGAGAAGTCACATTGCAAAAGAATCGCACGATTCCTGGTCATTCAAGAATCACGCGATTGATTCCGCCACTGCTTCTAATATTTATTGCACAAATCGCGCAACATTAAAATCATTCGGAATAGGATTTTCTCTCAGATCATAAGTGGGGATTTTGATCAGCTTGGCAGGAGATGGGAAAGTTGTTTTCATCACAGAAATAGAAAGATGTTAATTCTCCTTGCTGTGAATACGTGCGTGACCGTTCACATTAACAAATTGCGGCGCATTTCATAATCGATATTGCCAATATGACCTTCAAAATGAGAAACAACTATCCATCTGTGTCCATTGAATTGTGAAGTATTGTAAGTAATATATTTAGTTGGATCATTTTAAATTTAAAGAAAGGATTCTTAACACAGCTCAGTAAACAAACATTACAGATATCAAATTTCAAATGATCAAAAATAGGAATTATTTAGCGTGAGTGAATGAATATCAATCATTTTTCTCCAAGCTGAATAATTTCAATTTCTAATGAATTTCAGTTTCTCAGCAAAGAACTAGCTTGTCTAGAAAAGAAACCATTGCTCATCTTTCTGTTCAAATTTCTATTCTCTGAGAGTTAGAAATATCGTCTGAATAGTTTCATACCATGATTGAGTCAAAGACGAAGCGTGGTGAAAAATGAAGCATTTTACTGGCACGGTAGCTGAAATGTGACAAATGTAATTCACACCTATCCTATTGCTGTGGTGATGTGGCATTCTGCGCATCTCAAATGTGGGCAGCACGGTCGCCAAATGACGACAGCGCATATAACTAAACAATCAATAGAAAGTGAGATGACAAGCAAGCGAATTGGAAAATAAGGAATCATGTACAAATGCATTCATGTTACTGTTTTTTCGCGAAAAATGAAAACCAGCGTGTTTTCTATGTTTTTACGTTTGCAGGTGACGCGTGATAGTTCTGCATAGGCTATTACACTAACCTACATCAACATATTTGCGGGGCCTACAAGTTACCAGACATTTTATTAAACTGATAGAAAATAACTACCACGGTACGTCTCAGGAAGTTAAGAAAGGCAGACGGCAGTTTTATGTTCCCGATTCATGAAACTGTGTATAGAACATATCGTAGTTTAGTTTTTAACTTTCCTAGTCATATCATTGTTTCTAATGTATTTACTCACTGTCCTTTTACTAGTAGTATGCTTATTATTCCTTTTCTGTCCTAAGGTCCTGCACTCATTATTCATAGAAATTTATTGACTCTTGAACTGTAACCCACGCTACTGATGCACTGGAAACCGCACGTCATTTCTCCAGACGAAGGCAAGCTGAAAGCCGCTGATAGCTCAGGTAGGTAATAAACATTAGTCCATACAGACAAGAGTTTTCAGGAAAGTAATCTTGCAAATTCATTCCTTGTCTGAGAGAATATGTTCTCTTCTATACTTCTCAGGAAGGACTTGAACAATCTTCAACCCTCGTCAATCCAGATGCCAACAGAGAGAGATACAACAAGAGATGGAGTGGGTTGCAAACAGAGCAGGCTTGAAAATGTACATGTAGCGGATTAAATAAACGTTAGAACTTAAGTTTACATTTCTGAGGACCGCCAAATTTTACCTTAAAATTAATGACACCTACAGAAATTCCTTCATCTGGTCATGTTGAGAGACTCCTTTCTACGTGTGTGATTGTCAAATTGCTCTGAGAGGTTGCTTTTTTCAGCAATTATTCATCACGTTTGAACTCTGAAGCAAAACTGTCGAAAATACACTGCTGACAATCGATCTCATCATGTTTTGACTGCGATCTCACACCACTGTCTGTCGCGGGCACTTCTGATGACAAGTCTAATATTTTCTTATGTCAGAAATCGAAATTACAGATAAATAAACGAAGGTGACAAAACAAAAGTAATGACAATTAAAGAGGTGCAGTCTCCTTTCATACTTCCGCTGTTGTCATCGGTTCACGGATGCAGGCCGTATTGCCGAGTGGTATATAGCATCAACTTCACTTCGTCGCCTATGTTCCGGTGCAAATCGACCAACTTTAACCATGGGACATTGGGTTGTGGAGATTCTGAACTCGATGCCAGGATGTTTGCTTCAAAATAAGCGATTATTCAGAGACAAATTTTACTTGTATGTAAATAAAAGCTCAATAAGATAGACTCATTAAATGCAGCCGAAATAAATCATCTTCGTTCAATTAATAGCACTAGTTCGGCAGCCAGAACGAGTTTCTGCAGAAAACGAGACCAAAAATGAGAACAGGTTCATCTTTTTTCAGACAGGATCAAAGAAAAATACATGTAAATCCAATGGGAGACTGATTTTTCGGTAAACATGAGATTAGCTGTTTCTCTGATTAACGAAAAGTACTAGTTTTTTTAGCCATAATTGGCGGCACAGAGTGCCTCTAAGAAACATGGTCCTTGACACAAGTTACTTGAACTATTGCGAACATGTGATCGGAGAATCTGAGATACATGGCAGGAGTAAAATGGAGCTACGGAAGATCAAGTGAGGAGGTCCCAAGAATGTGTAGTCTGAAGGAGCTGGAAGATCGGGTTTGAAGAGGGCGTCTGAGATGGTTCGGTCATGTAAAGAGAGCTGAGGGAAACTGCTTGGGCAGAGTGAAAATCATGGAAATCCCAGGGAGTCCAGCCGTCGGAAGACCAAGACGAACATGGCGTCAATGTGTCTTAGAAGATCCGAAGAAAATAGGAAACCCCGAAGAACTCGCTACCAACCGAGATGAATGGAGGAGAGCCATCGACCGTCCAGCCCCAGGAGATGGGATTCAACGGACGTTAAACAAGTAATAGTAATAGTAAGTAAGTAAGTATAGAAAGCCTCCAAGTCATGAACTGTGAACTTGCTCGCCTTTGCCCGATGAAGCTGAACAACTTCAAACCTAGAGAGTCTCTTTTTATCGGCAAACCCAACATTTTGGCCAATTCAGACATTCTCGCATGCATCGACGATCAGAAGTATGACATAACTCATAAACATGACAATAAATTATCTTAAGACATTCCCTGAAATCAATTTTCGGTTCTAAGTTCTTTTCATTTTATCAAAGAGAACATAGAAAATCTCAATTTTGCCATTGGTTACCATTGGATTTGCATGTGTACTCTTTGATGTAGTCTGACAAGAAAAGGAACCCGACGCGCAGTAACCATAGGATGTACATGAACCCGATGCTTGTTCCCTGTAGAAACTCGCTCGAGCTCGGCACTACTGCAGTTTAGTGCACCCTAAAATGCATGTGAGAACAACATGATTTAATCAACAGAATGAATGCCGTTCGTTCTTCCCTATAGTTATAAATGAGTGTCTGTGTCTTCGTGTGTCTTCGTCTTCGTCTTCGCACATTACACCGAGCGCGCGCTTCGGTGTAATGTGCGTAGTCATCGTTTGCGGGAGAATGCGCCGTTGTTTTAGGGTGCACTAAACTGCAGTAGGCGCGTTTCCGTCTCTTTCATAGAGGGTGCACTAAACTGCAATAGTGCCCTCGAGCTCTATTATTAAGATTTTCAATTTCTATGTTCCAAGCACCGAAGTGAACAAACTTCATGCTCACTATCGTTGGATGTGACGAATTCTACGGTCTCTGATGTATGATGTACTTTATTACCTTTTTAGGCTTCACGATTCCAACTACTGATTATAGGACGCTGTATTTTGAACTCAATAATCTTGTGCGTGAAGTCTGTCTTGATATTAAATATCAAAGCGTCGTGCGAACTCAAATTCTCTCGTGTCTGTGAAAATTTGAGATAAAAGATGTGTATCTTCATTACTTATTTGTCTTCTAATCTTATTCTCGGAGCGTCTCTTTGACATCTTTGGAAAGCAAATCACCTAATCACAAGCATAATTTGAGACTTCGCGTGCAGTTGTCCAGTCTGTGGACGCTTCCTTGACCCTCAATGAACAGTAAATTAACTCCCTGCTAACCCTTAGGAGAAAATTTGATGAGTCTGCATGTACAGCTCATCCTTCGTCTCTTACAGTAAGCGAAGTGGAAAATCAGACAGTTTCGTCTGAAAAGTTTGTAATAGAATTTATATCTTGAAAACACCAATTGTGATTGTGGCAGCTGACTTGCGAGTCAATCAGCAAATCATAAGAAAAGAATGGAACACTTATCATCCGGTCACAACTGCCGACCAGAAATGATTTCCTAGTTCAAATGCACAGCGTCGACAACTGTTTTGAAACGAACAGAACAAGCAGGATCCAAGCACTATTAGGCTGTGACTTAGGTATATTCGAAGTATCAAGTATTATTAAAAGAAGAGAAGCAATTGCACATGAGGTAAGAAAAACACTTACGTTCACATACATTTACATAAACATAAAAAGGCCACGAAGATTAGAAAAGTGAGTTGAGAAATCATTGTATAGCGCTAGGTACTTCACTATAAAAAACGAATCTTAAAATCTTTACATCATGATGAAGCTGAGTGACAGCTCACATTGTCTGTCAGTTTTCATTAAAAAATTCTGTCTTCTTATGTTAAAATCCTGCATCAAAGAAAGCGCTCAATTTTCTTTCAGAAGGCCTACTGACCACAACTGACCACTTAATAAAGTAAAATGTATGCCAAAATAATCTATGGAACATAAGGTTTCAGATGATATATCATTTATTAAAATTGAACAAGGACTTCAACACGAAAATTACATTTGAAAATAGGTTAACTTTTATGTGTCATTATTTATGTAACGGTCTGTACATTTATCTGTATCAGAGGAAGACTAACCCACCTACAGAGACCCACGCAGTCAAAACAATATATCTCTGTGAACCCGCCACTTTCGGCTGCAACGCATACATAATCGGATGCTTCTGATTAGTTTAAAGGATATTTTTGACCACATCCAAGAGTTTATGACGGCTGCATCAGCTTTGTTCTTTTTAATAATTGGCTTCCTATGACATTGTCTTGTTAGTGGGGAACATCCTCGTGTTGCAATAATTAACAATTATATTAATAAAGTGAACGAGGTATATCTATTCCACTTGCAGGATGCGATCAGGACATGAAAGAATGTTTCCTTATTCGTGTTCGGTAAGCAGCCACTACAGGCCTCTTGGCATTCGACGCTGCGTACCGCAACATCAAAATGTGTACATTCGACAGTCTGCCAAAAGTCAGTTGCGCTGATATCAAGTCGAGCATTGCCCAGAGGAAGCTGTCCCCAATCAAAGGTTGCTGTTGCGGTTACTTCGACAAGCCTCACAATCTCTTTCGAATTAATAGAAATCCCCCTTAGCTGTAGATGAATTATATTAAACAGCACATTACAAAACTCTGATTCTTCGGTACCGCGTGTCTAGCAATAACACAGGTACTAGTCCACCTCTCCGACTTAGGTCTGCAAAGACACTCGACAACTCGTGAGTCAGATTTCGCTACCCACTTCCAGTTCTGCTTCAAATCACATTTTCTTCGCCTTACATGAGTTATTCAGAGACCTAATATTTTGCTCATCGTTGCACTGCTTTCTAGCTCCCCCCATGCACTGGATGGCTGATTGCATGCAGGCGAGTTCTTGTTCTTTACCGTTACGCATTCATCCCCGAACGTACGAGTACTTGTCTAACATATTGCTTCAATAATTATTGATGAATTCAACATCTCGAACGTACTCTTAATTTTGCGTTCAATGTCATTTGGAAATATAAATGTTTGGAAAATATCTTTAAATCATTATAACAAATCACTGTTCAGTCTCTGCAGCGTGAGACACTGTTCAGGATCGCGGCCTCTAGCGGTTTAGTTGAGGTGGTGCGCATTAACTTTTCAAACGCTGTCTGACATTGAATGTACGAGTCTTCGCTATTATTTAGTAGGAAGGGTTTTATGGAGTGAACCATATATGAGTTATGTGATAGATTGTTGCCGATAATTTTAGAACAGCAAGTGATGTATTTTACTGTTGTGGCTTTATTTGATTATTGCCATTTTTCACTCCTGTAATCAAGTTTCATTCTACATTTTCCACAAAAGGAGACTGGCGCAAGCATTACTCCAATCCCATCAAACAGACGTTCGGTTGCGGCTTGTAGCTGTGACAGTAGAGACACATTGACTTGAACGTTTTTATTTCTATGACTGACCATACCCACAGTTAAGTTTTATCTTCTTCTTCTTCTTGACATTTTAATAAGTTTCATCTAGATTAAATAGTGCTGAACATGAAAAAGTCAAAATAGATTTTTATGCACATGAGAAGAAACCCGCCTAAAGCAGAAAAAGGTACTTCTATTCTTCCCCCCACAATTTCCAACTTTTCCAAATTCATGAAATTTCATCAAACTTTGTCACATTGGATTTAGAATAAACTTCATCTGTCACTAAGTGACAGTACAACACCACTGACAAGTTTTACTTGAACCCTGAGATAAAGGATTGCTCCCTTGGATACTCACTTAGAATACAAGATAGCTACAGCTGTGATCATGAACTTCGTGGTATTGTTGTCTACAGACAAATGACAAGCAGCTGTCTAATTCTGAGGCTGCGAATGTTCTACAAGTCAGATAAGAGGAATTTTACACACTCAACGCTTTTGCGTAGTGAGACCGCCCTTAGGAGCAAGAAAAGATCGTTGACGATGCAACATTCCCGGGAGTCAACAACAGAAATGAGGGGGGGGGAAGAATAGAAGTAACCAGAAAAAATTATTGTTCGCACATTTAGTCATTCTTGTTGGAATACACATCTTCTTTTTATTAACATTATCGTTCAAGGAAGGGTGATTTCATATACATGCATACATGATGAGATTTTCACTAGTTTTCTGCTATTATTTTCAAGTTTTTAGTTATTGTGGATGTTTTGAATCATCTAAGGATAAATGTTTTAGCTAAAGGATCAATGATTTTCTAAATCCAAATCTTCGGCCAAATATCATTAAATATGGCGAGATGCTGCACAGGAACATCTACATAATTATATAACTATAAACGTTACAGTGTCCAAAAGAAGGCAATATTATCTCCTCCCTACAACCTACTGACTTCCTTTTTTCAAGCACAGCATCTCATTCATCGTCGCATCTCCTGATAAGACAATTGGAGAAAGCCCTAGACAACGTGACGAAGGAGGAATGACAGAGTCACTTAGAGTATGCAAAGAGTAGAAGTTGCAACAACTTTCATCATCAATTTTTCATTTGCTTTGTTCTCTCCCCGTTGCCAGAGAGGTCGCTCGTGATGATTCCTTCAACTAAGGCACGGAGATTAAGCATCTCATAAATTCCTCAGCAAGAAGAACTGGGCTCAAGAGATACAGGGTGACAAAATTAAGACTTCATAATTTTCGTCTTTTTTCATAACAATCTAAGAAAGTGTGAAAATAGCGTCCATTAATATCAGAAGTTTGATTATTCGATAAATCAAATTGCCACACACGCAGAAGATTCTCATAAGACGGAACTCGATAGGGCGTATCCGGAATTTTCAGACGGGAGGAACGATTTCTCAAATTCTATGCTTCTTTCATTAGATGCCGCAAATGCATCATAAGCTGGAATTGATCAAATTAAAAAAAAACATCTAAAAAATCTAAATTATATTGTGATTGGAGTCCCCGGAGCAATTTAGCAGCTATTTTACTGCTGTTTCATAGCAGGGTTGACTGCGAATCCAAAATTCGCCTGCGAATTGAATAGAACTCATAACCTATGGCATGAAGACAAAGACGCAAACCACTGACAGAGCCATCGCGACTCTTCGAATGGTGGTCTTTATGATAGGGAGAGTGGTTATAGTTCGGCAGCCAGAACGAGTTTCTGCAGGGAACAAGGCCGAAAGTGAGACTTTCACAGAATGATGTCACCATACTCGCATGCCTATTTCGAATCTGCACGTCTGCCGAGTTCTATTGAGTTCCTCTTCTTGTCAGACAAAGTCAATGAAGAACACATGTAAATCCAATAGGACACAGATTGCAGTTTTCGGCTAAAATGAAATTTTGTATGTTTTCTCTAACTAAACGAAAAGTACTAAGCCCAGAGTCATAATTTTTTGGCATGGAATGTCTTCAGGTCATTTCCTTTCATCCTCATGCACCCCTGTCTATAAAGCTAAACACATTTAGATTTGGCGAGCCTCTTAATGTCGGCAAATACAAACATTTTGAGCAACTTTATCCACATTCAACCACATTCTCACATACATTGCCGATTAGATGCATGATAAAAGCACATGCACATCGTAGGAAATGACCTGAAGACATTCCATGTCAAAAATTATGACTCTAGGCTTAGTACTTTTCGTTTAATTAGAGAAAACATACAAACTTTCATTTTAGCCGAAACTGCAATCTGTGTGCTATTGGATTTACATGTGTTCTTCATTGACTTTGTCTGACAAGAAGAAGAACTCACTAGAACTCGGCAGACGTGCAGATTCGAAATAGGCATATGGCATACATCATTCTGTGAAAGTCTCACTTTCGGCCTCGTTCCCTGCAGAAACTCGCTCTGGCCGCTGGACTATTAGCTTACCATGCCTTGTCTCTCATGGCTGACATCTCTTCCAGCTTACCGCAGATGGATTATATGCTGAATAGCATTACAAACCGAGTGGAAAGCGAGAACAGAAAAGTCGCTGTTGACAACAGCAGAGAACAGAACAAAGATCGCGATACAGTCAGAAAATTCCTTCAAATGTGTCGCATGCTCTGTTTCCTTGATTTGACAATGTTGAAAAATGTTTCCATTGATAGTCAATGACTTTTGCAGTAGAAAATCATATTGAATCATGTACAGCAACCGTCTGTCGACATTATGTTCTTCATTTGATAACTGAGTAATGAGACTCACATAGTCAACCAGCAGTCAATATTACATGACAGATGTGAACTGCAGAGTTCGCAACAAAGATCTGATTAGCTTAACAAGGACTGCTGTGCTTGCAGCGAAAATATTTCTTCATTTTCACTGTGCATGCATGTAGAGCCAGACGAGATGAATTTCGTAGTATTTTATGCGCAAACCTAAAATATAATAAAGCATCAAAATCATGAAGTGCATATAATACCAGAGGAGACTTGGAGACAGCAATTTCCATTGAACGTTAGACCAATCGGAACTGGTGGGGGAGGAGTGTCCGGATGATCATAATGGCATAATTGCATAGAAAGATGGCTCACATCTCTCAACATCAACAAACTTTCTGGCTAGGATGCAGATATCCGAAGTAAATTTGAGATAAGCAATTAGAGCAATTACGAGCAATTGAGACAGCAATTAGCGATTTTCTGTCGATGTTAGCACTACTGACATGTCGTCTCGGTTAGTGTGCCTGTAATAATTAATAGATGCTGTTTTCTGAGAACACATCGTTAGTAAAATAACTAAATATTGAGTTGTGAAAAGATAGTCTCTATTCTATTTAACACCAAGAATCATCAGAGGGTCTAGTTCACACCTTTCAACATCAACACAACTTCCTAAACAACATGCATCATCGGCCATTCGCAGCGAAAATAAGATAAGTAATCGGCATATCTAGTGAATTCCTCGGGAGAGGAAACGCTTGTTGTACTCTACTGATATTCCGCTTAAATCAGTGCGATGGTGATTTGATAAATTGTGATAATGGAATTTGATATCATCTTTATACATGCATTACATTCAATCAGTAGATAAATGATAAACAAAGAAACATGGCAGCATCGAGGATTTCCGCATTGATTTCATAGCCACGCTGAAGAACACTCGGGACAGAAAATAAGTCGAAGCCAAGGCTATGATGCACTTGAAGCCTGCCATAAAAACGCAAATAACCTTGTCACAATCTGCCGGGCCAACGTCAATCACTTCTTCATAAATGCTGTCATTGAATCTGCAGACGCCATTCGACCATCAACTTTGAATAAGGCAGTGGATGCAGAATTGCCATCATATGTTAGATTTAAAGTTTATTTTTACGTGGACCGATAGACTGTCTTCAAACAAAGATGCTTTTCTAATTATCTTTACTCCACATCGACTAGCTTGCAGAATGGTCAATTACATAGACATAACACTTTGTAGTCGATTCCTACCAGAGAGAGAGATAAAATACTTCAAAGTCATTGATCAGAAACTAGAAGAATGAAGCGAAAATTCGATTGTGTGCTCACGAAGCTGGAGAGCTCTGTATTCTTCTGTTTAATTAACAGCGAAAATGCAGTATCAAAGAAAAGGTCTTTCGAAAGGGAAAATTTCGCTGCCTTAACACCGTTAGTGCGCATCAGCAAACAAGGGACACAAAATTTAATGAAATCAATGATTAATGAATTTAGACAATGATGAATTGATTGTCCGGATATTCGCAAACATTTATCATTCTGATGATGGAAATAGCAAAAACGAGCTTCTTTGTTCTATTTCTGAATATGGCCATGATCGCCTGACACGGTAGAAAGTCTCTAAGTTGAGCAGTCGATGGATGAGTTTCATCTTTTATCTTTTATATCGGACGAGAACGTGAGGGAGTACTATCAGGATATCTCAAAACACCAGCCAAGTGGGAGTTCTGCGAAATCAGTCGAAAATTGGCAACTTAACTGATTCCTTTCAAACATGATAATTTCAGATTTAAACCAACCGTTTGCATGGAGCATCATTTTGTAGAACATTTTTGATAAAAATAATGCCTTCTGTTTATGAAGTTACAGAAAAGTGATTTGTCAGGAGCAACTGCCCATTTCGTCGTTGAATAATTGTATAACTGATCAATGCTCTTTGGAAAACAACAGAAATCTATTTGGAATTGACTTATCCGACGGCAAGCGCCTAGATAGAGGAGAAAGGTCTATTCGATCACCTTCTACTTATGCATTGCATTATTCAAATATGCAAGATTTGAAACGCGGAGATTGCACAAGTAGACAACACCCACGGGTTCAACTTGTCGATGAAGGTTGCCGATTTGAAATGATGCTTTCAAACATGCATTGCTGTGATAGCTACATGTCAGCGCATGTTGTCCCGATTTTTCATGATAAAGTTCTATGGTTATCACATGGTCATGATAAAAATGGTTATTATCCAATGCCAGAGGTGGGTGCTTAAAGTAGTCTGATTGGTTAATTCACCAACAAACTCCAGCAGACGTTCAGTTCCATTATAAGGCCCCAGCCACACTGCGAGCTTTTCCAAGCGTTTCCAAGCAAAGCGTTTTGCAGCAAAAAATGTATAAAGTCATCATTGCGGCAGTTGATGCCACACAGGGAGCAAAGCAAAGCAGAGAGATTGATAGCTCGCGGAAATACGTTAGCTCGGGACGCTCGTGTTTGCTCCTTTGATCGTCTTCTGTAATGTGCAGTCATCCGTTACTTCGGCCTTACCAACCAATCGTGAACCTGGAATAATGCCGACTATTAATTAATTAAATCAGCTTATTTTAACATAAATTTCAACAAGTGATCAACAAGCGTGCATGATTCGTTGATTTACCGATGCAGCGGCCTTGTGGCAGAATGTTCGCTCTGCGTCCGGGAGACATGGCTTCAAACCTTGATCGGGGCAAGCTTAAGACTTCAGCATGGGTGCACTCTACATTCTTGACAAGGCCTCAGAGCAAAAGAAAAAGAGTGAGATAAAAAATCTCAGTCCCAGGAAAGAAAGGCGCACGACCAAATGTGCTTCCGAGTATAAAGAAGAGCTAAACATTTGTTATATTTAAAAATCATTGGTCTCGTGACAAATCCCCTTCAATGGATAAACGGCTGGATCTTCCGTAAACCGTAAATTCTAGTAAACAGTCTGAATATAGTCTCAAAGATTCAGACTATCTATCGAACTATCTGTTGAACGGTTCTATGGATGCCTTCAAATAATCTGATAATCCGAATAGATAACGCAAGCACCTACACAAAACTTGAAAAATTCAATTTTCGAGCGTTTGTATTGATGTAGTTGCTTAATGTCAGATGAATTTTAAAATCACTTTATGAAAAATAATATTTCGCAAATTGTGCTTGGAAACTGAGCACTTTCTGAACAAAGAAATCTGACACGACAATTTTCTTAAACGACAGACTAGCATCAGAAAATGTTCAGCTGGATTAACGCAAGATATCCGATTTAATAACTTCATCAAGTATGAACGGATTTATTGAAACTGAATAGTTGACAGAAGATAATTGAAAATACTTTTTAAGATGCCAAAGCTATGAGCATCTTTCAAATTATTTATGGCAGGAATTTCCCTTCCAAGATCAACATTTTCCTCACTATATCGCGACGTACGTACAGCGCCGTGCACGGTGTGGAGAGTGCGGCTTCATTTTTGAAATTTCCCAACAGATTTTCCTCACAAATATGTGTAATTTGACCTCTAGATTACGAATGTGATGGCTAAAAAACCATCCATCGAGGTCTTTTTGAGAAAAAGGTAAGAATTAAAAAGATTAAATTCATTTATTTACTATTGCTAACTAAAGTGTTGAAAATTTTCGACAATGACCTCCATGTTTTAACTAAGTCAGCTCTGAGTACTGATAGAGCATGTAATCACAGAATTAAATATTTTGTTTATCTGCTTCAACTTGTTGTAAGTGTGATTTATTCGAAATCGACGGCACATCGCGGAAGTTACTAAGTGGGCAAAAAGGAATTCCTAATAATCAGAGTGCCAATTCGCCTGAGCATTGAGTAGATAGATGTCCTCAGACTTGAACAATTAAAACACAACAATTCCTTGGCAGTCGTAGACGCTGCGTTTCGCCCTACAAGGGCTCGTCAGTACGGATCGGAATGGCCCAAACTAGATTAAAATATCTAGAATGGCTGAACAATAGGTAATTGGATCTAGAATTCCTAATACTTCATAGAGATAGGAAAAAAGTCGTGCGTCGCTTGCGGATTAATGTGAGTTCCATCAAAGTGCTTCGATTGCCACAATTCCTTCAGATTTGAAGAATTCAGATCATTGTGCACAAGTTTCTCCATAATGTTGACCCTGTCGGTCATTATCAAAAAAAATAGCATGCGTACGAAAATTAGTTCACTTGATGATTTCACCATCGTCTTCTCACCATTATTTACTGCATAGTGCATACACTGAATCAAATGTGTGTTTTGGTGTGACGATGTGTGTTTTGGTGTGTGTGAAGTGATATCACAGCACGTACGCATCACTCACTGGCCCTGGTGCCCTCTGCTGACAGCCTATTGTTTGCCATCTCCAATGAATAGCAAGCGATACACGAATTATCCATTCGAGAAGGAGCAAGTTGCCTAATTATGTCATGTGCCATTTCGATATTTAGGTTAGATGCGATCCTTCCATTCTAGAAACCGAAGCGCACAAATGAATCTAATTCTGTGCATGAAATAGTGGAATTTATAAAGCTATCATGCTACTTTTAAATTCATGAGGCACAGAGTACTTTTTGAAATAGACAAAACTTTACCCATTGACGTTTTGGATGCGCTTAGTTCCGTACACTTATTGAATTCCTTCATAATTAAGTTTCGGTTTCAAAGTCTGTCATTTGTAAAGCCCTCGATGGATGATATTTTAAACATTATATCCAAAATATAGAGGTATAGAATTAGAGCGAGAGACTGGTGAACAGAAATCAGCCACGTGGACGACCACAAAGTCGGTGGCGTGATGACATCGAAGAACTGGTCAAAGCAGATCAGTCCTTTTCACGATTGTGAAGCATGTAGAAAGAAAGACAGACTGCACTCCTTCACTGTTCATAGAAAGATGACTCGCATATCGTATGCCATTGGAAATGTCACATGCTGTCTCACACAATGAGTAGTCAACCGGCTTTTGGACAGCAGCAGTGGCGTGCGTGTTACAACATCACCACGGTCACACAAAGCATACATCGCTGTCTAGCTACTTTAGTGTAAGCTGAATGCTGAGAAGAAGATGATGAAATCATCAGGTAAACTCATGTTCGTGTGCCTGCTAACTTTTTAAATAATGATCGGAAGGACCAACATTATCGAGAAAACTTGTGCGCAATGATCTGAATTCTTCGAATATGAAGGAATCGTGACAATCGAATCACTTTGATGGAATTCACAGCAATCCGCAAACGACACACGAGTTTTTTCTATCTCTGTAGGGTATCATGAATTCCTTTTTGCCCATTTACTAAGTTCCTGAATCTGCCATTATTTTTTATTATTCTTCACTTCTAGTAAACTGAAAGAGTTAAACAATCGAATCCCGTGGAGTGCGCAGCCGGCATCATTGAAAAAACAAAATATAAAACAACTCTCTTAATGAATGTGTTTTCTATGGTCTGTGCTCTCCGTAAATCACCATTTCAATACCTGCATCAGAGGGCTGACACCAGAAACAAGCCGCGTCAGGACGAAAGGTTGAGTAGCACTGTATTCGAATGTCACTTGGTCAATTGACAACTTATTTTCTCTGAAAGTTTACATAGATTTCATCATATCATTTCATCTCATTTCTCTCATTTTCTCTCACTTTTACCTTTCATGGACTTAACCTTACACTACTACTTCTCTAATGCGAAATGTGATAACACTCGTCATTGTGAATCGCTGATAAAAACTGCATCCAACTTCACGTGTCTTTGAAAGACTTCTGCAAACAAACATTAATGACTCAGATAACAAGAGGAACACGCTGTGCAGAAATCTTACATCCTCTGCTGAATGCGTGTACATTAAAGTGAACTTCTATCATCCGTCAAAGCTGACACATAAAAGGAGACTGGGTAAACGATTCAAATTCGATCGTTAATAATTGAATCCCTTCCACGAAATCTGCAGAAGTACAGGCAGTGCTGGGAGTGGTTTCTACAATGATGAGCCGTATTCATTGAGGCAGATGTTTGATGTAACAAATTTCCTTCTTCTGACTCTGCTTCAAGAGTAATTTCTCATCCTTCAAACCTGCACGAGAAGTTAGAATAGACAGAAAAAACTTTGCCACTCATATTAAGTTTTCTTCACTTTCTAGATTCTTTTTCTCATCCCTGCACTATCCTAGACACGATGCCACTCTAGTAAACAAGGGATATGAATGACTTCACACATCTGCAACTGTCGCCAAATTAGAAACTTCAAAGAGGAGACTTTCGAGTTTAGAATCTCTGAACAGTCACACAAAAGCGCGGCTGCCAACAACTAAGCATCATATCAGTGATTTTTTGTTTCCTTAGTATTTTCTTCCATTTCTTTACTGCTACTTTCCAGTATTTGTAGATAGTATCTTCGTGTCTTATTTTTCTTTTTAAGTTATGTAATTTTATTCTCTGTTCGTTCCTCTTTCTATTGTGTAATTTGTGTCTGACCTTTGCAGCATGAGTGATGTTAATCATCTAATGTGTTTCTGTCATTCGCTTGACGATGGCCGGCTGTGCTAGCTGACAGGCCTCGCAATAGAAATTCGAGAAGCTAGCAAAGATCAACTGGTTGGGCTTTCTTCAGAAGAGTAGAAATAGGCTTCCTTCATGAATAGAAACTCAGGCCCACTTTTCCTGAAAACTAAAACGAATGTCATGAGCTACCCACATGTTCTAGTCATGTTTTAGGCATAACGAGTTTCTGCAAGGAATGAGGCCAAAAATGAGACTTTCAGAGAATGATGCGCACCCTATGCCTACTATGAATCGGTGCGTCTGTCGAGTTCTACCCGGTTCCTCTTCTTTTCACGCAGGATCAAAGAAATTCCAATGGGACGCAGATTGGCGTTTGGAAAAAATTAATTTTTTTGTGTTTTTTTTGATTAAGCGAAAAGTACTAAGTGTAGAATCATAAATTATGACATGGAATGCCTTCAGGTAATTTCCTATCACTCTGATGTTATATTACCGTGCTTATGATCGTCGATGAATGCGAAAGTGTGGTTAAATGTGGATTAAAATGCTCAAAACGCTTGCGTTTGCCGGCATTAGGAGGCTTGCCAAACTTGAATGCGTCTAGCTTCAAAGACAAATGCACCAGAACATGATAACAAAAAAAGCAACTTGGAGACATTACATGTCAAAAATTGTAGCTCTAGACTAAGTAGTTTTTGCTCAATCAAAAAAAAATCATTGAAAATTTCATTTTCACCTGAAACGTCAATCTGCGACCCATTGGATCACCATGTTTTTTTGTATCCTGTCTGACAAGAAGAGGAACCGGGTAGAACCCGGCAGACGCGCAGATTCACATCATTTTGTGAAAGTCTCATTTTTGGCCTCATTCCTTGCAGAAACTCGTTCTGGCTGCAGAACCACTTTGCCTTGATAGCATACATATCTAATGAATGCCAAAATGCATTTTCCACAGTATGAACACTGTTTGATATTACAATGGCCTTACTGTGGGCATCCGCTTTATCGACAGATGGAAAATCAAAATTCACGGATATAGAAGCCGCGGAGCACTCGGCAGTTTTAGACAATTTAGCTAGATATGTAAGGATAATCAACGAAGAGCCCACTTTCAAACCTCAGCTGCGGCGTTTATAAGAGGGAATAAGAACACTTCGATGCCACCCAATAATATTCAACCACTTTTTACTTAATGACACAAAGATGATTATTTCGATATATATATATCATAATGTTCCATATGCGAGTGCATGCATGAGAAATGATGACCCACATAATCTACGCTTGCTTCAAACCAACTACTTCCACTTATTGCTCAACTTCCTGCTGCTCGAATCTATTCATTTCTACGTAATACCATGTGAAACTCACGATTGCGCAAGTGAAAAAATGTGTTTAACATGAACTTGTCATCATCAGGTGTAATCTATCCTTCAATCTGTGCATATTGAAGTATGCAATCTACGCACATCTATACGATTGCATGCATATTGAAGTTTTCTATCTTGATCATCAATAAACGCCCCATTATTATCATGAAAGTTACATCATCAGGAAAACATGGTCCAGCAGACGAAACGATGTAGCATTTAAAACTAATTTGACATTCCAAGACGGACTTTGACTTTTCAATTATTTTGTATTATCAGATGTGGATTGCTTTCAAACGCGACATCCCTACAAGTGGAATGACAATAATAACTCTGGTGAAGGCGGAGGCTGATCATTACTATTGATAAAAAGATGAAATGACGAATCTGTCTACATAGAAATGACGTGAGCCTTCATCAGCAAAGCATGGTCAGTCAGAAGATGCATTTTGATAAGTCCATGGATTTTTAAAGTCCGTCAACAAATCCGCTTCTGATATTTCCGCGTTGGTGCAATTCAAATCTGATCACAGATTCTTCAATGAAAAATGAGAGACAAAACCTCAAAGAATAAATCAATTGATAAAAACCGAGTAGCATTTGTGACTTTCATGAATCCAGGGAAAACCCCTCATATTGATTAAGTGACTGTTCCAATCTCAAGGCAGTGACCCGCATGACACTGCAACAGTCCCGAATGACCACAACTAATCAATTTGAATGGAGTGGTATATATTCAAAGAAATGAATAGAATAGATTCTGAAGAAAAAAAATTGTTCTTGCAGCTCGTAGGTCAGTTGACAGAGTACAGGTCCAGTCAACCTCGGGTCGTAGGATCAAGTCCTACCAGCCGCACAACCTTTGCATGGCAATCGTTTACTTCATTTCATTCTATTGTTAATTCACAATTTCATTGAATTGAAGAGGCATAAATGAAGATTTTCAGGTCAACAGGCATTGAATTGAAATGGGCGTGCATTGGAAGATACATCGATACAGATACACCCGATGGGAAGTTGCGAGATGGGAGAGATGCAGAAACCCAGTCTAATCCACCAACTGTCAAAATGACACCAGCCCTGCATCATCCGTGGAGGCCCTGATAAGTTGCAATGGATACACGCATACAGGACACTACATTAAGTCACGACAGAAACAGTTGCTCTAATGGGAAGGTCCCTATTAAGCTCCAAATTCGCTTACACCTGAGTCATACAGACTTCCAACCAAAGCGCCTAATTATAAGATATTTCTCTGTATGATATATTGAATGATCAAAACAGCTTTTATCTATTAAGTTCTGTCAAATGCCACATTTGGGCACAAATTTATCAAGATTGATTAGTTAAGTTCAAAACATGCGTTCAAATTGTACTCAAAAGCTTCGAACTTTGCGAAAATTGAAAGAATCAGAGCCGTCACTTTCATGCATTTTTGGGAGTTGTCATACTTTCACACTTTCATCCCACATTTGCAGATTTGATGAACGTTCCTTTTTTAAGGTTGCCATTATCAATGGTCTTTGAGAGGTAGGTGAACAGGGACCGCTTCCTTACACTTGACTGAGCAATAAGGTGATTACGATCAAATAATTTTTCGTATACGGAATAGCTGTATTCCATATGTAAAGATTTATTTATCTTCTCAGATAATAATTAATCTACACTAAAAAATCCAAATCCAGCATCATTTAGAGCAAAAACCAAAAGCAGGATTGGGCTGTGGGGTAGCGCCAACCCAGTGGAATGCACCCAGTCATACGTCCGTACTTTCTAACTTGGAGAAAGCCAGGAACCCAACAGTAAACAACCCTGACACCAAGTAATCAGATGCCTTTAAATACGAAAATGTTGCAAAAATCGATTAAGTATTTAATCTCTACTGGCTTCAATTGGCGACAAGATGACAGAGATTGACCAATCTTCAGCAAGAGAAATATCAAAAGAGGATGTGATTATTTTTAACCAATGTTTTTAAATATTTCTCCTGATGAAGACTGGTCAATCTCTGTCATCTTGTTGCCAATTGAAACAGGTAGAGATTAAATACTCAATTGATTCTTTGATTCATGCGAAGTTTTCATATTTAAAAAACATTGACAACGTATCGTTCATCCGATCCGTCGCCTGGAGTCGTCTGGGAGAAAATTATTTTTCTATTTCACTGAACCAATTAATCAGATCAAAGACGTGAGGAATCATGACAACAAGAAAATGTCAAATTTGCGATGTGTACGAAGGGGACTCCGTGTTCGGCCGCTCCGACTCCTCGGTCCGTTCGTGGTTTCATTTGGTCACCTTTCCTCCTGACCCTTAGACCAAGTCAAGTATTACTGAGTCACAGCACATCGCTCGGTTGGAAGAGATGTGAGTTCGCCGTCCTTAAATTTCACATAATTCTATGCGTCCTTGCTAGAACTGATAATGAAGCAGTCGAAATAACAAAAGATCCGAGAAACTCACTACTACATTTTCAAAGAGGTGAATGCAAAGCGGAAGTTATTAGGAATTGTCAGACAGTTATTAAGAAGACAGGATGAAGCAGAGATTAACTTCAACAATTTCATGATTTCAACTTTTTGTTGACTTTTCAAAAACAGAAGATTCCTAAAGGTTGTGGTGAATGATAATCATTTAGCTTTATACAAAGTTGATCATTAAAAAAACGGACCACTTAAATGCTGTCAAAATTGAATCGAATCCTCGTGCTTTTGGCGTACATTGATGCGCATATACCATTCAAGGAATATACATTCTCAGCTTTCAAATAAGCTATTATACACTTGCATAAGTTCTTCTTCATTCTAGTCAGTGGTCAAAAAATATAAAACCTTAATCTAGAAATTGCAATTTTTAATCAGATGGAACGCTGTCAATTTCCATTGCTGTTCATTTGGTAATGGATGCGTTCTCATCCGAAATAAGTGGTGGTCTTCCGTTCGAGGCGCTTTATGCTGATGACTGGTGGCAGAGAGTGAGACAGAACTTCGTCAAAAATTCAAAGCATGGAGGGATTGCCTGTCGAAGAAAGCTAATGAAAAGAAAACGAAAGTCATGCTCTCCACACAAAGACCAACTGGGCTTTCAAATCGGCCTAAGTTTCCTTGCAGTACTTGTCAAAAAGTGTCGGCTCCAATTCTGTTCAGTGTATTGTTTGCCGCTTATGGACGCACAAGCAATGTAGCGGAGAGGGATCCTGGCCTCAGTTGAGTCGTCCTTCATGTGCAAACCCTGTCAAGGTCAAATGCGCTCTTTTGGAACCACAAGTGAAGAACAACTAGGTCCAATTTCAGTGGCGCTCACCGATCAGACTGTGAGCAGATTTTGCTACCGTGGTTACATGATGGAATCAGGCGGTGGTTCAGGGATTAAGTATCAGCACGAGTTCAATCTGGTTAGCGAAAGTTCCGTGAGTTGTCAAATTTCTAACATCGAGGGCAAAACCTTTATGGATGAAGTCAAGTGCATGACACGTGTGTGAGAAGGTGCATGATATACGGCTGTGAAACATGGCCCATAAAAGTCGAACATCGGCAAAGAATGGTGACAGCAGAATGCAGAATGATCCGCTGCATGATGGGCGTAACTTTGAAGGATAGATTCGCTTCATCCATGCTTCTCCAGCTTCTTGGCCTAAAGGAGAGTGATGCTGCCAACAGTGAATTGTAGAGAAAATTTATTGGGGGGAAAACTGTCATCCCCTTCGAAGAATGGATAATGGACGCAAAACGACAAAGTAAAAAGTAAAAGTAAGGATGCATGATATTCATTCAAGCGTTTGGTATAAGAGTACTTCGTGAAGATTTTTTTGATATGGTTTTAAGTGAGAAATCGTGAAATCGTTAATTGAAATCACGACCATATGCCCTATCAGGACCGGGGGACATCCCTATCAACTTATTTTTTTATCTCCTAAAATAAGTCAGATATAATCCTAATTTTTGTGACTTTTAGTTGGTAAGTATGTTGAAGTTTCAATAAAAATTTGGGCAAAGAATTCATTTACTGTAAGGTCAGTTTTAAAGGTCATTTTAAAAGCACTTTTTAGAAAATTGATGGTTTTATTTAGAGTTGCATTGATTACTATTAGTATAATGTTTCCGTATCATATTTTCATAATACCTATGCATGCGCAATCCAAGTTGTCTCCCAAAATCAGTACATATACATTGTACATGCATGCATATGTAGCACTGGCCTACAGTTACATGCAGATGTGAGAGTTTTATATGAAGTTTTGATGTGAATTTTTAGATATGAAACCCACAAACTAATGCAAAATACATCTCACCATTCGGAAGATTGTATTCGGAATGTGTCCTAGCCTTGTCTTTATTTTGGTAATTAAAAAAAGTAATAAGTCATTAGAACAAGACATTTGTAAAGATATGAAAATTCAATAATACATGAAAAGACATTATTTACGTTCAAATTTCAAATTGCTATTTATAGTACTAAAATTAACGTAGAATATTATACTTATAACACTATATAGATATTCTTGAGTAGAAGTTTGCAGAAATACTTTAGTTGTGATGAACAATTTTTTGAAGAGTCAAAAGATATACATAGATTCATAAAAATTGAAAAATTTGAAAATTCACATTTTGAATAAAAATTTTTGAAATGAAGATCTTCGAATCATGGAAGATAGGCACTACCATTCGAAAGAGGAGAGTAAAGTATGTAGAATCCCTGATTACAATACGCTTTATCCCTCGGAACATAGAAAATTTGAGGGGAGGCACTTTGTGCCCTCCGGTCCTACGACGCAAAAAGTCGCCCGGTCCTGATAGAGTCAAGACATTTTTGGCAGAACGCAAACACACAACAGATCAAGATTTTCCTGCGCTTTCCGCACTTAGAATTAATCGATTATGAGAAAAAATTGATGAATTATCTAATAAAAACTGATATCAAAGTTTTAATTATATCTGAACACTTCTTACTAAACAATGCACGCATTCATCCTCATTCAAACGAAATATATTTATACTAAGACAAGTAACCTGGTAATTGATAAATTTATCAATGTGATTGCAGAATGCAGTCCGCACTCCACGTGCCTCCGTTAAAGCAATGCCTTCCTGGCTAATTCACGCTCTCAACGGATGGTCCGGTGGCCTTGTGGTAGGAGTGTATGCTTGCACGTCCTCTAGCTCCGACGTTGCTGGTTCAAACCTACCCACGACTGATGAGGCCCAACAGGCCGAAACATGTCTCGTGGTGGTTACATCTGTTGAGATTTGATAGATATATTTTTACTTTTCTCTGTTCAATCATTTTTGCGGTCGGCTCGTATCAGTCTCTGCTTCATTCACAAAACACCGATGAAGAATGACAACATTTTTGAATGACTCAATATTCTCAAAAATGAATGCCGAGGAAGTTCAAAACCCCGACAAAATATTTACCCGTCAAACTTTTATTCAATCTACCTTTCAGCACAGAATCAGCATGAAATCACGTACTGCAGTTGTATATTTCGTCCTCATACAGGAATCTGAATTCGAAAGGCCAATGCTGAGAGCCGCAAAGATGAAAATAAACAAGTGAATAACAAATTTCTCATTCAACTGGACAATTGATATCAATGTGAGTTCGCCATTTCTCTGATTTGTGGTTTCAATCATTTGATGAGGATTTTTCTATTATTCATGTCTCAATATTTTCCAACTAACATAGGCTTTGATTTTCTAAAGCAAAGATATTGACTCAATACAAATAAAGACGGTCAAGCGAAAAGAATGATATATTCCCACAAATCAATCATAAATCGGCAAATAATTCCACAAATGCTGACGCTATATTTGAATGAACTTGCCAACATATTTCAACCACGGATTTATTTTTAACTTCCATGACTGACTTGGTGTATTCCCAGTAATTTGCAGGAAATAAGCTCAAAATCAATATGATGAGCAGAAATGTAACAACATGAGATTGAATTCACCATGCATTCTTGAAATACATCGCTTCCAATAATTATTGACGCAAACTGCATGTGAAAAGGATGAAGCACAATTTAAGGAAAAACCGATATCTTTCCAATTTTTTTCTGGTAAATCGACGATTTCACAATCTCTCTCCTACGCCGACTTCGACAAGCAATATACCAAAAGTATGTTTAAAAAATACCCTTTGTGCTCGCAAGTCAATTAAGAACAAGTGAATGCTTATGCATGCTGCAGTTCAAATTTATATGAAATTCAAATGAAATTTGACTGATAAGATTGTCGCCGCTGCGCGGTTTGCAAGCCGGCGAAATAGCACGGCTTGGTTGATTACAGGATACAATTTTCCTTCTTCACGAATCGAAACCAACCCACAGAAATTTTGCTTGACTGCTCCATATTAAATAATGATTATATCATTCGAAAAACATAATTTTTCATCAATTCTACTTACATAGCAAGAGAGTGCCATCGTTTAAGAATGTTCATCGGACATGACAGATAACTGCTTTTCATACAGTACCGCATTACAAAGACCTGATAGCTGTCAAAGTTCAAGATTTAAAGAGAATGACAACCATTAATCAATAAAAGACACCAATACCCTTGATTCCTCGACCGCACTCGCCCGACCCAGGAATCAAACCGAAGTTCGCTACCAGACTACTGCTTTTAGTCGCATTTCTTTTGTACAGTGTGGCCTAGCGAAGAAGGTGCGAGCTCGTCTCCCCCACGAACTTCGACTCGATTCCTAGGTCGGGGAATCAAGGGTGTTGGTCACAGAATTAGACAGATCGTCTCTTCTTCCGTTTGACAAGAAGGGAAGCATTGGAACACGTAACGTTAATGAAATGGCACAATCTGCTGACTAAATGCCATAGCAATCGAACAATGAGCAGCCAGTTCAACATTAAACACGCCAAATTGTGCAAAGTTTCAGTGAATGTTATCAACCGGATCACACAGCCGAGAGACACAGACGATGTCAAGTTCTATAGAGAAGTTTGTGAACGTTTTTTCATGCGCCTGCTAACTTTTTTAAAAATGATGGGAGGGCCCAACATTATCGAGAAAGCTTTCGCGCAATGATCTGAATTCTTCGAATCTGAAGGAATCGTGGCAATCGGAGCATTTTGAAGGAATTCAGAGCAATCCGCAAGCGACGCACGACTATTTTTCCTATCTCTGTAAGGTATTAAAAAATTCTTTTTGCCCACTTATTAAGTTCCTGCATGTGCCATCTGTTTGAATCAATTTGCACTTCAAGCAAAGTGATACGATTAAACAATCTAATTCTGTGATGTTGGTGTATTGTATTGAATTTAATGTAGTTGTCATTCTCTTGAGATATTCGATGAACTACGACAGACCTTTGTTGTCAATCTACACTGTGACGTAGTCGTATGACATGCTGATGTGATTTCTCGCTACAATATGAACGCTGGTAGCGTTCTGTCAATAACAATTGGACAATATGCTGTCGATATAGCTTAGAGATGACTTCTGCCTTCACTCGCATTCCTTTTGAACCGTTACCGTGGCCTAGTGAAGAAGGTGCGAGCTCGTCTCCACCGCGGACTTCGGTTCGATTCCTAGGTCGGGCGAGTGCGGTCGGGGAATCGAGGGTGTTGGTGTCTTGTATTGACTTAATAATTGCCATTCTCTTTAGCTATTCGATGTACTGCGACAGACCTTTGCTGTTAAAGTTCCCCAAGCAATGAGTTATTTGTTCTTTGAATTTTGTAGGATTTGAATTGTAGAATTGTGATACCTTTCTGAATGAACAATAAAACTGATATGATAAAATCACCGATTCTTTGCAGGAACAATGCAACTACGTCCAACTGCTGTTGTCACTTTCACTGTGTAAGAAGAGACGGATTCTCACGCCTTGAACGGAAATGGATGCAATACAGTCGTCTGCATTCTGTCAACATTATTCGAGATTCAACACAACCTTCTCATGTTTGCTGAGACACTTTTTTGAAAAACAGCAATTTGCTCTGTAGTGAACCTTGGTGGCTGATAGGAAAAACTTGTCGCTCAAAGTGCTACGAAAAATCAAAAACGTCATCGAAAGCAGCAGACAATGCACAACATGGAGCATTGATAGATCTACGATGTAATTGAATGAAAAAACTGAAAATAATTTCTTTCTCCGCAGTTAACTTACAGATTTTAATGAAATGGATCTAACTAAGTGATTAATGGTTAAGCTTTCTGCTTTTATCCAGCTCGTCAAACATGTTTCTCATTTTAGTAGCGCATACTTCTGAGTACTCCATCATTTTCAGAACTCAATCGACGTGACTTTTTAATTCTCTTTGACGCAAAACAGGGGAAAATTGCTTCACATAAATGTTCGCAAGCCTATGAATTGCTCGGCATTACGATTTAGCTCAATCTTCATCATTGAAATCATCTGTGGCCGAACAAATGAAAAATCAAACCTGCGCCTGTCAGATATGCCGCATGCACCTGGATATGCACCTGTCAGAATACCACATGCGCCTGGAGAGGTTTGAAACCAAGAACTCTCAGTTTATTTAGATCTAGTACTCCAACCATCAAGTGAGCCCTTGGACCGGGTTTTCTGGCTTTCTGTGCCTCAGATTAAAATCAGTTTTTCCTTCTACGAGTATAATACTTCAGATCGAAATAGGCTTTCATCTCGATTTTTTAATTCGTGACGAAGTTTACGAGGTCTGTGACCACAGACGGATTTTATTTGGTCATCATCGGTCGCTCTGAACATGAAGCTAAACCTGAAATTAACTTTCCTTTCAATGGTATATATATGTATTCATTATATACTCAGTGACAAAAAGAATGAAACAAGTCCTGATATGAATACTTATGACTTAAATTTGGTTGTACTGTACGTTTGTTTGTTGTTTGTAAAAGGAGAACTCGAATGCTTTACTCAAAAACATTTAATTTGATACTCATGATTTTATCAACTTAAGTTAGAAACGGGTGTGACCACCGCGAGCATCCAAACAGGCATCGATGCGTCTAAGAGGTCTAAGAGGTTCCACTGCTCGATCAGTCTGTCGGCCAACATCTTCAAAGACACTGGTGGGTGGTTGTACCTCTCCCTCACTCTGCGACCAAGTTCATCCCCTGTCAATGTTCCTTTCACTACGATTGCTAGTGTTTTTCCATTGTGCCAGATACCGGCCCAAACCATGACACTACCGCCGCCGTACCGGTCGTGTTCTTTGACGCAACATGGAGCAAATCGTTCACTTGGCAAGCGATGAACACGGATCCGACCATCGTTCAAATCGAGAGTAAACCTCGATTCATCAGTCCAGAGCACACGTTCCCACTGACTGTCACTCCACGACTGATGACCTTGACACCACGTCACTCGTCTCCTTCGATGTTCCAGGCTCAGCGGAATTCTCACAGCGGGTCGTCGAGACTGTATACCAGCTTCTCGCAATCTTCGATATGCAGTTCGAACGCTACAGGCAACGTTCCCAGCAACCTTCCAGTACACAATTAGCTTCGGGACGGACACAAATCTGTTTCTTTTAGCAGCTAAAACTAAGCGTGCATCTGTCCGCTTGGATGATACCCTTGGTCTTCCTAATCCTTTCTTCTTTTCCACATTTCCTTCTGCTTTCCAACGACACCACCACCTCCATACAACGACCCTTGAAAATTTCAATTCTTTCGCAACAGTTGTAGAACTTTGCCCACAACGCATCATCCCAATTGCCATTCCTCTGGTAAAGTTATCGTGCGCCATTTCATATGTCAAATCTGGTCAGCAGTAGGTGGTGATTCTGTTCAACTTCTAGCTGTTACTGTGATCAATATCAAATTTTGAAATTTGATGGTCCTATATCATTTCCCTTATCATATGGAGTTCAATGGTGATACATAGAAAGCGAGATATCATCTCAAACCATAGAAAAAAATGAAACAAACTTCCATTCAAGTCAATGATAGTTGGTTTCATTATTTATGTTAGTGAGTATATATTTATTCGGTCGCTCGCTCTCAGGGGAGACGGTCGGATAGCTAGCGTGGTGCTGATCACCATCGTCGCTATCTTTATCTTGTCTTGCTGCGCGTCGGTTACACTGTGAACGCTATCATTCTTCGCTATCATCTTCAGTGCTTATCTCGTGTCAAAATCTGGTGTTGGTATCTCGCACGTCGGCCTACATTACACTTTTTTATGAGCATTTTGAGCATTTTTGCACTTACTTCGCGTCGTATCCTTCAACCCTATTGGCTATCTCAGCGTGTACGCGTTTCCCTCCTCCCGCCAAACCCAGTGGATTATTAGTGTCACCGTGTTGCAGTTTTCGTTCGCCTCTTGGCTAATATAACATTCAACGCCAGCATCTTCGACACTCTCTCTCCCCTCTGTCGTTACGTCATCATGATGATCGATGATACACTGCAGACCGCTGCAGCCACCGCTGCTTGCTGATTCTCCCTAAGATGGTGATTGGTGTTTAAGTGATCTTCTCCCTAAATGATCAGCTGTTTCACTGACGCTCAACGTCATCGGTAGCATAGAAATAAACTGTTTATCTGAAGTTGACTAGAATGGAAATTGACTCAAGGTCACGGCACATCCGGGGGAACTAAGTTGGGGCATGAATGACCAATTCAGAGCTTAGATTTATACATGTGACTGATTCTAGTCCAACGATAAAGACGTTGACAGGTGTATCTAAGTGAAAATGCGTGCGATTTTTGTGCCACTATTGTGTATTGCATGAAGATTAACTTCCATTCTAGAGGTTTTATTGTTGTAAATTTCTATGCATCGGCAGAGAACTCTATCACACTTGCACTTCAGTCCTTGATTAGGGAAGCTATCTAGCATCGCCCATGTCATATGCGGTCCCGCCGAGCGGATCAGTGCTGAACTTTTGCCTCCAGGATATCTGGGTCGAATCCTCCTTCCATCGGTTGAACGGTTCCTTTTTTCTCGTTTGCTTCATTCTCTCGCTTCGATAAGTGAGCTCGGGTGTACTAGCAACTGCCTTCAGTTGCACACAGAGACATGAGTGACACTCCCTTCACGTATTCGATTCAACAGCTGTGCGAACTGCGGCAACGCAATTGTGTATGCATCAACAGAGATGTTAAGCGCAAGCTCAAGTTTTTTCGTATATATGTGGATCATATCAATGTCATAAACAATGAAAGAAGACCTACGGTATCATACAAAGATGTCAAATCACGACCAAGAACTCTTGTTCCAGTCAAATTGATTCCATCTACCGCGGAAAGGAAAAGGAAATGTGATGCGAAATGGTTGATATCTCCTTCGCTTGTTCTATCGAATTTGCGATCGATTTCTAATAAAATTGACGAGCTGACCTTGAGGATGAATACTATCAAACCTGATCTTGCCATCTTCACTGAGTCTTGGTTGGACTGTTCCGTGCAAGATGACGCCATTTTCATTGATGGATACAAAATCATACGACGTGACAAGAACTGTAGGGGTGGTGGAATCATTAGCTACGTCTCAGATCAATATGTGCCTGAAGTATTTGATTTTTCTAGTGTGTCATCGATTCCTACTTGTGATTCGGAGATTCTTTCGTTCATTATTCGTGATATGTCTCTCTTGGTGATATGTGTATACTATCTCTATTGGAGTGACACCGAAAGGGCTGATGACTGTATAAACACTATCATTGGTATCATTGATTATGCTACTACTAATGGCAGAATTAATCCTTGCAAATTGCGAACCGTGGTGATTTCAACGGATTGAGAGAATACTATGATGAAATTACGAGACGAAAGATGAAATGATCCAACGAGGAATGATAACATCCTTGACCAAATTTTTACCAACATACCTTGTACTGCCAAGCCAAAAACCCCCAATAGGTGCCTCTGATCACTCGATTGTGTTATGGAAGCAGAAGACTAATCCTCGCCCGACTATTCAGAAGAAAACAATGCGATGCTTCTCTAAAAAGAATGAAGAAAAATTCAATTATTTGATGCACATGTTTGACTGGGATGCTCTTATCAAATCTGCATCTATCACTGATAATTGTGTCGCACTATTTCAGGACTGCATCAGATACCTATTTGATTTTTGCTTTCCGTCACGAACTGTTCGTACAAAATCGAGTGACGCTCCGTGGATTACGTTGCAGCTAAAGCCTATGATTAATGCTCGTGATACAGCATTTAATTTGAAGCAACATTCAAAATATCTCCGTCTTCGCAATCAAGTTCGCAACGAAATTCGCTATCTCAAGGGGAATTACATAAAGAAAACAATAGATAGTGGCAATATCAAGAAAATGTGGTCTTCCGTAAAGTACATTGGCAGACGTGCATCAAGTGTTAACCTTAATATTCCTTCCACTTCGTCGTCATTTACTGCGAATGATTTCAGTGATTACTTTGTTTCGACCTTACAATCTTCAGATACACCTCCACCAAACAAATTGCTTGTCATCGAGGAATTGGATACATTTTCTATTCTCGATGTTTATCACCAAATAAGTCAGCTCAAGCGGAGAGGTATTGGGTTTGATGGAATCCCGTTCTGGGTTTACCGCGACTTTTCTCATTTATTGACTTGTGGTATTACGGAACTATTCAACAGATGCATATCTGCCAGCTTGTTTCCTTCTCATTTCAAATATGCTGAATTGTACCCATCCCAAAAATCAGCAAACCTAAATCAGTGAGTAAATATCGTCCAATATCCCTACGCTCCACCTTAGCCAAAGTTTTTGAGAAACTTATTGTGCGCAAGTTGCTTCTTCCTCATCTGCATGGAAAGTTCAATTCTGCGCAATTTGCTTACATTCCCGGTCCAGGCACTGGTGCGATTAATGCCCTGACACTTCTTATGCATCGTGTTTTCGAGTTCCTTGATTCTCCTGGTGCGGTGAGGATATTATCAATCGATCTGTCAAAGGCGTTTGACAAAGCCCCCCATAACATCATCATTTCAGCGGCTGAAAGGTTCGGATTGCCACAACAGACGACTAACGTGTTGATCAGCTTCTTGGAAAATCGCTTTATGCGTGTCAAATGGAATAACATTACTTCGGAATGGAGACGAATCACAGGCGGCGTTCCACAGGGAAGTATCATGGGCCCGATTCTCTTCTCCATGGTAGTTGATAGCTTCCAACCAGTTCTGGATAACACTGCTGTCATCAAATATGCGGACGATATCAGTCTAATTCATTGTATTCGCAAATATGAAGACGACAGGCTGCAGGATGAGTGGAATAATTGCGTCACATGGTCTTCACGAAATCGTCTTCCTATCAATATCTCTAAAAGCAAGATTCTTGACATTGTTACGAAAAGGAATTTTGATGTGCATCCGGTGATCTCTGCTGAGGGCTATGCCAGACCTTCAGCTTCAGAGCTGACTTTTCTCAGCTTATCTATCACCCCGGATTTGAAGTGGTCAACTCATGTCAATAAAGTAATTAATAAAGCTTGCCAACGGATTTACATCGTGAGGAACTTACGCAGAGGCAACTGTCCACCAACTGTCATTTGTCAAGCATACGCCGCGTTCATTAGATCTATACTTTTGTACGCATACCCAGCCTTCTGCAATTTGACAAAGCAACTGAAAGATAAATTCGTGCTCCTCAAACGACGGGTATCTCGGATTATTGGCAAGGATGATGTGACGTTTCAGCCCATCATGACTGTGGCCGATCGGACGTGTTTCAGGCTCTTTTCAAAAATTGAATCTGATGAACTTCATCCTCTGAGGGACATGTTCCTTCAACGACAATGTCGCAGAACCAGAGATAAATCCACCCTCAGACCATCCAAAACAAGGACGAAACGGTTCGGAGAGTCCTTCATTAAATATTGCCTTGAGATATGAGACATCTTTACGTATATACCTTGTCTTCTATGTTCTGTCTTTAATTGTACGCTCTCACCGAATCACTTTGTGCATGTGAGTCAATAAAGTTTATCTTGTCTTATCTTATATATAAAGTAAACTATATATTTTACTACTCGTTATAACAAAAACAATCCCAACATATTCAACGAAGTTATTAAGCCAGCAACTGAGAGCTTAAAATTATCAAACCGGTTCATGGATTATAACTTCAAAAAATCTTATAAACAACCTCCATCTCTACTTAATATACTTAATGTTGAGAATCGGAAAACAATTAAAGGAATAACGAAATGTGGTGATAAACGATGTAGCTGCTGTTCCATTATCATAGAAGGTGAAACAATTAATTTCAAAAATGGTAAAATGAAAACGTTTAAAATCAAACAAAATCTGAATTGCCTTTCCCATAACATTATTTACGCTCTATTCTGTAACGGTTGTAACAAATATTATATTGGCCAATCTGGTGACATGTTCAGAAACCGATTAACCGTACACCGGCAACATATTAACAACAGACATTATGCCGTATTAACAGTAAGTAAACACATTGCAAATTGCGCCAATGATCTCGCTCTTAAGTTCAGAGCAGCTCCCTTTTACCAGATGCCACCAAGTTACAATAGGATTGCTAGGGAGAATAAAGAAAAATATTTCATTACTATGCTCAAGCCAGACCTTAATTCTGATATGTGAATTATTTTTCGTTTAATCTCTATGCTCAAAGGTAGCCATGTAATAAGTTTATATTTTTGTAGATTTCTATTATGATGTAGCCTTATTTCTAAAAAATAAAGCATCATTCCCTTGAAAAGTCTCGAGAAGAGACGATACCGGTAGGGAAATACTTAGATTGTTTTGATTTGGGTTAATCATTTCTTATATATATATATATAATGACCATGTTAAAAGCCTAATCGAATTTTTCAGGAAACTAAATGTTGCTTCCTTACACCGGTTCCAGACAAGCAAAATATAATTCCGTTTAAATTTAATTTAACTCCTGCAGTCACGCATGAGATTCCGGCGGCACGCCATTTTCGGAAAATCACAGATGACCCCTTTTCCTACTACTACGTTAAGTCAGACCACTTCCACTTTATGCTGGTTGACTGCTTGACTACCGCTGACTGTGGGGAATGGATTCATTTAATCATCATGCGGAATACAATGCTGTGCACACACGATGGAAGACGTTGTACCAGATGACCTCGAATATCAAGGGATCTCCATCGGCCGAACGAAGGAACAAGCCTCGAATTGATCCTCCAGGCGACGACTGTTGAACATCTCGGCCTCAACGCCTCATAGGCAGGAGATGCAGACAGGCATGAAATGTAATAAATGAAGCAAATTGCAAATCAATCGTTTCTACAGTGAATGCTTACTCAATCCTAACATTCAATTGTGGTTTCTTATTTCTCATGTTTTGTCTGATATGATAATGAGGCTCCGGTTAAATGGACAGCAAGGCCTAATGGAAGCTAAATTGAAAGTAGTAGGCCTATCAGAATCATGGTTAGCAGCAGATGCCTAAATAATCCAATGCATCCAAGCAATAGATCTTAGAATCAATGTAGATTTGTCTATAGCTTCCGTGATTGGAATGAGTGATAAACACTATGACACAGACAAGTGATAAAGACATCCTTTTACATCTAATAATTACCGTGACATGTTATGGAGGAACGAACATTTAATTTTCAATTTTTTATAAATCATGATTGATTTTGTTGGACATGAGCATGTGAACAATAGACCCCCACGCCACATTTTTCACGATTTTGGCCGAATCTCGAGACCTAATAAAGTCCATCCCAAATTTCCGGAATTCCGGATGAATCTCATGCATGCCTACAGCTACAGAGTGGTACCAGATCTGGAGATTGTGCAAAAGTTTAGTAGACAGTTACTGATATAATTTCATCTTCATATTAATATTTCAGACAACAGATGAGGCGCAAGTACCATTTTATAACGTCATCTCATGTCTCATCCTAATTTCTGATAGAATTAAAGATGAACTTTATGTGCACCTGAGCATTCTTACCATTTGATCAATAACTAACAAATGCACCTGGATCACGTTTATACTGAAAGTGCCGGGTTTTTGAGTCTCAAAGTGAATCTTGATGATGATAATCAGAGGGAAAAAATGTGGCGAAAATGATTAGACAAATGCTCCTAAAAACATAAGGTAGCAGCAGGGAATATTATCAGAAGACATTATAAATAGATTAACTTTTTAGGACAGTCTGAGCTTAGCTAGGCAGCCTCCTTCGATGCACCTCTGAAATACCCATTAGTGATGCTCTGATGCTTTCAGAGGGCACCAGTGAACTATTAGTAATACATTTCTTAACTGCATTTTTGTTTCGTGTTTTTGCTTTGTAACTCTTAAGTTCGTTCATTCTCATAAGCTTCTTGCTCTTTGCACTGTCAAATGTCTCCAGCTTTGAGCAGGTTTTTCAGCTGCACTGTCATGTGATGCACGTCTCTTCATCAACAGACATTCATCCATTGCGTAGCAGCGATGTCTGATGCAACAGTTTGTTGTAGCCTGGACCTTAGTTATAATTCGGTCTGCGGTTTGAATTCTGATCACGGCAAAGCAGACTGGGTCGCGACTGGGTTCAGAGTGCTCCGAGTCGACTGTTCTGGGTTCAGCATGTTGTAGTTTTAGGGTTTCCATTGATCTAAAATTACTTTCAGCTATTTCTAAGCCGATTTTATACTTTCACAGGCACGAACATTGTCTCCTTTTCTAATTGACTGTTCAAATGAATACAAGGAAACGTATGTTCTCAATAAACAACATGTTAAGGAAATTGACTTTTCACAAAGGATTCACAGCTTGAGTATTTTTAGCATCTATCGCACGGTCAAAAGTCCTGCATGTACCCTCCGAACAATGCTTCAGGTACGTAAACGAGATGAGAAAATGGCGATGAATGTCCTGTCTCAAAGTCGATGCAATTGACAGCATGAACTTAAATCAAGCTTTATCACCAACTCGTGACCGATATACCGGATTAGCCAAGCTTTAGAGCATCAGCTGACCAAGCTTAAGTGCCTCTGTCCAACCCAACAGATCGACGGATTGTCTATCAACCTAGTTTGGCCTCCACCAACACCAATTGGCAGTCACTTCCTGTGATTATCGTGAAAATCGATCGAAGTAACGAGATCTTCATCTTTAAAAGGTTGATGTTTTTTTCAACTTAAAATGGTAAATCATCCGGATGTTTTCCATACCTGGCCCTTAAACGTACTTGTGGTGCCGCAATCAGATAAGTTCTACAATCGCTATACAGAATTTATGCATTTAAGTCTTGTAAACATTATTAAATATACCAGCTAACCGCTTTCAGAAAATCAACTGCGACGGGCCTTAAGCTGCTTCTTTTGTCGACAGTTGTTTTTCGTAAACTAAAGCATGAATTTCTTATCGTTTTAACAGGGGCTTCAAATACAACCAATAAATTCTGTCATTCTGTCAATAAATGACATCACTGAAATCATTGATGGGATTATAGGCGCTCACGACACAGCCAAAGAAGAAATTCTTCCAAAAATTGATAGTAATTCAGAATAATTTGTCGGATGACTTTCGATTGGTGTTTGATTACAAACCTAACTGCATGCTTTATCCCTCCGTACTAAGAATTGATGATTCAACCCGTTTCTTCCATATTTGAACAACGCCATACCTGGATTATCTTAAGAGAATGACATCTATTAAGTCTGACTTAATAGCTGTCATTCTCTTCAGATATTCAATGAACTACGAGAGACCTTTGTTGTCAATAAACGCTATACCTCATCTTCAGAATTTCTAATAACTGCAATAACAGCGACTGTTCAATAGTGTTGTAATTTCTGCTGCCAGACTTACATCATAAGAGATGCAAAGTGTAATTATAACCGGAAATATTACGGAAATAATGGTAATAATTACCCAAATTAAACATTATCGGTAATTTTTTATCACCACTGATAAATCCATTGCCCAAACATTTTGATCGCTATGTTCACGAATTTCCGATCATCGTGTATATCTATGCACATAATTTTCGGTTTTCAAACATCAATGTCCGAGTCCTATTGTCACTCATTAACATCGATACGAAAGAGTTGTAGTAGAAACAGCCACAATCAAAATCAGTGTTAGAAATAGTTACGTTGCAATTCTGGGTCACTTCAGAATTAAATTTCAGATTGTGCTGCAAATGAGACATGGACACCAACATCCGATGGATCTGAAAAAGTCAATCCACATCTGCACAGCTGCGGCTGCATATTGTCTATCCTAGATGCGCGAATCGATACTGTTGCTGTCAAAATGGCTGACATGGGCTCAATGATCCACTAGTCAATATTTTGACGAGGAAAAGGTGAAGAGGTATCACAACATGCCAGAAAACAATTCACACCTTCTTGATGAAAGTAATCAACAAAATAGAAGTCGTCATTCAAACAGAACATCTAGAGCCCAATGCAGATGCATATTTGACAGAAGTAATGCAAACACTACCACTTTATTTTACCATAAGAAGACGAATTGCCAGAAACCTCGAACATTCTGTATAGTACATGGGAATCTGCAAATTCGCTTACCTGAATCATTGGCTGATCTATTTGTTTAAAACGGTCTGGATAATCGAATCGCTGACGAACTGCGTAAGTAGTTCAAATGTTTAAATGAACATGATCATCCTCTAGTCTTAGATTTGCATCAAATTATCATTGTATTGATCTTAAGTATACTGCATGTCGCTTAACTTCTAAGCTAAACAATTGTTGCATGTTTGCGAAGATCCCATCTCTCAAAATAAAAGACGTCCTTGTCATGTTTTTACAGCAACAGCTGATGCGACTTTTAATCTAAGATCTCTTACACTTCCTGTCTTATATTTTTGTTTGGTTGATTATGTACTATGGACATGCATGGATTGATCATAACTATCGCTAATTCCACTTTCCTCAATAAAATGTTTCGCATCAGAGTTCAAGGATAATACATTATGAATCCAAGTACATGCAATTTACATATAAGAATCGTGCAAAATACAAGAAACCCATAATCACGATTTTAATTGCACTATCAAAAATTGTATTGTTAAAATGTTCTAAATCCTCACACATTTCGATTAGCAATTTGGTCATCGTCAGAAAGAAGGAATTTCCAGGAAGACATAATTCAAAATTCATGCATAGGAGATAACAGAGGAAAATGCTCGTCATGTTATAGACTATGAGATAGAGAAAATGCAAAAGTGATGAGTACGCAGTCGATGGAGAAAACACGGATCTATGGAACGCTCCGTGGGAGGCCGTGGATATGGCCTAATCTTGCTCTCTTTTTGTGGCTATACTTAATGCTTTTACTTTCTGGCAGCTAATCGAAGTAATTAACCACTCTACCACGAATATAACATCATTACATCATTGAGGCATCAAGTAGACGAAAGTGAAACAATTATAATGGAAAACTATATTGTGAATGCAAAATCTAGAAACATGCGCATCCAAAGATTACCGCATTTCATCTCAAATGTACAAAACGAAAACATATTTCGATGCATTTTGTCTGCCAATGATAAGAGGCGAGACTTATTACAATTAGTTATCTACCAGTAAAATAAGCAGCTCATTTAGCAAAGAGACCTCAAAATTAATCTTCGATTTGCGTCACAAGATCACTTATTTTATATTGCTACAAATTGATAAGCAGAATGATTTCAATAAAAAAGGGATGATTTCATCATCTACATACAGATTTAATGAGCGATTAACAGATAGATGACGAAATCATAAGCGATTTTCTCGTTTTATCTTTCCTTACCCTGAGTTCTCTCGATGTCTATTCACACCCCTAAGACTTTCCTTGCACATATGCCCACGCGTTGATATCTGAATTCGCGATAACTAAGAAGCTGAGAATCAGCTGATATCTCATCCAGAGAACATTTCAAATGATAGCGCTCTTAAATGGATTGTTTCTGTTATTCCCAATGACAGCCTTGTCAATAGATTTGACGTAACAATGCAGATGACATTAAGCCAAAGCTAGCATCCGTGCATTCCAGCTTGACCTTGTCTCAAGAGGACTTTTTCGAAGTGGAAGACGTGGAAGCCCCCAACGACTGCCCTCTTTGCAACAAAATTGATGCAAATTTTAGAAATATTGACAAGGTTTAGTGTAGTTTGTGTATAGCTTGCATGATGACGGTTATCGACTGCGAACTATGACGAACATCAATGTCATGCACTGACCAAGCACAATCTGTCGACCCAATATTCAGGAGTTTGGAAAATATTAGGTAACATTCAAAGACGGGTAAATTACCATCTTTCCAAGTAAAAAATTTGGAAACAACTCATTTGTCCTCAATGAAGAGGCTGGACAATTTCTATGCATTAACAGATTGGAATTACCATAGTTATTTGGTGCTGATGTCATAGATATCCTTTGTTTTCAAATTTCACTCGAGTTTACACTAGTCTTTAAATTTTCCTGTCCTCCGTACAGTGATTGGGAACCTGCCTATCATGTCGAGGAATGAGGGAAATCGGATTGTCTATCCACACAAATGATACACAGACAAAGACACACTGATATTCTCAGAATGTTTGGTATTTTTGGATGAAGTGTATGCATTGTTTTGCTGCTTTAATTTGCACTTTAACATTGTGGCTGGCGCACATGTTCGTTTCATTCTCATTGCTTCGCTCTCTAGTACAGCACTGCCGATCATCAGTCAGGAGATCAGGCACATTTTTACAATCTCAACTTCGAGCTTCTTGAGGCCACTAAAAGATCGGCCTACACTGTCAGCTTTCTTGTGATATGCTTTAGGCCGAGCAGATAATACTCAGGTTCTCTACTTGCAGCTTTTTCGAATCATTTCTGTTCACCAATTTGTGAACCACTACACTGATTTTTCCGATATCTACATGTGCATTGACAATTATACGCGCTGCATAATTAGCTAAGACCTGAGTTATTGCGAAAAGATGAAGAATGATTGAAAGTTATTACTTGCCACAGATTTGTTGGAAAACAAATCTGCATAAGTGGCAACCTTCTGCATCTCGTGTAACTTATCTCAGCCTTACTTCATTTATATAATGAAATTTCGCTGTGGCTTAACTTTAACCGATTGCGAACAGACGGTTTTACCGAGACAGTACAGGTTTGGGCGCACTGGCCCCGAAATTGTCGTTGGTGGCAACTGCATGCAATTTAGCAGCATCTCAGTCCAATCATATTTCTTTTAGTTACATTCAGTAAAAAAAAGTACAAGTGCTTGTCTAATGATACACGGGAACAATGTTGAAGTTGGAAAATACAATTAAAATTTTAATTCAATCACCTAATAAGTTACTGTAGAAAGTTACAGATGTAAACACATGTAAAACTTGCATACTACATGTACTGTAAAGTATGGATGAATATGAAAGAGTATCCGGGAAAGTAAAGGGGAAAGTACACAATTAATAATAGAATATAGACTGAAGGAAAATGCTGAAAATGGCAGGAGTATTCAGTTAAAAAGCAACAAATATTCCATGATTACCGCGTATTGGATATGACGTTGTTATTCGTGGCAGTACACAACAAAGTATTCTATACAACTCATCGCTTGTGTTATAGCAACCATTATTTCTACAAAGTAATGTGAAGATAAAATCATCACCTATAGGCCTCATACTACTTTGCATGGTGTACCGGTTTAGGTGAAAATATCTGGTCACCTTGCCTCAACCTGTACATAGACTTGAGGGCCGGCAAGGGACCCGGGTCGGGGCTGAAAATTCATCACAAGGACCTTAGAGCCAGTGAATTGAATAAGAGGTAATGTATCGATGCTTCATGAACCGAAGTAAAGCAAAATGGTCAGACGAAAATGATCATTCGGTTCTGTTCGAACATCAATATTTGTGGTGAATATCGAGAAGTACAAAAGGCGGTTGTTCTCAAGACTATGATAGAAATTCAAAAAAACACCATCCGACGTGCTTCAGCTACACAGACAGTCTCACGGGAATGTCTGAGTTCCCCTTAAGAGTGCAGACAAAACACGTCGGATGTCGCTGCTTCTAAATCGAGAGTAAACAATAGTCATACACCTTGGGACCGGCCGTCTTCAATTATGACTCTTATTATTACAGACACCGAGCACCCACGGTTGTATACAAAACCATCTGAGAAAGCTTGCAACATGAAGCGCTCATTTGCAACTCTAACAAAATGAAGTTCAGACTATAAACACTGACAACTTCATCAAAACAATGAAAACATGCAAATATGATGTGTACATGTAGAATCTCGTCTCCATACACGAGGTGAAAATGCAATTGCTGGAAAGCAGTTGGAATTGGAAAGTAATAGAAGGCAAGTGATGAAAGTCAAGTGAATGGATTGAATTTAAATAATTAATTATAAAAGTATTCTGTTTTAGAAATTATCTATCTATCTCCTTAACATGCAATCCCAAGCTCATTATCAGCATGTTTTATCTCATGATGTTATATTCATCTCTTTGACTTAAATTCTCCTTGATCCTCAGTTTTTGTAGTAAGGAAATCATAAAGACAATATTAGACAAAATAAGTAAACTCGTGAATTGGGGTTTCAAGGATCTTGTACGATTCTTCAATGATAATTGCAGTGAACACTCGTTTAAAAAATCCCTAATTTTAGGTATAAGCTCGTAATAAGAATTATATACGTCATGAGATCACGATTAACATTGACCAGGTGAAATCCACAACGATCTATCGTGTATGCTTCAATCACAAATCACAGTTGTTGTGTGCGTCATCCAAAGACGTCATGGGATAATTCGTCCAATGAAATGAATGACTCAGTAGTCACTTAATTAACAATGGCAAGCTGAAGTGAATGAATTAAAGAGAAGAAAATAATGGTAACGGCATACGATAAGCTTCCGCAGACTTTAAAGCGATTAGCCGGTTGAACTCATCTGCGGCTTCAAGGTTTCGATATCAAATGGTTTCTTGCCTCTCGAAAATACTAAAGAAACATCTTGGATAAGCTATCGAGAAAGGAAACGGGCTTCGCGGAAAGCTACGTTTGAAGAAGTCAAAGCAGCTTCGGACAAATGGGTTTTTGAGGCCCGTAGAAGACCTCTCATTATAAAAATAATCTCTTTACAACAATCACAACACAATTTCCCGAATTGATTCGTACATCGACAGTCTACCGCTATAACTCGCGGTAGACTGTGGCTGCAACTGGGTCAGCTGCAACATTTCGTTGCAATAGATTACTTTGAGACAATTTGCATTAGTTGATCACCGCACTTGCTTTACATGTAGTGATGTAATATATACATTATACATATAATGACAGGAAGGTTATTAAAGAGTCCATGTAAAGTAGACTGCGAAGGTAATTGAAAATAAGTCTGCAAAAAATCCAGGGAGAGATACTTTTTATGAATACAGAAAATATCAGTGGATCTTGCCAAGTGTCTACATAAACATGAACAGTTTGTTAATGACGTAGCAGCCCCGCCCCCTACTTCTAGAGCTTTTCGCAGCAACCCGTTTGACAATCAGTATTCTAAGATGAGAGATGGTGGCTATCAGTTCTGTGATATTTGGAATTCACTTATCTCTTTGTACACCAATAACTTTGTTATTCATTGACTCTTATCTTTTATTGTTATTTATTCATGTTACTTATTTGCATTCATAAGTAACAACATGTAGACATTAGTTTGTGACACTGCTGCATTTATTTTCACAAGTAGTATCATCATGACATTTGATTTTAACTTACCCTCAACTGTTAAGGTGCAAACCTTTAATTTCATGTCACGTGATGAGATGGATGTAGTCAGTTTTGAATGCATGTTCAGTTTGTACACGCAAAATTCACTTTGCATGATTAAGACAGCAGAGAGCGGTCGAAAGCTCGCGAAAATTTGACTGTTTTATGATCACAAGTGGTGTTCTTTCGAAAATATATTTACCAGAATTATGAACATCCCACTTGGAAATAGTATATTAGGCTATTTCTAAGATGAGAATCTACCGGTACATTAATCTTAACGGAAAACTGGGAAGCCGGGATTTCGGCAGCCGGGGCCGGCGTTTCTGTAACCTACTAGTTAAGCTTGCAGCTGTTCAACTTAGACCGATAGCCATTTCTATATAACATACGGTAAGTCGACCGGTACTCCGGATAAGTATGAGTTCTTGATAAAGCGCACTGGCACTGATTTTCATCGATGTCTATACAATTGATCTTCAATCAGGTAATTAGACAATTATCCGAAATTTGATCAGATATTCTGTACGGGCATGGAAAAAATTGAGCAGCTAAACGCATAGTAGCTTATTCAAGATGTGAAATAATTTCACGATAGGTTATGGCAGGGGTTCCCAATCTGGGGTACGCGTACCCCTTGGGGTTAGCAAGGGAATTTTGATGGGCTCGCAGAATATGGGAGATTTATTACAATTCAATTTTACTTTCATTACTTTCCTGTTCATGGGTCAGCTGAACTGTTCAACTTTGTGCGCATTCCGCATTGGATTGTCATCATTTGACCTTGAAGCAACCGTTGCTAATTAGCAACCACCAACTCGACCTCAACCACATACTTATATGAATCCGGACTTTCCACCATGGTAATGATTAAAAGCAAACAAAGAGCTTGTTTGATGTTGGAGTATGGCTTTCGCTGCGCTTGTGCTGTTACACAAGCGCGCTCAGTTACGTCTAGCTAAATTTTTGTGTTATTCAATTACGAATTTCGTATATTTCTACGCGTAATTAAACTTCAGTATGATTGAATTCTTGCTACTTTTTATATGTTAAGTCAGGGCACGCGGAAAAATGAAAAATCCTATAATTTTCTACTTTGGGGTGCGCAACACGAAAACGGTGGGAACCCCTGGGTTAGAGAATACACAATGATTACAAAATTCATTTAGCCTAGGCCAGAATATGCGATTTCAATATGCGATCTTTCTAAACATATGATTCTGGAAACTTTATGTGAGATCAAGAAGGCTTGCAAACTACATGCACAAGCATGTAATTGCCTGTAGATTAGTAATTTATCAGCATCGATGTGTTCTCACTGCCATCAAGCCGACTATGAAAACTTTGTAGTGCGTACTGCGAAGAACAAACTTCAGCGACAAACTAAGTCCTCGAAAAAACAGCTGAGAAATACACGTATTACCTTAACTTTTTCATGTACTTCCAAGTAATTATGTCTCTGAACATTATTTCCCACAAAACGGAAAAACAACAATGAATTATCTTCATGAGTTGCAACAGTTATTCTGAGTACCTAAACTGCTTGTTATCGCTAGCTAAAAGTAATTTTGTATGTTCAACAGCCAACGGTTCCGTCAAAGACTTTAAATAAAGAATTGAAGATGAATTTTCAAGAACTCAATATTTTCGTCACACCAATTGTTATATTTGCATGCTCTCACAAATTTTATTTTTTTAGACAATGAGTTACAGAACAAATATCGTTAATGTTCCACATGAGAAAAACCGGCTGGCTCCAACCAGGGTTGAATTCGGGTCCTCGACCCGGACGACGCGAAGGCTTTGGGTGAGACAGACACGCGTACCCGGAAATGTTTCCCACATTTCTAGAACTTAAAAGTGTGCCTATTCCTGTACAAAGGGCGAATCAATGTGCTATGTAGATACATCGCTTTACATCTAGGCTTATATTTAGGCTTGTATGATACCCTATTCACAAAATTCAATATCCTTAATAGGCATTAATCCTTAATATGCATTCCGATAGGGTCGCGCAGCTGCTTGTTTAGCCTATAACTCTGCAGAATGCAGGTCATCAGTTATTGACTTGGCCTATATAGCTACAAATAGGTCTAGTCGAACGTCGTAGCCTATGCCTCTACACGTAGTTAGTTATAGGCAGTTATAGGTTTAGTAGTAAGTTATAGGCATAGCCTAGTTTACGTGTAGCGCAAGGATACATATAGACCATAAGGCCTACATATTGCACTGCATGGTTACCAAATGACAAAGCTAAAAGATGATAATAATTTACATCATGATTTCTAAATCGTTCTAAGATAAAAGATAATTAATTTCTAAAAGCCTATCGCGCATAGTATGGCTTCATCACATTCAGTGGGCCTGTAGTACAGCTATTTGACTGTTGCTAATCCCATGTATCTACCATGTTTGCCCTCAAATTGGGCTATGTATTTTGATAAATGCAGATACTATTATTGTTATAGTTATAAGCTTAAATGTAAGATTAGGCTTACAACATGCAAATTTACTATAGGGTCCAACGGCCGGATTCAACCTTGGTTTCAACCCTGCAGAGAACAATTCCATCTTCAACATTTCACTATCATTGATCACTTCACCTCCATTTCTCCTCCTTTCAAAAATGACAACTTGAAATATCAGAGAACATCTTTATCAGATGATAAATTGCGGAAGTACAAACGATATCGCTGACCTGATATCTTCTTGCGTGACGTGAGGAGAAGTATTTGGATTTTTCTCCGTCACATTCCGATCTTGAAGATGAATTTGAAGATAAATACATCAAATCTGTCGTTCATCGATGGTCTTTCCTCTTCCGAATCAAAATGATAAGTTCAGATATTCAATAAATATCAAAAACCATCCGCACCGCGTGATATCTGATCCTGATAGAGATCACAAAATTGCATACGTGAGAAATATTCTTCATTTTATCAAAACTGATTTATAGCTAAAGAATTTACGAAGCGTTGTCAAGTGCGAGATTTAGATTGAACCTTAGAATGACTGATTTGATGATTAACACGAGTACAGATCATCATAAATCAGCCTCAATCATCAGTTATCACACTGGAATGACAGAGAATGTTTTAATTTGCCGTTAACACGACATGATCTTCAAAGAAATATGACAGGTTCGAGATATTTCCTCATTGATGAAATATATCATTAATTGTGTAGGCATGTTCAATTGAATCTGAAGAGATCACAGTCAAGAAGATAATCATGAGAACGTACTCGGTATCATGCACTCAATTGACTCAAGAACATTAGAATCTCGTAAAATTCAAAAAATTAGAGATTCAGACATCATTTGAACAACTTGGAGTGACGAATATATGGGAAGAAATGAGAAACACATTTGAACGCTGCAAGCACAGAAATCAGACACTGCTTCATGTCAAAGAACTAAAATCATGCAGTAAGTATATAGTAGCAGGTCGAGTGTCGACTCAAGCAAGTAACTGTATACAGTAAAATTTGTATATGAAAAGATTCAGTTTTTTGCAGAGATTACGTTCCTCCGGTCCAAAAAATTATTTGAGCAGTTTTTAAAAGCTAATCTTTTCAAATTATTCCTGTGTTTATATACTACCGAGATGAAGCCCCTTTAAATTAGTATGAAACAAGTTCCAACAAGTATCCTAATTAAACGGAAATTAAGCTGATTATCAAAGGAAATTCATGAGCTACATTATAATGCAAGTCTTCACAAAAACGTCAACATCTTATTGTGCTTTCTTGGCTGAAATTTTAAGTTTTATATTCCATTTTCATCGGTATAATTAATCGTATGATTCACTCAAATCTGCATAGTAGGGAATGCGGATCCATTTACATTTTTTAAGTTAATTGTGATCATTGTCAGTGATTTTTCTATTTTGCTCTTCCATTGACAAGTTATAGCTCGAGATATGATCTCGCTTAAGAAAGTGATCTTATTGATAAGGCTATGTATATAAAGGACAGCAACTCATCGGATTGCTAATTTAACTAACTATATTACCTCTCCACACATGTTGACATGACACGGAGGATTTGAAGAATGTTAGTATTCCTTCTGCATTGCTATCACGATCAGTCAAATTCAGAATTTCTCCAAGTGTAGAAATTTGCATATCTCACATGTAATGCTGGGTCTCATTCCAGTTCATTTAATAAAATCGAAACTGTATGTACAAAGGGGATTTAATTATTACTGAGTTGTTACTCTACCTAATTTACCTACTCTATGACTATAGAACGCATTCGCACATTGAAAGCAATATTATGCCCGTGGATATGCGTTGTCATGAGAACGGTATCCGGCAAAGAATGGCCGCTGCCAGTGGTTGATAGTTGATAGGTACAGTGCCTTGTGAGAACTCTCATCAAATGCATAATTACTCTGATAAAATAACTTACAATACATAACGGCATAAATTTGCAACAACTGCAAGCTTCTATAATTCATTGACCTTTATCGGTGCCTAGATGAGCAGTTGAAATGAACATCTGCAAACAGCGGGTTCCGTTTTTCTTTATGTTCTAGTGAAACCTTTTTGCAATCTATCTGAAAGCTATTGTAACTTACAGATCTGAATACAAATAGTTTTAAAAAGATTGCAGAAAGTTTCTGAATTCCACGTCTTCAAATTGAATGCAGGGTGTAGTCTTCGTAGCTTTGACCAGAGTTCCTGCGTAGAAGGGCGTGAAAGTCGAAGCTATTTAGGATTTTTGAAAATCCTTTTATTCACTCCTTACCAGGGAGTTTGACTTATTTCTACTCAAGCACGATGACGGAATGATTGATTTTCATTACACAAATTCAAATCAGCACAATGCACCACAAGCTAATTGAATTCAGACAAAAGTATGTACATGTATTTGTCACTTATAGTTTCTGATCTACAATGGATTTGTATTTCAGAATAATTTGATAAAAAATTTATATTTTAGATTAGTTCAGAATGAATTACAACTTAGTTCATCGCTATGTGGAAACTTTGTTGGAGGTCAGCATGACACAGGTGCAAACGAACCGGGCTAATTCAGCTTAATGGGAACGTTCCCATACGAGCAGTTACGTCCCTAGCAGGTTTGATGGAGTGTACCTATGTGCCTGCATCCATTGTAACATGCCAATGCCTCCAAGGGCGGTGCAGGCTTGCTGTTAATTAGGCACTTGGTAGATCAGGCTTCATTGTTGATGCTATAGATCCTACCTTGCACCTTCGAGTGTTTCCGAAAAAATGAGCCCCTACACAAAGCAAAATGTAAACACATTTCCGGTTGTGAGGTATATATGATGGGAGAATGTTTCCGGAAAAACACCGTCAACATAATTGTCTGCTTATTTCGCAGACGAGCTGCAGACCTTGATTGTTAATGCCAGAGATAGTCCTCTCAAACCTTTCCGAAATATTTTTGACTCTATCAGTTGGTGTATTCCGGAAAACATTCTCAGATCATTACAAAAACCGTTTCGGATCTTATTTTGAACACATTTTAAATAAACAACACCGCTTTTAGATTAACAATATCACAGCCATATCCAATAGCTTTCAGCATCTTATCAATCATTCGCAAATCCCCTAAAGGAATGAGTAAACAAAGGAAAGTAGTTAATGTAATTCAGTGACAAAGAGAATGATGATCGTCCGAAATCCTCCGAGAACCAATGGTTTTCATCCATAGAGAATTGATATCAATTAAAGCAATCATCTAAATGTCGGAAATAAACCCGAACAGAGGGATCTTGTCGTATCATTCAATTTGGACATCAAATAATCATTGTAGATGTTATTTCTATCAATAACCAGACATGTTTGTAAATGGCTTTGGCTTGTATAATAACAACTATTTATTACATAAACTTGCATTTCAACCAGCTTCTAAAGATAGTTCAATTCCTAGAGCCCTTCCATGACAAAAATCAATTAGAGAGTTGGAAACTTTTCTGGAAAAATGACAATTATTGACAAGACAATAGTTTCTATAAAGACTGGAAGAATGAGCTCCAAAGCTATGGTGTGGAAGAACTTTTTGTATAAAATGCCACGACTCAAGTGCAACAATACCTCATTTCTAGGTGTGTTTGATGCTTGGTAGATATGCTGCAGATCGCATTCAAAATTAAAATTTTGTTATTAATCACATTATTTGCATAGCATTCTACTCGTTTCATGAATATATGGAAATATGATAAATGCCTCCGATGGCAAGAGAGAAAAACATCAGCATGAACAGATTTAATTTTTTAGCAAACTGAAAACGTTTCAGCGTTGTTAACCATCGTCAATGCAGAAACGTATTTCTTCTAATCGTATCTGTGACAAGTTTGTAATAGCACCTCCGCGGCTACTATCGATTCACTGATTTACACGCTGATTGCTCAGTTTCACACTTTAGAACACAGCACTTCATGTACCACCAATTATTGCTCGACGGACGATAAATGACCCTCCCTCATCGTGCAATAAATATTGTTACACTCTGGCCATGCATATGCATTAACTGTGGTAGTTTCAGTTACATCAACATGAAGTTCTAAATCACTTGCATTGCGTCCTCATGTAAGTGCAGTTGATGCAATTTCACTTGTTTCAACTGCTGAATAAAGAAATACCATAGATATCACTTTCTTAGATAGCGTTCGAGCTCCTCACAGCTTGTGTAAGTTGTATGAAACACAGATAGCGTCAGACTGTCTGACAAGGTATTTCCACATTTTGCACACGCTGAAGTTTGTATGAAAGGCTCTGTCTCAATACAATTTTGTGACGCTATTCTAACTTCGAACGATATGACAGCGCTAAGATAGCGTTTTCTGGCGCTATAGTAGAATAACACTGCCCGCCTGCATAGATTGATCTGTTGATTATCTGACCCAAGATTGCTATGGCTCGTAATTGCACATTATGGATGTAACCGTAATTTCAACTTGTTCTGTTATCCAGATACGCTAAGATAGCGTTTCTTTATAACATAGCTGATAATCTCTTTGTACAACAGCGAACACAATAGATTCTAGAGCAATAGATAGAGCAAGAAGTGATGCTTAGCAGCCTTCTAGACCCGCTTAAACCAAAGACTAAATTATGTAATTGCTTTCATACATCCATTGATCAAATTGATTTTGATTTCAGTATATATGTCTTTCTAAATTAATAAATTAGATCTGGAATTAATTGTTTTTTACAAATCTGAAATTGTGACAGTAGGCTACATTGATATGAATTAGAAAACAAAAAAAGCTGAATAAGTTTTAATACTGATGTTGGAACTCTTGTAACTTGACAAGTAGTAAACATGCAAAAACATTCCGCCAAAAAGGTGCGTAAAATAAGATAGCTTTCATTTACAATTACAGACAACAACCAATTTCCTATTGTGTTAAGTAGCGTTTCTCAGAACTTCAATAAATAGCGCATAGATTGGCGCTTCATGATAAAGAATAGCGCGTTCTGAAATACTTAGTTTGTCGGATAACGCTATCATAGCGCTAAGATAGCGTTCCAAAACACATCTGCAAACTGTTGACCAGCCAAAATTGCTAGTTATAGATATCTATGGTTGAAAAACGATTTCTATGCCATTCATTGAGGAACAATAAAGTACAAATTCCCTAATAGTTCAAGCAACTACATAGAAATCGGCTAAGTGTGGTGATAAATCGCTTACATTACTCTGTCCAAAAAAACAGAGTGTAACAATTCGGTTGCAACACTCGTTTGTCGATCTCGGGCTTCGCCCTCGATCGTCACATAGAAATTGACAACAATAAAACCTCTAGAATGGAAATTAAGCTTCATGCAATGCACAATAACGGCACATAAATCGCACGCATTTTCACTTAGATGCACCTGCCAACGTCTGTATCATTGGGTTAGAATCAGTCACATGAGTAAATCGAAGCTTTTAATTGGTTCCAACTTAGTTCCCCCGGATGTGCCGCGACCTTGAGTCAATTTCCATTCTAGCGAACTTCAGATAAACAGTTTATTTCTATGGATCGTCACTCGTGATGCAACCTTCAATTATCGAGGAATTCATCGCTAAATGGCTGTTGAAGTTTCTTATTGCATCGTTATTGTATGCAATGTATTCGTTGTATGCAGACGCACATTTCAGTACATAGAAATAGAAGAATTGATATTTACAATGGTTAAGTAGAGTTATTGCGGAGAACTTGCCAAATATTCTGATAAACGACACTACGGTTACGTTAAGGCAGCTTTCACTTCAAGAACTGTATTATAGAACGATTGGTAAGCCAGTGCATTGCATTTTGAGCCATTGAAATTGAATTATCATTATCAATGGTTTACGCTATGATGACGCTAACTTAGCGTTCCATTCGTAGCTCTGTCTCAGATTGAATGACATTGTTGACAAGATGAATACATAGAACCTCTTGATGTATTTCATTTTTCTAAATGGTTGATTAAAGTGTCAAAGTATGACAGCGTGCTGAAACCGTGCAATTCGTCTTCAACACGCTGTCAAGCAATGCGGTAGTTATCGCACTCTAGTCTTCGTCTCGACGAATCCCAGAATGTGATAACTATCACTTCTTGCGCTCACCAAGTTCTTGAATTTGAAACGTAGTAGGCGACGAGAGAGGTTGGCCCACCACTTGTTGTTGATCAAGAAATTCAACGCATTTACCTTTGATGTCGAGAATTTTTAACTCTCACATGAAGATGAGCTTCTAAATCGTCTCAAAATTTCAAAACGAAAAAAAGGTCTATCCAGCAATTTTCTGGCAAGGTATACGGGAAATGAATCCGATCTGATCAAGTTGAAAAGATTTGCCGAAATTCACTTTCGATTGTTTATTGAAGGCTGCTTTCATCTTCTTACTTTCTGCTATACATATATGTCTAGATCTAAGGTTTCATAGATGCCGAGAGAAAGAACTTCTGAAATCTATTCGATCAAAGTAATCACAATTTTGTGACCACCCAAGGATGAAAAGTATTTTAAACATTCATTGACATGCGCTCCGTTGCCCTTCAGTTTGAATTTCAGAGGCTAGCCCGAGTTCCTAAGTCAGATAAAAGCCGATGTAAACTTTGCCGTTATCAAAATAAAAGAAAATGCAAAAAGCTTTATTTTGACATCTTTTGATGTTATCCATTAATATTCCACAGAAATTGTAGTTCGGAAGATGAGAAGAAATGGCAAATTCAAAGCTTCTAAACGCGAGAGTGAAACAAGCACGGAGCAGTTTTTATAAAAGTCTTAACTCTTTTTCAAATGCCGAACTGTATGTACAGAATGCCATCCATGTAAGGCAAATCAGCATCAAAATAGCTGAGGGGAGAAATATGCGTATGTTAATTACACATCGAGTTACATCCGCAATCTAAAGACAGGAATGTACCCGAACAGTAATTTCATTGAAGGTATGCAATCAGCACAATTCACATATTTTCACATCAATATTAATACACGTAAATTAATACAGTTTCTGTCAGGGATCGAAGCAATAAACATATTTTATGCATTTCAGTCATCTAACACACATGTTAACAAGAGATTGTATGAATTCCATTTGTGATAGTGTTTAGCAGAGCTTAATAAAGGCTGCCCTACAGAAAAATGGCATAAAATTCAGAACTTTGGAAACTTGAGATGCATCCGTGATTAAAGGAGGGAACTGGCTAACCGATACCCATTGGCAACACGACAGGTAACATCGTGTAAGTCTGAGTTTACGTCAGGCTACCTTCTTATGGACCAACGCTGTTATTGAAATGCTACAAAGTTTGAAGAATACAACGTACATGTAGAGAAGCTTCAACTTTAACTGAGGGCCATCTATAAAGGACGTCCGCAGGGTGGGGGAGGTTGGCAAATGCAGACATCTGCAGACGTGTATGGGGGGGAGGGATCAGGGAAAATGTGGACGCGTCCGCAACCTTAAGCACTCACATCCTGGGAAGAAAAGCTCAGCGAATACTGCTGAGTTCGCTACGATACGTACGCAGAAAATGCGTTGTTGGAATAAAGCAGGTGTGTCAATGTATTAAGCACGAAGAGTCAACTCGTGTACTGTCCTACATGTGATGCATTTATGGTTTATGAATCTGAGAATTATAGTACATCATAATTGTTGCACAAGCCCCTAATAATTCAAAATGCTTTTCTTTTTCACATAAACGTCTTTTTGATTGACTGAATATAGGCCTTTTGTAAACTTGAGTGAGTCAGCATTGCATAAAACATACACACATTCGTTCAAATATTGATGTATGTATGTTTCTACTGTGCAAATATTGCAGACTGCATATGAATGGAAAATTCTGTGAACATGCGGACGCCCTGAGGGAGGGGAGTCGGAAGATTAGGACACACGCGGACGAGGAGCGGAGGGGGAGTCGAAAAATACTATTATTTTGCGGACGCCCTGTATGGACAGCCCGTTACTTGCATCCTAATCATGCTCGTACATGGCAAATTTCTATCCTACAAACAAACAATTTTCTCAAGTGATTCGACAAATCCAGAGAAAGAAATTTGTGCGGTTTCAACTGATACAGGCTTTAATATCTGAAATGACGAAAAACGTAGAAATTATTCTCAACTCCACAGAATGAAAACAGTTCGCGAAGTTTGCACCTAAGAATTCGGTAAAAAGGAAAAAGTGCTCTTCTTTGTAGTCGACCGTCGTGCATTCATATGGCAACAAGAATGGAATGTTGCACGCATTTCGTCCCACGCAAAAGTCTCATCGCATTCGGTTAGCAATGAAAGAAGGAACTTGTCTATAGAGCACCGTCTGGGAAAGTTAAGTACTAATAAAAAATGTTCTTTTTTATCATTCATCGCATTGTTTTCTCACTTTCATTTTCATCCTAAGAGACGAATCGCATGTAAATATCAAGGTATCGGATAATCTGCGCACTCACACGGAATCCACTCAATCCTTCTTCCTACCTCCAAGAAGTCCTTGAAACTGGACAAGGGTGTAAAACTGTGAGAACGTAATTAGTGCACATATAACTTAAGAATCAGCTATGATAGTGGCACATAATTAGATTGTTTAACTCTTTCAGCTTACTAAAAGCGCAGACTAATTCAAAACGATGACACATGCGGGAACTTAGTAAGTGCGCAAAAAAGGAATTCCTAATACTTATAGAGATAAGAAAAAACTCGTGCGTCGTCTGCGGATTGCTGTGAATTCCACTAAAGTGCTTCGATTGCCACAATACCTTCAGATTCAAGGAATTCAAATCATTGCGTACAAATTTTCTCGCTAATGTTGGTCCTTCCGATCATTATTAAAGAAGGTAGCAAGCGCACGAAAGTTGGTTGACCCTGATGATTTCAGCATCCTCTTTCTCAGCATTCCTCACTGAATGTAAGCTAGACAGTGATGTGTGACCGAAATGATAGTACAACACGCACGCCACTCTCACTGGCTGTTGTCCAAAAGCCAGCTGACAGCTCTTATTGTTTGAGAGAGCGTGTACCAATAGTATGCGATATGCGACTTTTCCCTTGTATGTAACGGACTGCTGAGTAAGTTGTCTAATTCTGTGGTCAGTGCACTTTCTCTAATCAAAAAGATCTTCAGAATAGTCGTACTTTTTGAAGGCGTGCGAACAAGTTCCTGGTGGAAGAAAGGTGCGATATTCATTCTGTTCACCAAAGTAATATAATTTACTAATTTTACTGAACTGCTCTTCAGCCTTATTTACACTAGGCCGGTGACTGCCTCCAATAGACACAGACTCACGCTGACTGAAGCTAAAGAAATAAGCGCGCGTCACCGCAAAATTCACTGGCGTCTACGAAAAACAGTCCAGTAGCTCACTCTGCTGGAGCAGTGTTGTAGAACAGGCCAGTAATCTATTCATTCAATGCATGACCATAGATATGCGAAAATCGTGCATCGCTATCGGTTCAATCAATGAAGTGGTGATGTAGACAATTGAAAATAAATGAACAGGGCAGTACCACACTATCTTCTACACTATTGCACTATTGTAATCGTGACATCAAGGTCAAATCCAATCATTTGCCGTTATTCCTCAGATCAGTTTGTTGAGAATAACGCAGTGCATTCATTACGTAAAGGTAACCATGGAAAAGTGCAGGGATTGCCAAAAATTCATTGATTCAATTAGTTAATTGGTTAGAATCTACAATTTTAATTGATAGATGATTTTTCCAATTCCAATTGATTTATTGGCTCACAATTCTAATTCCAATTAATCAATTTCCCTCTTCAATTAAATTGCAGTCAATTATTGATAATCCCTGGATAAAAGGACTCCGGAGAAAACGCATAATTTCGTAGAAGAGTACTACAGGTATCCATGCCTGTGAGAAACTGTTAGCTCAGCCACTACACGAGATGCACTCTATTCGATGACATTTTCAAAATGAATGGAAGTGTACTACCTACTGGCCTCCTTGTCGCAAGTTGCAATGCAAACGCAACAAAACTGTCACCGGAACGATCAATCAAACCCGTAATGCGCGCGCTGTAATATGAGTGCGAAGAATTTCACTGGACTCCAGTCACTGGCCTAATGCAAATTAGGCTCTAGCCTCTACCACAGCATTTTGCAAAGTTGAGTAAAAATTTTGTTGAAAAGATCCCAGCAAGGATCAAATTTATTAATTGGATTCCTAATTCAAGTTCTTAAATCTTAATTCTGATGTTTAATTGATGACCGATCCTCTCATCTGTGTGCATGTCTGTGCTATCATCACACTTCTGATCTGAGATGTATGTATGTATATGATGTATGTGTATGAATGTGATAACGGTGGCCAAGATTATCCAAAATGCTGTGTTTGCCGATGTAAAGTCGCTTGCCAAACATGGATGTGCAGACAAAGGCACATGAATACATGTGTGCATGCTCTGAAGATATTCCATGCCAAGACTTATGGCTCTGGACTTAATACTTTTCACTTAATCAGAGAAAACATAAAAAATCTCACTTTTACCTAGAAACGTAATCTGCTTCCCATTGGATTTTTTTATGTGATCCTATCTGATATTAAAGGGAGCCAGGAAGAACCCAGGAGACGCGCAGATTTTAGATCTATTTTACAACGTGATGTTGATTCCATCGAAAGACTCCAACGATATTTCACTCGACAAGTTTGCAAGGCAGCAAAATTTCTTATGAAGACTATGATCATCGTTTGAAATTATTAGGTCTTCGTTCCCTATGTGAAAGACGGAAAATGTTAGATTTACATCTTTTTTTTAAAGCGTATTATAACATAATTGAATTTGATTTTTGGAAATATTTTACTTTCCTTCATGCCCCATACTCTACTAGAAGTTGTGTCAACAATCCGTGCCAAATTTTTCCAAAATTCCTTCGTCATACAAAGTCATTGCGTAATTATTTTTTCTATCGTGCTTTTCCTTTTTGGAACTCATTACCTGCTACATGTGTTTGAGCAACATCTTTTCAGCGTTTTGAAGCAATATTGAAATCAGAAAATTTTCTTTATACTAGATAAATGTACTTTTTCTTTACGTTCTTTACGCAATACGCAATCTTGTAAGCGCCTCCCGGGGCCATGGAGCACGTTTTCTGCAAAACTGATGGATGTCAATTTTTGAAGAATAAATTGCTTATTGTGATTATTCGCAGTAGGCCTACATCATTCGGCGAAAATCTCATTTTCGTCCTCGTTCCCTGCAGAAACTCGTTCTGGAGGCCGGAATGTCAGATAAATTCTGCTAATTACATAAGAATCCGCTTCAGCATTTCCTAGAAGAATAAGTCTACGCCCGCATCCGCGAATTCTCCATCTTTGCTGACACTGCTACAATGACGATCACACCACGAGAGTTGTCTAGACCTTCGCATCTGTTTTCTCAGAGCTTTTTCTTTACAAGTCAATCATTCGTCACACGATGCGCATCCTCTCTACTTGTCTGTAAATTAAAACAAAAACAGTTTCTGTTTTGGAAACATTGAAATACATCTCCTCATGTTTTCTGATAGAAAATCAACTTTGAAGATGCAACTCCCTCTGTCATTCAAGCGATAGTTATCATCCTTACATTCGCATCGGTGAAGGCTCTCATGTCAACAGACGCGTCGATCAACATGAGGTAATGAGCTGGCAATGAAACCGAAACAAAAGCCAAAGAAATGAGATATTGGAAATTCATCTTTAAGGAGCCGAAAAGTAAAAATAAGTTTTTACGTCGTTATGAGTTTTGAAAATTTACTTTCTATTTTCCTAATTTGACTTCAGTCATTTCACGCTATGAACTTTGTTGTAGCGACGGATTTCGGCTGCAGGTTTGTATCAATCTCCTACTCAGTTCATCAGTGCCTAGACAGACAAATTTTCTGCTGATGCGCGATAAGTGCGATGAAGGGCTCGTGCTGCAGTGAAAAATAGAAACGGCAATGCCGTTGTTGCACTTTTTACTGCTCACAGTTTCCGGCCGGAAAGTGTAGCTAACAGCTTAGAATTTCCGTCAGACAAGAATGCAGTTTTTGGAAATTGACTCATAGTTTCCGTGTAATCCAACTTATCCTTCTTTATCCTGAAAAATTCTGTATTCAAACTCAAAATACATACTGAGGTATCGAGGCTTTTAGGACACTTTATTAAGCTGGCACCTGCATCTCAGCTAGGATTTAGACAGATTGGAAAATCTAAACTGCAGCTTCTCATAGAAAAATATGTTTGCATCTCTCCTTCCATTGGGCGATAGTGGTCTCCGTTGCAGCGGTTAAGAGCTTGGTTTAGCGATCTTTAGGTGCAGAGGTCGAACCCCGAAGATGTGATTGGAAGTGGGCAGGAAGCGAAAGGCATCCAGGCTAAAAGATCACAACGCTCCAGAAAAGTCTGACTAAATCAGCACAGCACCACAGAATTAGACCACAAGCAGTGACGCAAAACCATCGTTTTTTTCCTTCTTTCCTTAGAGGAAATCAAGTTGTCGCGGTTTTCTGATGATCCGATCAACAATTTAGATTGGGAAAGGGGAGAATACCGGAGCCATAATCAGGAGCAAGAAAGAGACGGCTGGAAAACATTTCTAACCGCATTCCCGCATTCCGTGTCTGACTTCTAGTATATCGACGTCTCCTCCAGAAAGGATAGACCATATTTGTTGTTAATTTGAAATCTTCCTATGTTGAACTTCTAATAACCCATCTGTACGTTTCACCAAAAATAGTGTTTTTAAAGACATGACTTCGATGGTAGGAGTTTGGCGAAATAATGTTGAAAGAATCCGTTGATTTAAACCCTATGCGATGAAAAATTCGGTTGTTAGATATATAAATCTCCAGGTCAAGAAATCTGATGCTAACTATCTATATCTATAACTGCGACTATCAGAAATGAAATTCATTGAAGCTAACTGATTGTTGCCAATCAATAATTCCAATTAATTGGTTGATTTGTAATGATGGCTAAGTTAATTGACTAAATTAATGGTGGCGCACGGGAGATTGTTCATCTCTTTTGTCATTTTTAAAACAGCACTCCCTTTCTTTAGTCGAAGTTATATTTTAAAAATATATACACATGACTGCTCGTTGGAGATTACCAGGCGATTAGTTTTATCAGAAGGGGGGACTACAAGAGCCTTCTCCTTCAAAAATATTTTGTAACAAATAGTGGACGTGGGTATGACACAATGGTTCGCAATTGGTGAAAACCCCAGTATGGCTGATGTAAGCCTTAAGACAAAAGCGTCACTTTTTTAGCTCACATCAGCCATACTGGGGTTTTCACGAATTGCAAACAAAAATATTTTGGTTTTTCTAATCAGTTGATTAGTGAATTTACATAGTGACTTATTTTTTTAGTATTTCATTTCTGCATTGATTATTTTCATGGCTTCCGTCTCAAACATTTTCAGTTTAAGTTCTACATTTTCATCTAATTTAGGTGGAAATTTTACGGCATTCTTATTGAAGTGAATATTTATCTTATTGCAAGGAACCGAATCTCTTATCACATAGGGCTTTCCCGCGATAATTTTGACAAGCAGTGAGGATAGACAATTGATTATTCTTTAAGAAGTTTTCATTATGAAGGTGGGGCAAGCGAAACCTAGGTCCCTTACTCAGAAAACTGGGAATATCATCTGGAATACTAATATCAGTTTCCACTCGAATCTTACTGTCGCATTTATTATTGCTGATGAACTGATGTGAGTGGTCATAGTAATCATATAGCTTAGTCTATAATTCACTTCATCAAGTGTCCTTCCAATAATATAATTCTTATCAGTCCAATTACTCGACTTTCGTTGGTGTCGTTCAAATGAGAGTTCCATCTCAGCTTTCATTGCTCCCACAATCTTTGCTAGGATAGTACCACATAGCTCCTTTGAACAACTTCTGGTAAAATTGAGGTATTCATAAGAAAACCATCTATGATATCATACTCCTCCATTTCTACTGACGATATCGTACCTCGTAAAAGCTTCAATTTTGATGATTGGGGCTTTCTGTAGATTGCCTTCGTAATAGCAATGCTACTTGGAAGTTTGATTTTGTTATCAATGAAATTGGGAATGACTCCATAATTCAAGCATGTATGTAGCAGGACCAGGTGGCATGATAATCAGACCACGTTTATTGCAAATTTTAACAGTTTTCTACCATTTTCGTCTGCTCGCACATTCAGAGATGTGGCTTTGATGAAATTAATGGTGGCGCACGGGAGGTTCTTCAGCTCAAAAATTTTCCTGTAGGCAAAATTTTTAAAACAGCAGTCCATCTCTTTAGCCGAAGTGCTATGGCTCAAGCTACGATGATCACTCACACCACCAGTTCATCTGCACGATTGATTTTAGGCTGCAATTTTCTTATCCAGTCATTCTCAGTTAAACGAGTTTTTATTGGGTTATTCAGTATATCAATAAAGGATAATGTGAAGACATCTGTTGAAGAGGTGTGGTCAAAGTCATCATATTTGATTGCCTACCTCTCTTGCAATGCCGTCACTACTCATGATCGTAGGAAAAATATCACACACCGCCAGTGACATAGTATAAAGCAAGCGGAAACATCATAACTAAAAGAAAAAATCAACCAGATTCACAAAATGAATGAAATTGTATATAACGTGCCGATCGATTTCACAACATTGCCGTTGATTGTCGGCACTGGCTGCATCTAATTCAGCCGCGTCTTCATCTGATTACGCAAGCAAAATGCCTCTAAACAAAATATTCACGTTGTCTCACGAGATCGCGTCCGTCAAAAACATGGGGAAAATGTTCTCCTCACCACCTGTCAGGATAACTATCAAATGAGTATCTGAAATGTTGAAAGCTGATGCTGAAAAATGACCAAAATTAGTTAATTGCTTGACAGTGTTGTAATAACATATTTGACAGAAATCATTGCATCAGTTGCGTTTGAATAAAGAATATGTTAGAAAATATTCAAATCATGACAAGGATGATAATTAGCAACAATCTTCATTTGCTACAAAGTGTCATCTCGCATGTGTACTTTCATCATTAGATCCTAGCTTGATTCGTCATATCTGCCGCTGCAGAAATGAATTTTGAATCTATTGAAAGTCAGAAGGCCCGAAAAGTTGTCCTTATTGAAGATTATCTTTTCAAAAAGTATAAAGTAAATAAAAGCGGCGGTGTTGTATATACTTGCGTGTTAAGGCCTGCAAGGTCCTTGGTATCCTTAATGTCTACGACCTTCACCTATGACCACGCTGACGAAATTGTCGAGAACGACATCATGAGGAGAAAAAGTCTGCGATTGAAAGTGCTCAATGAAGAGATTGTACACGGAACCTTTTTCATCACAATCGAACGTCATGTCTCAGTATACGTGGGACTATGAGTTACTTGCAATGTTTTGATGTTAATATCCTAAATGAAACTCAATACCGATTGTTCGTCAGCGTTAACCAGCGGGATCTGTAAGCAAGAAGCAGCGGGAGGTGCCATTAATAGATAAGGAAATCCGCGACCCAGTGATACACTGAATTCATCACGCGGTTCAGTTAGACGTGACTCAGTTAGACGCGGCTTAGTTAGATGTCACCTCGGCACTGACATTGTCGGCACGTTATATAATGTATGATTGGTATCTCAAACTTGCAGCAATTCCTCGATATCTTCAAAATGCGTTGGTTGGGTCATCTAGTTTTGTTCTATTCCAAAGACGTTGATCATCAAACTCAATTTCACTGACCCATCACTATATCTGACCATCCAAGGTCACGTACTGTACGCAGTCAAAAATCGTTTGTGCCACACATGTCTAAAGTTTCCAACTTGCATCGACAATGACATTCTTTTTGTTCAGTAAATGTGATTTTTTGATTTTTGTGCTGTTGACTGTAAATGATTGCTTTCTAACTTTTGATTTCTATTTTGATGAAAATATACACTTCCATCCCAAATTTGATGCATCGGTATTTCTTGAAATATAATTGACCCATCAATAACTGTCGTGAGTTTGTGATAAAGTCGCTGTCTAACTTCCATGTTACACACAATGTATTATTATCAGGTAGGTGATTATTCCACTGAAAATAACAGGGTCATCTAAATTCACTAAAATGTCCTCCAAACTTCTCGCATAAGAGCTCGTGTCCGCTACTATCAACTGATTGCGGCTAATATCCCTTCATCAAAGAATTCTGAGCATTTCTCCCTTATGCATTCTTTTAAGTCTTCCAAAATTGTAGATGCATATTTGTGCCGCACCCAAACTTTCAACCCACCCCTTATACCCCTTGGAGCTCACAGATGAGGAAAAATTATTCTGACCATTTTTCATTAACCTTTTTATGTATATTTTGTCCTTTTGAGGACATTTCGGCCCACATCTTTAGGGACCACATCGAGCAGATTGAACTTTGTTTTGAAAAAAGAAATTTGAAACTAATTCATGCATGAAAGGACTAATGCCTGTACATAAAGTAAAGGAAAATGACATCTAAATGAATAAAACATCCCACTGAGTTCAAATTATCATTACGCTCACGCACGCTTTCCACCTCACTTTAACAATACTAGTACAAATACTAGCTCATTTCAGAAGCCCACATTTTACACTTTGATGTTTGAATATCTTCTGGCTTAGTTCAGAAGACTAATTTTTAGTGACTCCCACGCTTATTCTTTTTCACAGGAAAAACACAAAGATTATATTCTTGATGTTTTTCCGAGATCATGATCAAACAATCTAAATGAAAACACTTTGCGTTTCTTGAACAAAGAAATCTAAGGAAATATCTATTATACTTAGGGAAAGGCTTAAAATGTCCTTGTGAAAGGCATATTGTGCTTCAGGTCAAATCCTATCAGAGCATTGTACTTGAAGGTGAAGATTCTGTTTCTCGTTTCAGTTCTAATAGAAGTCGGTATTAACTAAAATAAATTCCCGAAAATTCTTCCAGCAAGCTGTTGATGTTCTGCTTGCCGCATAATTATCAGGGATGAGAATCGGTAAGCGGGGCGGGCGGCAATTCATATTTCAAGGGGCCCGAATAGAAAAGAATAATTATTACATTAGGCAAATTCATTGAGGCCCACACGAATTTCCCTGCGGAAGATTCTCATCCCTGAATAATAATCACCAAAAAATCGTCAACAAGATGCCGTTTTTTCTCGAGCATAACCCGCGGGTCACGTGATTTTCTTGCGAATCGAGTATGGGCTCTATTCGAGGGCGGATTCTATTCCAGGCCGGGTTGCATGCATGAAGTTATATATTTGTTTGCAAGTCAAGACATACATCAAGATTAATGTGTAAAAGATGGTCGACCAGCCGAAGTCGCTTTTCCTCCAAACCGCATTGATAATTCTGATCACCAGACTTAGAAGAATGAAGAAGATTACGATTGTGAGAAATTCGAGAAACAGGACTCGCGGCAAGTACGCTTAGATGCTTCTTTCGAATGATATAGCATCCAACATTTTGTCTTGAAGTCTTGTTATTTTTATCTTCAGAGATTTTGATTTTGCCATGAACATTGAGTTATTGTCTAGATGGGAATAACTGCAATTTTGTACAAACAAAAAATGATGGTTTAATGTAACTACTTCCCCTTACTGGGGGTTTGGACAGTGCTGACATAGTCAGACTTTAATCTTAAGAGTTTTGCTCTTTTAGTCCAGATGCCCTTCCTGAGGACTTCCAATGACACCTTCGGGGCTCGACATCTGTACCAAAAGACCGCTAGGCCAAACACTTAACCACTGTGCCACCGAGACAACACCGGAATTTTGTACAAATAAGATTTTTCAACTAAAAAGCATCATGCTTTTTCTGATAAACATATAACAACCTTGCAATGCGCTTACATATAGTAAAATCAACCTGTAGGCACTGATTAGAAATCAATAACGCATTCGATTTATCGATCTCCTTTTTAAATACTATCTATGTACTTACCGGTAGCTATTAAGACAATCATTCATTTAAAAACTCAAGATTTCTATGCATCCCATTCCAATGAATGTGAGCTGATAGTAAAACTCACAAAAGTACCTAAATAAAAATTTAGGTGCGGGTTCTATTCGAGAAAATACGGTTATGGAAATATCAATAAATAATTAGAATAAAGTTTCCCGCAGCGCCTCGGGAATTATTTTATTATTGGGGCCAATATTTCGGCATTGGTTTATACTGTGCACACTCAATACCTGCTCAATACATCCGACTTCGTGTCATCAGAGTAGATTATACGAACTAACGGAGAGATGTGGCGAACGTGAACCACTATAACGTGAAAAGTAATCAGCTGGTGGCATTTTAGCGACAGCCCTCAGCACCTAATTCTGTCGTTATAAGAAGAAGGAAAGTTAGACGCTGTCGAAGATCATCCAAATATTGTATCAACATCCAAATTTTCAGTTTTTTCGCTCTGTTACTGGTAAGGTATAGCGTATATGATGTCTACTTGCATTTGAAGACAAAGATAGTCGCCCAATTCATTAATCCAAAACAATAACCAATAACAATAAACAAGCAAGTCTGGACTTTGTGTCCAAAGGGAGTTCATCTACACCCTGCTGTTACCGTGGTGATTGACAGTTCATTAGTACCGTTTTGAGTTGTGTTCCCAGTTTTCCCTAGTTGTTGCTTTTCAGTTCACTTGGTCGTTGCACATGAATAGAGACCACGAAAGCGCTCGTGCATTACTTTCATAATACATTGTTTTGATTTTGGTGTTTATTGTTATTGGGTATTGTTTTGGATTAATGAATTGGGCGACTATCTCTATCTTCAAATGCATTGGCCATCACAACTGCTTCAAATGTTTACTCGCATTACTACTTGCTTTTAATCTACATACATTATTAATCCACATTTTCTGTGGATGATTCCTGACGTAGTAAGACGCTAGAATAAACGAACTTAAAATAATTAGGACATGAATTCAAAATTACAAATTCATTCATATACATTTGCGGCGTTCTATCCTCTTGATTGCATCTAAACAACAAGGTGATTTCGCCGCTAGTGTTATTCACGGAATCTTGTTTCTTCAGTGGTTAATCGGTGTATCAGTGTTACGATGGCACAATGGCGGGCGATATTTCATTTTCGCGCTATTCTAACTATTTTGAAATTTTCTCAAATTCAGTTATTAGAAGATAACAGTTAGTCTAGCTTGCACTATTTCTAATTTCTAGACTATTGTTTCCATTATGGATTTGACAATTTCCAATTAAATTGAGACTATGAAACACTTAGTTTAGACTTTACCGCTACATACCTTTTTTCATTATTAATATTGCGGAATTTTACGGCTCTATTACGGAATTTTTGGAATGCAACATTATAAATCAGAACAGTCGAAAAGAAGGCACAAAGTGCGTATCTTTGACTCTATTTTTCTCCGTGATAAATTCATCAAATAGAAGTATTATTCACACTGTTCGACTCCTAACGACCTAAATTTACTGACTGTGTTCATTTAATGTTGTGTTAATCTTCTGGTTCGTCAGAATTCAGTCAGACTTGAATTTGGATTGTGTTCAATGGAAAACTGATCTTTTTGCCCCTCGAGACTAGTTCTGACTGTGACAATCAGTGCTGAGGAAAGCCATTTCTAGATCCAAAAACGCAGACAATGCAGTTTCTCTCTGTGGGCAAGACAATGAGATTTCAATGATGTCGACTATAGCAATGACTCACGGAGCTTCAAAGTGGATCCGATAATCCAACTTGTCATGGCCGTTAATGGCTTTTAAATCCTGATTTGTGGATTTAGATATTAATGAATCAAGAACCGCATACACTTCAGTTAAAGACAAACTAGATTAATCGGTCTCTATGTTTAGATGTGTTCCGTGGAGGACCAGAACCTTCAATATGAGTGTGCAGGATAGACCTAATGACAACAACGATGTACATTTGTTCACGGAATATTTAGCTCGTTGCTGACAGCTCTTAAAGTAAACCCTAATTCAAGTAAATCAGCCACTTCACCTTTCATCAATATTGCTTCTTTCTTGTTCATGGCAACTGCAGTAATCAACTAATCAGGACACTCTATTCATAGGCAATAGCATTGACGTATCAAGTATCTCTGAATGAATTAAATCACGACACGGTTAAAAAATTCGAAGAATCCAGGAAGAAAACAAAATTGAAACAACTACCCTAATGGAAAATCGTGCAATAAATTATATTCCAGTGTGCACAAATATTAATTACCACCCAAAATACAGAAATTCATACTCTAGTACCGTGAAGGATGCGTAATACTTACAAAAGGCTAGTCGCCCCAACTCTTAAGAGGAAGGGAAATGAATTAAAACTAATAATCAATTTTTTACTTCAATAAATCTATTAACTAAAGACAAGAGATCGTCATAAAGTATGACGAGAAGATAAAAAAATTATAAACGAAGAAAACCAAGAAGTAGAAGCAACCAAACCTAAGATCTCAGAGTCATCAGGATGGAACCATGTGGCTGTATGGAGCAAGGTTTCGGCCCCTAACCTTCAAACTGTACCACATGGCGGGGCCAGGTCGACCATATCGCATGAACGATAAGGAAGGTCTATCCAAGCCTGAGGAAACATAGCTAAAACGTAACTGCAAGTTAAATTTTGGATGCACGAGAACATAAGGATAATAGCGGTGAGCCAAACATTCCTATGATGGGGGCAGTTGGCGAGGTAAAAAACAACCAAACTTGTTCACAAGAAACCTATTTCTCGAGAAGGATTTTATACAAGAATTCACTGGTGGATTAACCTTATAACCTGTCCTTGAAGATGTTGAAAATGGCTTTAGCTCTGAACATCGAGGCGGAAGTATCTGAAGAAATTCTGGCGAGCCTGATGATGAGTTGAGCAGTAAAGATGTTCAAGTCAGTGTTAACGGGCATGTTACTTTCAGGAAAAGTCGCACCACTGAGTAGCTGAACTCATCAACATTATGGTGGACATCTGTAGTGAAGTCATGGAAGGTGTTGAAGCAGACCTGTGAAACCAGTTGCCGAATCAATTGATGACAAAGATGGCATTCTTGACGCCTGACTATAAATAAAAACAAAATTGACAGGTCATCAAGATTTCTCTGCTGAATATCCATTCATATCGCGCAAATTTTGAAGAAATGCGCGAGAATAGTATATTTTTGAAATATGGTGTATTCCGTGCATTTCAAATGAAAAATTGATCCACGCGGGGAGTGTAGTGATGGTAAAGCTTCATTGCTTTTACACATGTGTGTAAACTGATCCAAAACTGTGAAGATAGAATTCTAAAAACCGGAGTTCGTGACAGTTTAAAAAAAGCTCGTCAGTACATGACTTGTTTTGCAGAAGCTAATTTCGGAAGATTAAAGGCAGATTATCTACACAGATTCAGAAATGTTGAAAGTACAACATTCTTGTATTACATGCCAGAATTGAATGCACACTGACTGAATTATAATAGAATATTAAATGAGCAGCTGTTTGTCATATGTTCAGTGACTGGTAAATGAGTGTAAGAAAGACATGGCTTGCATGATATTTCAGGAAATTTCACTAGGAAAACAAAGCAATTTCTTGAAGAACAAACAGTATGCCATCGTGTGTAAAATAAGATTAAATCAGACAGGCTTGAATAACATAGAAGCAGCATTTTTATCACACACTATGTTACTGGCCAGCAAAATCAGAGGAAAATCAAGGAGCGAGCAGAATTTAGCAGTTTCGGATAACAAGAATGACGTCTGAGCCTTTGAATGACGTCGAATGACTTCGAATCTCATTAGTGACTTCAAACAAAGAAAACAGGAATTAAAAAGGGAACTAATGAAATCGACGGAGACGATGGGATTTCAAAAAATTTACAACGCTACCGAATTCGAATTTGATCTTTTGTTGCCATCGGTCAGGATTCTTTCATTTAAGAATAACATCAAAACAATTTTCTCTACAACCGTGTAGTCGTATATTTGAAAAATCCAGACCCTTTGCTAATTTTGTGAATGAAAAACAGTACGAGTAGTCCGGCAGCCCGATCGAGTTTCTGCAGGGAACAAGGGGGCGAAAGTGAGACTTTCACAGAATGATATACACCCTATGCTTACTGCGAATCGATGCGTCTGCCAAGTTCTAGTGAGTTCCTCTTCTTGTCAGACACGATCATAGAAAAACACATGTAAATCCAATTGGACGCAGATTGCAGTTTTTTGCTGAAATGAAATTTTCTATGTTTTCTCTGATTAAACGAAAAGTACTAAGCCCAGAGTCATAATTTTTGACATGGAATGTCTTCAGGTCATTTCCTATGATATGCATGTGCTTTTACCATGCATCTAATCGGGAATGTATGTGAGAATGTGGTTGAATGTGGATAAAGTTGCTCAAAATGTTTGTGTTTGCCAACATTAAGAGGCTCGCCAAATCTAAATGTGTTTAGCTTTATAGACAGGGGTGCATGAACATGACAGGAAATGACCTGAAGACATTCCATGTCAAAAATTATGACTCTAGGCTTAATACTTTTCGTTTAATCAGAGAAAACATAGAAAATTTCATTTCAGCTAAAAACTGCAATCTGCGTCCAATTGGATTAACATGTGTTTTTCTTTGATCCTGTCTGACAAGAAGAGGAACCTACTAGAACTCGGCAGACGTGCCGATTCATAGTAGGCATAGGGTGTGCATCATTCTGTAAAAGTCTCACTTTCGTCCTCGTTCCCTGCAGGAACTCGTTCTGGCTGCCGGACTAGAGTTCCCGAAGCCTTTCGTACATTCTCATCAAGGCACTACATGAACAGTGAAATACAGATGCGGACAGTTTCGAATCAGGTGAAACTGAATGGTTCTCACCATCGGACAGCGATTCGCAGTACACACATGAAGGAACAATGAACTACATTTAACGCTGAGATAATAAAGAACAATAAGAAATAAAGTCATAAGGTAAATAAATGCACAACACCATAAATACGTATAAATATAGAACACCTTCCTTGTTTTAATTTCCTTTTATTTTGTTTAGCCGTTATCCGTTCGTGTGAAGAAGAAGGATCTCGCAACCGACGAATTTGTCCAATTTTATCGATTGAAGATTAGAAAGTTGAAGAGGAAGATGGAATTACAAGAGGAAGAAGATAGCTTGCGAAAGAAATGTCTTGAAAAAGATCTCGAGCTAAAGAAAAAAGAACTGGAAATCAAGGATTTTCAACTGGCTCTGATAAAGGATGAAGTTTCTCAGAAAAACTTGAGCATAATTAGTGAAGCGTATGAGACATCGAATGAATTTCACATAGTATAAGATTTTTTTCTGCTGCTTTGTATTTTGTTTTGAGTGAAGATATAGATAAATGCCTAGCATACACGACTTTTAAATTCCTGCTTCTTTCTCCTGCTTCTTTCTCCTGTTTCTTTTCTAAAGCAGAGATCTTGATTCAATTTCATAATATCCAACATTTGTATAAAGCTGAAAACAAGCACGTCTTTATTTATCCTTCAATTGCCAAAAATTAAAAATATTGTGCAACAATATTGTTGCGTACAGCTCTACCACCTGCAGTGATCGTCTCTGAAAAATTTACATCGTTTTTAACATTGACTTCAGAAGTCTCATCCTCATCAAATTCACTGAAGGTATTTGTCCTCTTTGCAAGGTTGTGAAGACATGCACACACAACAATCGCATCTTGGGCAACATCTAATCGCAGACGCAGTCCTTGTTGCAGGCAGCGAAAGCGCTGCTTCCATTGTCCAAAAGCTCGTTCGATAGTTCCTCGACATGCTCTATGGGCCTTGTTAAATTGCCGTTCGCTATTGCTGCTCGTATTAAGAAAGGGAGTTATCAGATATCTCCGACACTGATAACCATTGTCGCCGAGAAGAATTCCTCTGATATTTCCTGCCTCTAAATCAGAACATAGTCAAGAATTGGAGAACACGGTTAAAGTCGTGAACTGATCCTGGCCATCGGCATACCAAATTGGTAAAGCAGCCATCAATGTCAGTGAGTGCTTGCACATTTAATGAAAAAAATCCTTTCCTGCTACGAAATACTTCAGCATTTTCACCACCAGGGCTTTTGATCGGTATTTGTGTGCCATCTATCGCTCTAATAACAAATGGCAATCCGTATTGATCGAAAAAACGATTCTTCATTGTGACTCGCTCATCAAAATTTGGGAAGAAAATGAATGCGTGTGTATGTTGAGCAATTTCCTTTATAACTTGATGCACAATCCTGGAAACCGAGCTCTGACTGATGCCCATCAGATCTCCATCCACTCGCTGATAATTTCCTGTAGCCAGGAATCTCGATGTGACCAAAACTTTTTGTTCCGCGGAAAGATTCATGCCATTTCGAATTTGTGTTGGTTGAATCGCGTCTCGAACAGTGTCAACAATGTACGAATCAGCCTCTTTCTTTAACCTAAATCGGTTGACAAATTCCTCATCGTCGTATTCCGTCATTGGATCTAATCTTCCTCTTCGCCGTCTCGGGCATCTTCTACCAGCGAGATACATCAAATCTTCGTATTCTTCTATAGCTTCCATTGCTTTGATCATTGTCAACATGCGAAGTTGGTATTTAACCCGCCGAATCGGTGAGTTAACTTTTGACTGAAAATTCATCAATCTAACCTGAGGTTAACTAACTTTCAGACCACTGGATTCTATCCGAAGGTTAACCTTCGAATTTAACTAGAGTTAGTTTAACCACAGGTTAACTCGCTGCACAGGATTCCACCCTTAGACTTACAACACAGATTTCTATGTTACCGAATTCAACTTGCTTTGCCCGGAGAAGAATGTGATAGGTTTCCCGGCGAAAACCAAGTGATGATGATGTCATAGTCATGTTACTGTATCAAGATTGCAAAATAAAAAATTGTCAACTTTTTTGTTCAGTTAAGAAATAATTACTTTTACTTCAGTTTTAGTCAAATAATTGGTATTTCAATCTACGTCAAAGGCTGAAGTTGAAGGAGTTAAAATCATAAGAGTTCACAAAGTTTAGTTATATACTTGCAACTCTCACAAGATACGATATTGCAGATGCTGAAGATACAATACTAAGATATCAAGACTTCTGGAAGACTTCCTCAGTTTTCACCTAAATCTCAGCTAACAAATTAATAAGATATTGAATTAAAACATGTCTGAGTAAAGCGTCAGTATTTGATTTGAAAATACAGTGCAATAGGGGTCATCTTTCATCAACAACCGTGGAAAACTATTCGGATGAGACAATGCTCAGAAATTGATTTTCACCCAGCTATAAAATCATGGGCATTTTGGTTGATGGGAAATCTATTTGGATCATCTTTTCATTACTCCTTTAACGATTTAGTGTGCAGTAATATGATACGTGTAGACATACTTAGTGAAGAAATGATAAGTTTTGACAATGAGAACTTCACTTCAATGATTTTGATAACAACAAATATCCACTGTGGAAAGAGATACGGAATGCCAACGACACTTTCAAACTATATCAATGCATTCTTATCATCATTTGAGTAAGAGATCTAACATACACAACTATCTGAGGATTAACTGCCAATTTGTATTACAGACGTCACAATGATTGTAAAGGATACATATCTTTCATTGTTCTATAACTATTAAATCCGACAGTCTTCTATTTGCTAGTCCTCTTTCTCTAATTATTATTGTAAAATCGTATTCGGCGATGACTGGAGACATAAAAGACTTGAAGTCAATCAAACAGTCTTTTCACGCTCGAGACATAAGATGAGAAACCGAAATGAGAGGAAGACATACGGAATTAGCAACAAATTACACTAACTTTACATTAAAAATTACATTGAAATTTACGGATGTCTGAAAAATAATATCTTAAACATCTTTTAATGCTTGTTTAAGTTTATCTTCTCCAGTGTTGTTATTTATCCCTTTGTCAATAACTTGCTAATTGCAAATCTCAAATTCACCCGGGCATAGCTGCAACTTTAATTAGGGAGTTGAGTCGATGTTGAGAGATGTAATCTTGGCCTGCTGATGATTCCTGATATTTGATGAAATGGCAGCTGTTCAGGTCTGTTTCCATTTTTCAATTGAAGATGCAGCTCAGTATTTACTTATTCTATTTACATTATGTCTGCAAAAAGCAGCATTTATTGATAATTGCAGGCACACTAACTTTGGAGATTTGCCACTGATGTGTTTTAAAGTGATATTAAATGAAAATAATATAATTCCAAATCTCATTGATCCCTTAGTCCACCCAACTGCTATTCACATAAATCTAGAATGGATTTTTGATATGTTCAAAATGAATTTGAACATAGGCGCAACGTGCATAGAAAATGAAAATCAACGAATAAATCTTCTTTATACTTGAATGCACATAAATCGAACGCCTTTTCATCATTGCCTGAGTGTTTTCATTTTGAAAAAGGTATTGCCAAAATCTCATTCTCTTCTAAGTTATTAGGCATGACTCTTCCAACATTTTAACCCGGTTCTCCTTAATACTCGTACATAGCGAAGATATAGGACAATAAGTCGTCAACAAGATTCTGAGCAACATCATCAAGGGGGAATCTCTATGCAATCCAGAGCAGTGTCGACCTGCTGGGAGTTGTGTCGATGTTGGAAGATGTAAACTAGACCTCCTGATGATCCCTGATATTGGGTGAAATGGCAGCTTTTCAGGACTGTTCCCACTTTCCAACTGAGGATGCCACTTAATACTTAATTATTCTCCTTACATGTCACAGCACATTTTACAAATGTCATTTTTCTTACAGAAAAGCTAAAAATGTTCTCATCATCTTGAATATCAAATTATTCCCTCTGGTGATATTGTTCGAAAAGCACGCCGCATATTCATGAAATTTAAATGCGCGTTCCATCGCTTTCTGTCAAATTAAAACGGACGAATAACCATTACGCAAATAGAATCCGTCTAATTCAGTCAATCAATTTCGTTACATTTCACCCCTTAATAGATGTAAAAATGTTAAATCAAATTTTGAGAAGAATTCTGACAACACAACAATAATGAGAATTGTTCCAGATATAGCACATTATAATTAAAGTCTAGATGCAAACCGAGAATATTTGTGAGAAGAATAATAATTGGTGTAATTCTTTTTGGAAAGGAAATGATCTTCTGAGAGAATTCAATGATATAATGATTTTGATGAAGATGCTTTCATGAATAGCCGAGCTCCCAAAAGAATATCGCCTCAGCTAAAAATGTGACAGCTATTTTAGGCGATATGGTCTGTGACATAATTTTTGAACTCCTTGTACCCAAATCAACACGGTCATGTTTCATTAGAGCTGCCTGACGATTTCTAAACATTTTTCCTGAATTATGGCCTGTAATTGCGAAGAAGGTTGGCGTACAGTTCTATCACGTAGCCGAAGCTGGAGAATGTCAAGGAATCAGACGATAAATGCTGACTATCCAAACCATGGACAGATGCCTGTTTCCATGGCAACCCTGAGTTAGTGTCTCCACTCTGCACATCAGCGACTCGAAGCTGATTCAGAAATCGATGAAAGGTTTCACACTCAGACGAGCCCTCCTAAAACGACACTTAGGGAGCGGGCGATTGGCCTGCCAGACACTTGACGGCCCCCTGGAGCGACTCCTGATGGCAAGGAAGGGGTGGGTCGACACCACCACCACCACGATGTGGTGGCTTTAATCAATTCATTCATCTAATTACGATGAATGAATGAAATGAGATAAACGATAACAATTCTGCTTCAGGAGGACTGTGTATCTAAAATATTCCTTGTGATCTGTTGTCTTTAAAGTCTTTCACGTTATCAATAGCGCGCCTCTGATTGGTCTGGATGCAGCGAACATTGTAATGATACGTCTCCTCTCTGCGTCGCCCTCCTGCCATGTGTCTGCTGTCTGATATTCTAGAATCAATATCTGCTAGCAGAGTGTAACCACCCTCTCCGGTCTTCGCTATTACTCAATTACATCGCTACTTATAACGGAGAATACTCATGGCAACTGTCGAGGAATTGATAAATTTACAAAATTCTCCTTTATCCTACGCAAAGAAAATAGAACTAAAAACTAAAGGAAGAGATAAGCCGATTTTCACCTTTGAAGGAAGGAGAAAGTGCAATCTTAGTGTGCAATATCAAAAATACAAATGGCTGACTGGTTGCCCCATTAGAAAGACACTTTTCTGCTTTCCGTGCCTTATCTTTAAACCAAAAACGACAGTGTTTTCATCGACGAGAGGATTACTCGACTTGGCGAATTTCTCTAATCATGTGAAGAGACATATAAAATCTCCTACGCATCTGGCCGCGATCACCTCTCTTAAACTTATTGGCAAAGTAAGGATCGATGAAATGTTAAATGAGGAGTCCAAAACTTTGAGAAATATGCACAACGAGGAAGTGAGGAAGAACAGAGAAATGATGCGACATCATATTAAAGCCGCTCTTTTCCTTGTTTGCCAAGGCCTTTCTTTTAGAGGTCATTCAGAGAGCACTGACAGTTCAAATCGTGGAAATTTCATTGAATTGATTAAGCTCCTCAGTGAATTTAGTTCTGATCCGCTGATTAAAAATTGTGTCTCTCCTGATCACAGTCTCCCATTTTCAGGATTATCATCTGATATTCAAAACGACTTGATTAAGTGTTTGTATGATCAGGTTCGCGGTGAAATCGAGAATCGAATCAAAGGTGCTCCTTTTATATCTATAATTGCTGACGATACAACGGACATTTCAACGATGTTACAACGAACATCTCCTTGACAGCGGTTACACTCCAAGTAGGCCTAAGCCATCATCTTCGTCATCCCAATTTGAGAAGGATAAACTTAAGCGATTAATGTACGAAATCATCGATACACTAATTTTTCAGTTAGACCAACGATTTGAAAACATCGAAAGTCTTCAGTGGATAAAACTATTTCAGCCATCGAGATTTGATGTACTGAAAGCTGATGCATTTGAAGTTGTACGACTTGTGAATGAACTGAAGAAACATCACCCAGATTTAGTTCAAGAAGAAGAAGAGAAGTTGCGCAACGAATTACACATTCTATTCACTGATTCAGATTTGCGAGTGGCACTTGGAGAAGCAAATGATCCTTCTACCCTTCTTAAACAAATGCATTCCTTGGATTTGTGTGACGCTCTACCTCTTGTCTCTAAAGCATGGCTTCACAAACAATTGCTCTAACATCGGTGACATGTGAAAGAACCTTCAGTGTGCTTCGGCGAATCAAGACCTACCTGCGTTCCACCATGACTCAAGAACGCATGAAACAACTGGTATTTTTAAGCATCGAAACTTCTCTTCTCAAACACTTATCAGGAGAGTGTTCGTTTGTTGACACAATTATCGACAAATTTGCTTCAATGAAAGATCGTCAAGTAAAGTTGTTATATCGTAAGTAAATACATCAGGTTATAGTGTTATGATTTACCTGTATTGTTTTTGGTAATGACTATAAGTGGAAATGGAGTTGTTATGAAAATTGATTTTGCTCTTTAAATCATAATAATAAAAAATATATTTTGAGCAATGCGCCTAAAGGACTAAAAATTGACTTGGAATTTACATGTAGGCCTACGTTCTTTTCCCGGTTCTTTCATTGGACTCAGATTACCTCATCTGAGGTGGTCTGCTACGCCACTGATGCACAGTGTTTATGGTTCAGATATTCAACGCTTATTGTCTGACTCCTTAATTTTTCCGGCTTCGGCTAGAGGACAGACTGAACGCCAACACGCTTTGTAATTACAGGCCATAAATCAAAATATGTATGGATACCACTTTGTCAAAAAAATGAGTTGCCTCAACCGCTTTCCTACTACCGCACTATCATTCCTTTAACTCGTGTTATCTGATGCGATTGTCGTTACGCGGCATCCTCACAAGCGAACATCTCAATCATCAAACGCAAATCAGTCAATGGATGACCTCTGGAGTGTTACGAAGGCGGTGTTATCTCACTCAAGCGAAAATGCAAGACAAATAGTCGCAGTAAAGTTCTAGAAAGACTCCTAGCCTTCAATTCTGATATCGAATCAGATTCTGAAGAGGAATATGATATTTTATCAAGTCATGACGAAGACGACGAAACTTCCGCTCATGGCCGGATTCGTGACCTACGAGGAATCCCAATGAGTTGTCCATTTATGGATGATAGTGCGTTATGAACACTCATAATGACTGTAATACCTTATCCAGTGGCGCAGCGTGTATAGTATTCACAATATTCACTGAATACCTATTTATTTTCTGTGAATAGTTGTGAATTAATTCTATTGAGCTTTATGATAATTGGTAAACAATGGATATTTTCATGCTTCAACCAAAAACTTAAATATTGAATTCCACTTGATTTCAAAGTAACTTTGATTAAGATAAGTTCATAACGACATCAATCAGTTGATTTTGATTACGTGTTGTTTCGCGGACGACTGCTGCAACAACACCTATCAGGTAAGTTATCGCAATTCGCAAGACTCGTTAATTACACATTCAAAGTTTGAATTATAGTAATGGAATTCTTCATAAGCACTAGTATTTCATTTTTCAATTTGTTGATGTGTAGTTTTTTGATATATGCAACTCAGTATACAAAGTTGTATAGCGGGCCAACAAAACGTATGTGGAGTATTATTTGATTTAAGGCGAAGTTTTGTACAAGTCACTACAGTATATGCGAGCATGCAGTTGTTTGTCTTGCAAGTAAACATTTCCATGTGAATAAATTGAAGCAATGTACTATCTTGGTTGCCCTGTATTCAGATCTTCCTTGAATACCTGTTTCAAAGCGGCACCCTACGCCACTGGCCTTATCAATTTCCCATTTTGGACTAACGAGATTACAAAGATTTTGAAGCGTCACACAAAGATCTATGCTATCTGATGTTATACAAGCGACAGGAAGAAATCATCGACCTTCTAGGGTATGTCATGTCTGCTCACTCGTCAGATGGAACAGAGATGCCGTCGTTGAAGGACGAAAACGACGTGAAACAAGGTTCGAATGCACTCCATGCGTTCCCTGTGTATGAAGCAGTCTGTGTTTTCCTTGTTTTGGTCTCTGGTACATACTGTAGTTGAACACTTTGATTGAATTTTCTGATCATGTTCATAGATTTATTCAAGCAATTTGTTTTAAAAAGCATTTTTTCGACTCCAAAATACATAGTTTTCTAGATCGATTTTTGTTTTACCTTTTCATACAACAAACACCAATAAAACCGTAATCATTTGGAAGGGAATATGCTTGACCTGTTGCGTATCAATTTGCATTGCAACAGGATGATTACTTAATAAATAAGAACATCTTAAAGAAAGACCAAAATCGCTGGGTCCTCGATGGTAACTTGATAACTGACCGTAGGGTTCAAAGAGTTAATGCATTACTTGGTATTAACTTGATGGTTCTTATTATAAAGAAGACATGATATCTGAACATATACATATATTGAATATACTTGTCATGTCAATAGATAGCTCTTCGATGCGTTGCAGACTATCTTTGCCGTAAACTGTAGGCCTAGATACAGTAATAACAGTATATTGTACTCATTCGCTCTGGCACCTGCAACACACTATGTTTGTCGATTTGCTACGCCTTCCACACACAAGTTCATCGCATTCGGTGCAGACATTTGAGGTTAGAGTGCAGTTTCGAGTAGGCTTCCCGCTCCAGCCTTCAAGAATTCTGTTTTCTTGTCAGCCTTGCCAAAGTACCAACTGTGGCCGTTGACAAACCAATTGGATCTCTCAAACGCTTTTGCATGTAGGGTATAGAGAACTCAAATGCCAGCTGATAGAAATAATCACCCCAGACAGTTACACTCCAAAATGTTCAACTTGAACAAAATCGATTGCATTTTTTTGAAACATTGCGTCATTGAAGAAAAACGCTAATAACGGAAAAACAATAGCCATGGACTAGCAAAAAAAGTCAAGTGATATGAGAACGTACTTTTCCGCAGAATGTTACGTTGGATCACTTTTTTTACCGAGGTGATCAAAATAATTAGCCTTGGTCTTCTGAGGATTAAACATGAAGCAGGACAACATCGCTGACGTAACTTCAACGTAAGTGTGATTTTTAATTCAAAAGCATAAATTTCTTCCATGGTGCTAATTTTTGTCTTCAAAACATAATTACTTATTTCTAATTTAGGCGAACACTTATGCATATTTTGCTGGAAAGTGTGAATTTATCTTTTATGTGCTTCCAGGGGCGCACACAGGATTTATTTTCTTGGGGGGGGGGGGCGAATGTCGACCATATATTTATCGTACATGCATATTTTATATACTATTTTATTATATCTTATATCAATAATATTTATTACATAATGTTATATATTCTAATATTATGATAATGTATACAAATTATGTATATTACTATATTATAGATCTATATCTTATATGCATCATTTATCTTATATCACATCTGCAGACCAATTCTCAATTGATCCCTCCCTTGTTATTGACAAGGTTGCAGAAAGTACCAGACGCTTGTGCTTTGTCTGATCACATAATTCGTGACTTTCGATCAATACTTCCATTTTTAGTTGATAAAGTGCTATTACTTATGACCAAAACATTTTCACATTGATGCAAACTGTGTTCATTTACAAATTGAAAATTGATAACTAATAGCCGCAAAATTGGACGAGAAATTAACAAGTATTGATGCAGACGCATATATGTATCTATTACCTCAAGAATTCATTACATCTCTAAAATTCTGACGCTTAATACTCGAGCAAAGCTGTTCATATTTAATTTAGCTTGTTTCCGAATTCATCTTATTATTTGGGAGGCGCCCAGCCGTCACCCCCCCCTCCGGTCCTCCCCTGCGTGCTACTGTATTCATTTCACGTACTAAAACGGTAGAATGTAATAAGTCAACCAGTTCATAGTGATCTAAGCATAGTAGCGGCTTGGCGCGTGGCTTGCAAGTTGACACTCTGGGAACTGTGAAAAATTTGGTTGCCAGGATAAATGAAAATGAATTTCACAGCACATCGTATCGAATTCCGTACTCATCGACCGAAGCAAATATTAAATGTGGAACCTCCATCGATAAGGATTATTATAGCGAGCATACTGTGCGCATGCCACTCTAGCAGCTACAAGGATTCTTCAAGGAACGAGACCGAATATGCGCATTTCACAGATTGATGTGCACCTTTATTACGAATCTGCATGTATGCCAAGTTCTACCAACTTCCTCTTCTTGTCAGACAGGATTAGAACCTCGGCGTGCCATTCGACTGAGTCACGACCAACAAGAATGCTTTGTCACTAGATATATATCCTGTGATGTGCGCGCACTTGGTCGAGATTACCAGCAAGAATGCTTTTGCATTGGATATAGGGCTTTCCTGTGATATGCGCGCACTTGGTCGCGATTACCAACAAGAATGCTTTTGCATTGGATATATGGCTTTCCTGTGATGTGCGCGCACTTGGTCGCGATTACCAACAAGAATGCTTTTGCATTGGATATAGGGCTTTCCTGTGATGTGCGCGCACTTGGTCGCGGAGAACAACAAGAATGCTTTGGCATTGGATATAGGGCATTCCTGTGATATGCGCGCACTTGGTCGCGATTACCAACAAGAATGCTTTTGCATTGGATATAGGGCTTTCCTGTGATGTGCGTGCACGTCGTCGCGGAGACCAACAAGAATACTTTTGCATTGGATATAGGGCTTTCCTGGGATGTGCGCGCACTTCGTCACGGAGACCAACAAGAATGCTTTCGCATTGGATATAGGGCATTCCTGTGATGTGCGCGCACTTCGTCGCGAGACCAACAAGTATGCTTTTGCATTGGATATAGGGCATTCCTGTGATGTGCGCGCACTTCGTCGCGAGACCAACAAGAATGCTTTCGCATTGGATATAGGGCATTCCTGTGATGTGCGCGCACTTCGTCGCGAGACCAACAAGAATGCTTTTGCATTGGATATAGGGCTTTCCTGTGATGTGCGCGCACTTGGTCGCGGAGAACAACAAGAATACTTTTGCATTGGATATAGGGCATTCCTGTGATGTTCGCGCACTTGGTCGCGGAGACCAACAAGAATGCTTTTGTACTGGGTATAGGGCTTTCCTGTGATGTTCGCGCACTTGGCAAAAGAAGTCAAGAGAGACATATCTATGTCACTTGACATTCCTGGTCGTGGCGAACACGCTTCTTCTTCCCCTTTCTCATTCACAACTCCATTGATCAACCTTCACCCGAACTTTATGAGGGAATGGCGAGAATCCCTGCGAATGTCATCGACACAGAGTTGTTTACATTAGAAATAGAAAGTCACCCGCCCATTCGGGGTATCATATGTGATGAGCATTGTGACAAATAATTGAAGTGCCGGTTGACATAGCCTTTTCAAAAGGGGAGTGATTATGTCGCCACTGATCGCCTCCGATGATCGCTCATTTCATGGTAGCCTAGTGCACGGATGCCGTTTAAGAGAGAATTGTGAATCCAATGAGAAGTGGACTGAAGTTTTCGCTACAGTCACATTCGTATGGGGCATACATTCGTACGTAGTATGGGGTTGTGGACTGTCTTGAAACCGCAGAATTAAATATTTTGTTTATCTGCTTCGGTTTAATAGAAGTGTGATTTATTTGAAATCGCCGGCACATCAAGGAACTTGCTAGGTGTGTAAAAAGGAATTTCTAATACCTCACAGAGATAGGAAAAAAGTCGTGCGTCGCTTGCGGATTAATGTGAATTCCAGCAAAGTGCTTCGATTGCCACAATTCCTTCAGATTCGAAGAATTCAGATCATTTCGTACAAGTTTTCTGCATAATGTTGGCCTTTCCGATCATTATTAAAAAAATTAGCAGACGCACGAAAATAAGTTCACCTGATGATTTCACCATCCTCTTCTCAACATTCCTCACCTTATAGTGCATGCACTGAATCGAATGTTAGCCATTCAGCGATGTGTGTTTTTCTTTGAGTGCGAAGTGATATCACAGCACGCACGCCTCTCTCACTGGCTCTGGTTCCTCTGAGGACAGCTTACTGTTTGCCAATTCCAATACTCTTTCTAAACCAGCACCTACTAAATCACACACTAAAGCGAGACACTATTCGTAACTAAGAAAAAAATCCTAAAGCAAAGCGTTTTAGGAGGCTAGCGCACTAGGGTTATTGCTCTCTTTAGTATGTCAACATTCTATTTCACGCAAACTCCTAAAATTCTAGTGTGTCGCGCTTTAGGATGCAGGTTTCTTCGATTTTAGGAGGTGACAGTCTACAGTGAAGCGGTACACGAATTATCCATTCGAGAAGGAGCAAGTTGTCCAATTCTGTGATCTGCCATTTCGACATTAAGGTTAGATACAATTTTTCCATTCTAGAAAACTGAAGCCGCGCGCGCAGATGAATCTAATTCTGTGCTTGAAACCATTTCAGATCATGTGAATGTGTTCATATCACTCTTTTGACGGGTGATGTATGCGAGAATTCGTTTGAAGGTTACTAAAATTCATTAGGATGCTTGCCGAATGTAGATTTGTTTGCTTCATAGACGCAAGTAGGCCTACATGAGCACGTGACTGCTTGACCTCAAGATATTTCATGCCAAAACGTATGGCTTTACACTTAGCACTTTCACTTAATCAAAGAAAACAGAGAATCTCATTTTTGTCAAAAACTTCAATCTTGTTTTCTCGTGTGTTGGCAGACAAGCAGATTCGTAGTGGTCATCGGGTGTACAACATTCCGTGAAAGTCTCATTTTCGACCTCGATCTCAGCAGAAACTTGAGCTGGCTGCAGGACAACAAGTGATGAATATTTTGCGCAATCCACTACCGCTACCTTGGCACAGCTGATAACTGATCATGACTTAAGTATATAAATTGAATTCATTGGCATTGTTTCACCAATCGTGAAATTCTCCTTAGAATTTTGCTATAGCCATAAACGAGTGCCACTTTGTGACCATGAATTTTATTGCATTCTGCCACTTCAAATAGCAGAGGTTTGTTTGCTCATGTTTTATGGCTTGTTACAAAAAGTGTTGATTACGTCAAGAAATCTTAATTTAATGTAGATTCAATGATACGAAAGATAGAATTCATGTAAGAATGTTATTGTTGTCACAGAGGAAACGATTGTCATCGCAATATTTTAGAAAGGGTGATAATTCTCTTCATCTGTAAAATATGAACACGATAGGTCATTTTTCCAATTTTCTTTCTTATCTTATCCTTTCTGTCGCAGTAATATTTCGACTTTACAAGGAAATTGAAGGTTCTGGAATTTAATTGCACATCAGACGCCGAGATCAATTTACTGAGCTGGTTAATTTCACCTTCATCATAGTCTGGATTAATTGATCTCAGTTTTGTTAATTACATGTAGATATCTTCTCAGCACAATTTCTGCTCAATTAGGGACTATTAATTGGATAGGATTGGAATAATAAGAAAAAATGTAAGCCAATGGTTGAATGGATAATCCGCAAGAGGGAATCATCGCCTTCCCACGGGAAAGAATAGTGTATCATCAAAGGTGAACAGAATGTTTCCTAATCAGAGAAGGAAAAACTTCTTCACAAACGTTTCAGCTTGAGAGTGCATTGATTAACTGAGATAAAGTCACTTTACGTATTTTGTGATAAGATGTGATGAGATCTGTAATTTGCTTCGTGTGAGTTATACGCTGATAATAGGATGAAATAGTTGAAATAGGAAGTGGTATCTGTTAAGTATGCAAATTCACGAATTACAGAAAAATCTACCAAAGCAGTCAGAACCTCAAAGCAGTAACATGGACCAAGATGGAGGTCCGCAGTTGGCAATGAAGTTATAGACGGACAGACATCTAGGTTCATATTGCTATTGTTGCCTTCCACATTTGCAATCTCAATTCTCTATGACTATCGGGCGTAATGTGCAAAAAATGTAGTGCTTTTGTAACATAATTAGATTGTTTAATCGTTTCACTTTCCTATAAGTGCAAACTGATTCAAAACGATGGAACATGCAGGAGCTTACTAAGTGGGCAAAAAGAAGTGATTAATGCCTTACAGAGATAGGAAAAAAATGGTTGTGCGTCACTTGCGGATTGCTGCGAATTCCTTCAAAATGCTCTGATCGCTACGATTACTTCAGATTCGAAGAATTCAGACCATTGCGCTAGAGCTTTCTCGATAATGTTGGCCCTTCCAATTATTATTACAAAAGATAGTAGGCGCACGAAAAAACATTCACAAGATTCTCTGTAGAACATGACATCGACCTTATCTCTTTGTTGTGTGATCCGGTTGATAACAGTCGCTGAAACTTCGCACAATTTGGCGTGTTTAATGTTGAGCTGCTCATTGTTCGATTGTTTCGGTATTATGTCAACAGATGGTGCAATTTCATTAACGTTACATGTTCCAATGTTTCCTTTCTAGTCAAACAGAAGAAGAGATGATCTGTCTAATTCTGTGGCTGTATTACATCAAGCTCTCCACTGAAAAACACCGACATTGATTGCCGATAAATGTTCACCAGGTATCTATAAAGCTAAATCGCCTGCATCATCTGGCGAGCGACATCTTCAACTCAGTTGTCAAATCACGATGGGAGGAGAAATCTGATATTTTATATAAATACTGTTCAACTCCTTACATTCGTTTGACGCGAAATTCGAAGGGAATATTTGCATCAAATTTCAACAATTCATCCTTCCATAACATCCCTCGTGATAAGCTTTGAAATGTAAAGAAATGGCACGAATGGAAATCATTATCACATTTCCAGAGGTCGAGGATGAGTAAAAGTTCTTTTAGGACGTTCAAGAAAGATAATGCTTATCAACTTCGACTCAGAGACACTTACACAATTCTCGGTTAGGTCAGGCCCTTCAACCATGGACACGAGTCATAAGCAATGCGACAACCAAAAGCACATTTGGTTTCGGCATATACATACCGTAGACTTATTCATGTGATATAGTATTTCATCAACCGGTTGTGTTCTTCTTTGAATGTACATGTAGGCTACAGGCAAAATATTATTACACAACTATCTCTGATATTTATGTCGTCTCCTAATTTTGAAAACTTCCATTGTACAGATTGTTCTTTTTTAATATGAAAACGATGTGGATAATGGAGATGCGTAACTGTATGAGGATTACATGCGACTGATTAAGCAAACTTGCATTCTGTGACTCTCTTGTGTGCTTTCTCGTGACACTGTATTGTCTTAAATTTAAATCATTTGCAAATAATTTATGAATGAAATTGATGTTGAGATTTAAGTCAATTAAAGTTAAGACAATAGGATTGCAAAAAACCTGAAAAATTGAAAATGAAGAATGAAAGTGGCCCGCCATTATAATACGCAAAAAATTGGCCCTCAGCGAAAACAAGTTGTACACCCCTGGCACCCCAGGTACCAATACCCTGTTACACAAATTGTACTGAAGAATGCTGCAAAATGATTTCATAGTGTGCACATTTTCTTCTGCTATACGAACTCGATGTTGTGCTTGGTATTAGCCCAACCGATCATTGATTACACATCACAATTTTTCTACTGCATAACCTGATCGATGCTCACGAAATATTGGTTTCATCAATTGAACATGCACAGAATAATTGATAAGTTGTAGAAGATGTAATTAACAACTAGTAAGTTAATTAAATAATAATCAAGTTCAACTAGCACAACTATGTGATCAAAAGGCACTATTCAATCATAGAAATATCTTGGTGACTAATTTCGTCATTTCTTAAACTAATAAAGGCCGGCCTCTGCCGCTTTCAGGCCGATCCGGCGGCCCGGGACGAGCCGGTAAGACCAACAAGGCCGGCTCTATTTTAAATCATGAAAATTTACATGGACATGAAAATGATTCGAATTATTTCATCACCACGGCAACCCTAGATATTGGCGTCACTCAAATACATTCGAAGTTTGCTTAACTCAGTAGGATTAGCATGAAAATCTGCCCTTTGTTGATGGTTGATTCACTTGCACAGATCCTCAGAAGAATCAGATAAATGAAGCCCTACAATAGCTGTTGATTCTTGTCGTCAGTCGCTGCATTGTAAGTAACATGATGCCAATTATGAATTGTAAGTTACTTTATGAAAATGATTCTATATTTAAAGAGAAATCGTAATAATCATTCATTCCTATGTCGTAGACTAATGAGGGACCGATACCTCGGCACAACATACATATGTACAAACTACATATGTCGTAAATAACTTGATATGGTAGACAAAATACCTGAAAGACAGTTAGTACATTCGATAGAAAAATAATAGAGATGTCAGACACAATAGTCTCTCCCTATGATCTTCTGAAGACAACAAAATGCGACTCGAGCAGAATGTATCATAAAACCGACTTCTAATGATTGGAACTAAGCATCAAATTCCTTATTGATCAATTCGCTTTCTTGCCAATTGCGCATTAAGTTTCAACAAAACATGAATGCCACAATGCAACATTCAGTTTTTATACCATTCCTTTGCGCCTCGCTAATAAGAGGCGCCGGAAAATACTTGACAATTTTGTCCGCAAGTCTGGTTTGTCATCAAGTGAAGCAGCGCACGAAGATGTCTTTTATCTTTCATGAGTGAAACCAGTCGTAGATCAAACTCAGATGACTTTTTGATTGAAGTTATCCGACCGATATCTTCTTCAAATTCAATGGAATTTGCTTTCAGCCTGAAGTATATATCAATTTCCCTCACGTAGTTTCATTACAACAAAATTTCGTCTGTGGAAAGTGAACATCTTTGACGAAGAGTTGTATTTTGTGAGTTGTAAAGGTAGCTGGATGTCATCAATCGATTGTTTGTGGTTTCATAGACTGATCAAAGGCTGACATAAGATTTTGTTTGTTTGTGTTGATCAAATATCAGAACCTCTTAGAAATATCGGCTGTCACAATATTCAGATTGTTTCAATTGTGAAGAACAGAGATTCATTTGAAATCGATGGATGTGTTGGAAGACGCTATTTACGTTGGACTGAGAGAGTTTGATTTTACTCGTTTATCAAAGACACATTATTCATACCTCTAATGGATCATCTAGAGAGCAACTTCCCCTCAGGCGTGCACAGCCTCTGTGTTAGACAAGAAAAAGTCATAAATTACAAGTTAAAACCCCAAAGATATTCATATGTGCGCTGTTTCTTGGGAAAATGACCTTGTTCTTCCTGAAAGTTGTTAAACTGAATTCTTCAAATGTCAATATTTAATGTAATACTGATAGAAACAAAATGTCGACATCAGATGAACTGATAAGCGTAAGAGAAAGAACAATCTTTATTTTTGTGAAATGGTAACGGATGGTCTTAATCACTGCAGTTGTTTCTCTAAGCCATTTAACAACATGCATAAGATTAATCAAATCATGATTTGCATAAAATTTTTATTGTCGAAAGAGGACATTGCACAGCATCGACGGCCACAAATTACTACAAGTCCCGAGGATCTTAAATGACTCGTTTTCTCTAAAGCGTAATGTAAAGCGAATAAGGAAATTAATACCACTTCAAACGTGTACAAACGTACCCCTTTCGCACTATAATTTCGTTTGACAAAGTTCCCGGGAATGGAGAATGCTTGATCTCTGATTTGAATGACGTCTGTTAGTAAAAGCCAAAACGGGCCTTCGGCGTCCTGCGACGTCTGAGCCCGATGACATGACGCCGACAGCCAGTAGAGATTTTTACGAATAAACTCATCGTCTTTGATTAAACGTGTGCATCTGGATGCCACGGAGCGAATGTTTCCACGAGATTAAACTCATTACTCTGATCCATTACGCAAGCTGAAAGGCAGACTTCAACTGCGATCTCACTGGATGCAGTCTTGGTCCAATCACACGACACGTCTTCAAGCAGCGCTTCGGTGTCTTCAAGCAGTTAGAATCCCGTAGAATTGAACACAACGCAACTCGCTCATGTCATTTGGTCACTTGATGTGACGGGGCCGGAAGACAGAGCTGCATGTCACCCATAGCTACGCACAGAGAGTGAGCATTTCTACGACCATAAATCTCAATTGTCACTCTTCAATCAATCATTAATCGTCCTATGCGCTTCCCCTACAAGAATTTTAAGAATAATTTCAGTAAGAAATAAGTTTCTAAGCAAAGACATCCAATGCCATACAATGAATGAACTTCAACGAAACATCCGCATTCCGACAAATCAACAGAGCGTTTGGGTCAACGTCAAAACCGAATGAAACGGCAACATGTGTTCAAATGGAAGTCTATCATCGAAGCTGTAATGCTAGGTCCTCCAGCCTAGAATGATGCTTAGAATACTCGCAAATTGAGCTCTATTTCATTTTAAAAAAACTTGGTGCAGATCCAAAGACAATGATGCCATCAACACAAAACCTTTAAGTTCAAAATTCAGCGCTATTGAAGTCCAGAGAAGATAAATGAAAGATAACTAAGATGGCTTCTGCCTGTACTGCACCCTGACAACGGGTCTAGTTCAGGACACACATGTCTGTGAGACAAGTGAGACTATTCGAATACTTATGTCGAGATGACGAGTGATTATCAATCAAACTGTGTTGTTAACAAAGGCTGCTGACTGCACGAAACTGATGAAAGTAAGTAGTTGATCTTTTCAATCTAAATTGTTGTAATCGATAATTTAAATACAGCTCTCCAAGCATCGCTCGAGAACTCTGATTTGCAAAGCCATCGGCCACCATGAGACAAATTGTTAAGGCAAGTCGTCTATGAAGCAATACATCAAGTCAAAATCCGTCACGTGGGGTTTTAAGATTTGGTTTAGATGCTGCAGGAAAAGCGGATGTGTCTAACAATTTGATGTCTACATTCGTCGCAGAATAACGAGGGGAATTATGAGGGAAACTCAATGGTACTAATTGTTACGTCTTTTTTCGATAACTTCTCCACAAGTCCAAGGTTGGTGAAGGCGTTTAGGTCTTTTAGTCCTGATGCCCTTCCTGACGACTTCCAACGACTTCCAATGACTTTCGGGGCTCGACCTCTATACCGAAAGATCGCAAGGGCAAGCACATAACCACTGTGCCACGGAGACACTGATTTTTACTGGTACTAGTCATATAACTCAGTCAAGCAGCCACAACAGTATTTTGGCTGAAGTCTCTGTCATACTTTCGCATTTGTCATATTTATGCATAGACTTTTTTATGCAGTCAATTGGCGCTATATTTTTTGAATATATTTCTTATTTCTAATATATTCATATTTATACAATTAAATAGGTATTTATGGATGTCAAAAAATAGTTTCGAAGGTCATTATAATTAGCAAGAGGAATGGATTTTGAATATATACGATATAGTAAGTGTGCGAGTTATTGTAATAACTAAAATGACTTTTTAAGGAGGACAAAGACATGAAACGAGGCGATGTCGATTTCAAATCTTTGAATCAAATCCTTTGTTGCAAATGGAAGGAAAACATGCTCGTTCAGAAATTATACTTGACATGTTCGCAATTCCTATCATGTTCTTCCTTGCATCCTACATGTTTGCTTTTTTGCATTTTTCATATTTGAATTTTCATATTTTATAGCAACCTTTACAAAAATTACTTTATCTAGCAGGAAAGAAGTCTTCCAGAAGTCTTTCATGACACTATGTTGCATTCAAAGGCATTGGCTTATGAAAGGTTTTCGGAACTATTTAAATACATTAATATAAAAGTATACATGTACGTAAATTGTACGATAGTTTCATCAACTCATTTTGGCTTCAGGTCGGTCGTAGTTCTGGCAAGCAATGTCGAGGGAGCCGCAGGAATGCATTCTGTGTATAGGCGACAGTGGAAATACTGCCCACTGGTAATCAAACAGTACAATATGGGGAATGAGAGGTGTGAACTTTGCAGACCGATTGAGGAGCACTAATCAATTAGACAGAAGATCGAAGTACATGTTTTACCTTCGGATTTCCCTTGATTTGATTGGCATCGCTTATGCTAATTCTCATATTGTTTTCAAGTGATTCGATTCCGACAACAGTGATCTCAAGGACTTCAAATTTGGTGTTGCTGAAGGTTTTATTGCTCAATATTCAGACCGTCATAAAGGCTTAAGAAAATTCACATCAATTTCTCTGGTGAAATAACACATCTTCCTACAGTGATAGGAAGCGCTATGCTCGCAAAAGCGAGACAAAATAGAAAAATCCTTTGTATCATATCAAACGTGTAATGTGTCTTTTTGTTCGCTCAAAGAACAAAATTCCTCCCAATTGTTTCGTAAAAATCTTTAAATTGATTTTTTTAATCAAAGAATAAGGCCTTGCTGCTGTTTTACTTAAAATTCTTTTGATAAGGCTGGTAGTGGCGAAAGCTTAAGAGGAGAGAAAACAGAATTTCAAGTAAAACAGCAGAAAGGCTTATTTCATTGATTAAAAAAAATCTGTGTAATGCTGCTTAGATCAAACGAAAACCTTTTTACATCTTGCAATCTTTAAATGAATTGCATGTAGAATGTAGGTGTACTGTATGTGAATATAAGTGATTTCGATGTCATTCCGCAAGACTTTAAGAAATAAGTTCTTGAGTGCTGCGGCCAAGTATTTATGTATTTTGAATTTAGTACAGCTCAGTAAATGCCTATGATTTAGTACAAATCTGATGATGGCCATTTTCAGGTGGTCGAAATATCAATTTGGTATTTTAATGTACTTTAATTACTTTTACCATTACCGGCGAATGAGTCACCTATGACTCACCCCAGATTTTGGACTATGTTGAAAATTTGAAATATTCAAGTACAAAATATGTTATCATACTCATCTCGCATTTATATCAAAGAAACATTTTTTTAGGATTATTTGCCAAATTCTTGTCGCTGTCGAAGGGTTAAGGATCAAAATCAAATATATATTTTTTCAAAACTTGTCATCTATTTCATTTATTATCAAGAACATGATAGTACTCACTCATGTTCTCATGTCGTAAAACACTCGCATGGACATTTCAGTTACAATATCTGATCATTAAAAGTAAAAAGAGGGAGGCATAGAAAAAAAGAAAATTGGTTGGTGCATATTGGTCTGATCAATATAAATGGTGAAAAAATCGATAATAATGTGATAAGCTTTCCTTGCCATAATGAGTCCACGAACGGATTTACGCAAACTTTCAAACTTCAAAATTGATTACCCATGATCTCGTTGACAATACCGTATACAGAGATGTCGTAGGTTGTCATGTTCTCTGCATAGCAAGGCAGAAAAAGTGGCTGGCAATCTGACCTGTATGACACGAGTATTAAAACAATGATAACAATCACATGTAGTGAATTTATTGTCTTTTCAAAAACGGTTAACTTCATCAGCCAAAAATCAAATGCTAAATTACAATGCAAAATGAGAACTACTTTGGCTCTATACTTTACAAAAAGAATTTTGAAATCGAGCACATTTTGCCACTGGGCGTTTTAGTTCGCAATAATTTCTGATTCTTTCACTGTCTCGTTCAATAATAAATGACCTCTAGGGATATGATGGGAATGTTGCAAGACATTTCTAAACATTCTCTCACACATTAAGTCTTCATCTGAAAGTAATGCCGTGATCATGACGGTATTCATTGATGATTTCACATTCTCTTTTCAGCACCCAATAATTCGCTAAGAAGAAATCCATTGAGATGGAAAAACTTCTGATATGTTTCACAGATCCAGATGAGGAAGACGCCATACACGTATTTTAGGATGCTATGATAGAAAAATCTTTGCGGACCGGTTTTCAACAATAAGATGAAGTCAAAACATCAAAATCGAGTATTCAATCCTAAATTTCGTGAAAATTGCATCTAAACATTTTCAGAGAATGAACAGCATTTGAACACACTTTCTTGGATGTCAGGAAAACTAGAAGTTACATATCAGGACCAGGTGTATGGAATAGCACTTCGATGTCAATTTCCGTGAAGCAACCATCAAATCATCAGGTCCACTGGAAAATGTTGTTCAGCAACTGTATGCAATAGCAAATCATCCAAATATATTATGTATTTAATACACAGGTTATTTTCGGATTTTGATGAAAGCGAATCCATAACTGCAATAAACAAATTCAGCAGACCAGCGACTAAAGAAACATCAACATCATTACCCATAAAGAAGCGTGACTAGTAACGCATATCAATGATTCATTGACTAAAAAATCTGACAGTCACGTATAAATGTGGATGATGTGTTTTATCATCTTATTTACTGGGTAATGTTAGATTTCCTGATATTTTTCTTAATTTGTGGTGTATCTCTAATTATTTGCTACTTCTATATACGTATTTTCTTATCACTGGATTGCTTTGATTACCGGTACCTTGCCTATATTCAATGATGTAAGTTTCTGATATTCTGATACGCATACATGGGTCATTCCACGACGATTCAACCAATGGCATGTGGCACTAAGTCTCAGATTTTGCTGATTTTCAGATATATGTTTGCTATGCCATAAAAAGACCAAATTTGAAATATCAGCTTCCAATTTTGAATATAGCGGGATCTAGAGCTATTTTTAGAAATTTAATATTTTTCCAAATTTTTGAAATTCTCAAAATTTGAATTTTTACGCCGCTGTAGCATTTTTCTGTATGTTCGTTACTCAACCAAGCTTTGCATGCAGCATTAGTTTGGTGTGAAGGAATGCCTGCATGAATTTCAACGGGTAACTGGCATGCAGAAGGGAGCTACATGGCTCCAAAGAATGGTAAAAAAACGGGTCCGCGAAAAAACACAGAAAATTTAAACTAATCTCACAACTTTCTGTATTCTTGTTACCCATAATAATCATGACACTTGTGTTGCTGTATATCAGGGTGTTTCACATCTGTGATCTTAATAAACGGTAACCAGAATGCAGAGAGCTACACCAGGCGTTCAAAAATCGTGTTATTTCAAAAAATGCCAAAAATGGCTGTCTTCAAGCTCGGCTAGCTTTTTTCTGTATGCCAGTTTTGACTGCAAATTGATACTGAAACTCAGAAACATGCTCAATTACTTGTAGAAGAAATTTGATCAGGTAATCGATAGCTAAAGAGGCATAAATTGGCCAATTTTGATTTTGCACATTGTTTTAATATATGATGTCAATATTATATGAGTAGTATCGAGAAGTAGCATTTATAGTACAATAACACTTGAAAACGTTCAGTTGATGTGCGGTAAGAAATTGTTAACTTTGATAGATATTATACATGAAACTTTGTTATATTGCAAAGTTTGAAAAGCTTGAAGACAGCCATTTTTGGCATTTTTTGAAATAACACGATTTTTGAACGCCTGGTGTAGCTATCTGCATTCTGGTTACCGTTTATTAAGATCACAGATGTGAAACACCCTGATATACAGCAACACAAGTGTCATGATTATTATGGGTAACAAGAATACAGAAAGTTGTGAGATTAGTTTAAATTTTCTGTGTTTTTTCGCGGACCCGTTTTTTTACCATTCTTTGGAGCCATGTAGCTCCCTTCTGCATGCCAGTTACCCGTTGAAATTCATGCAAGCATTCCTTCACACCAAACTAATGCTGCATGCAAAGCTTGGTTGAGTAACGAACATACAGAAAAATGCTACAGCGGCGTAAAAATTCAAATTTTGAGAATTTCAAAAATTTGGAAAAATATTAAATTTCTAAAAATAGCTCTAGATCCCGCTATATTCAAAATTGGAAGCTGATATTTCAAATTTGGTCTTTTTTATGGCATAGCAAACATATATCTGAAAATCAGCAAAATCTGAGACTTAGTGCCACATGCCATTGGTTGAATCGTCGCGGAATGACCCATGTACATTTATAACGAAATAAATCAAGTTAAAACATAGAAGTTAGGAACCCAAGTATTTTCCTTCTACATAAATTATTAAAAAAGTGATAGGCCGTATGTGTCTTCGCAAGAATGTTGTGTATCAAATTACTTGCAATAAGTGTAGAAATATTTATGTCGGTAGCACTACATGATTTTTCCATACATGAGATAAAGACCATATTTCTAACGAATCCAGCTAGGTCTTCAAACACCTTTGCAATTGTAACAATAATGACAAGAATATTTCAGCGGATATCCTGGCATCTGACGACGACAATTGCAACCTCAGAATTAGAGAAGCAATCTTCATCAACATATTCAACCCAATAATGAACAACAAAGAAGAACAAGAAGCCTTCTCAGATTTTTTGTATGTGTAAAACTTACCTTGAGTGGGCCTCTGCGGTTCCTCCTTTGTGTAGCTGACTTTATCTTCGATTTCATACACAACGCAGAGTCCCACTTGCTTCCTTTCCATTGACCTCTATGATTTTCATCATTTGTATAGAGATATCATTTTGTTTGTATAGACATATCATTCTGAGTCAAAAAATTTTATTCCTGCAGAAGCAATTTGAAATATTTAGATCGTCCAGAAAAGAAATTGAACTGTGTATATAAAATAGTCATTTTAGGGCTACTATTCGCACGATCAACATTGCAGACATACCATTTGCAGTTCAAAGCTGCGTTCGTAGACTTACTGTGCATATAGACCAATTCTATAAGTTCTGCATTGCAAAATTTCTCATTTTCATCGATGCATGAAGTTAGATAATCCGGCGACACTCACAAAGGAAACAAAGTCAGAGTCGTAAAAGAGAGAGAGAAAAAAGGGAAGAAGAAAGATTAGAGCAAAAGAAACATTTTCTTCTATTTGACGGATAATGTTATTTACAGTTCTCACGCAGGAGGGTCTTAAAAAGAAAGACATAAGAGACGGATAATAACTGGTGAGGTACCACAGCAGCCCAAGGCGGGTAGAATCGCTGAGAATTGAGCAAGTCCTGAACTCGGCTTGCCATCACAATTCTCATGGAATCAAGTCAACCTATGATTTCAGTAAACAATCGTCAATGTCAAAGTTCGGACAGACTGCTTTTGTGCCTTGAAGCATTATTGTTGGTTGGAATAATGTCTTGAACGACATGAGGCTAACTAACTGTTGGGCTGGTGAATTTTCATCCACTATTTTCTTGTCAATGAAAACTTCGCCTATGTTGGATATCTCACATTTCTACAATTCAAAACATGACATTTTCAGAGTGATGGAGGAGAATTTGTTGCTGCTAAATCCTATTATTCTTTGAAGAGATTAGCTGTCCTAAGGTTTCCTACAATTCTCTGACTTTGATTCAAGAAATGGGAAGAAAATATCTTTCTAACCGGTTGCCAATTCATCGTTTAACTCAATCTTCCGCTCCACGGTGACATGTTGACAAAGATACAGAACTCTCGCAATAGAAATCTCCCCAGTCTAGTGGAGAGTGCTTAATTGATTGATTGATTGAAAGAATGAGCACAAACGGAAATAATCATTTTTGATTGTTTTGAATATTGAACAATAGAAATGTATTGAGAGGATGTTGATGAATGAGTGACATTTTTGAAATGGAATGACCTATTGAACACGAAGAGAGAGCAGTGCAAGTTGAATCATCCTTGGTTTGGTTTGAACTCTTAGTATATGCCATTGCTACTGCCTGGTGAAAAACACGTTAAACTCAGGATTTCCGCGACAAATTGCCAATTCCGCGGCGTAGGTAGGCTCTATCAAAAAAGGGTTTTGGGGGAAAGAGGATTCAAATCAATTATGGGTTAAATATCTAGAGAATGACGACGACAAAAGACACCAACACCCTTGATTACCCGACCGCACTCGCCTGACATAGGAATCGAACCGAAGTCCGTAGTGGAGACGAGCTCGCATCTTCCTCACTAGGCCACGCTGACGGTGCAAAAGGAATGCGAGTGAAGGCAGAAGTCATCTCTAAGTGACATCGTCGATATCACTGTGAGCTGTTGATATCACTTGGAGATGACTTCTGCCTTCACTCGCATTCCTTTTGCACCGTCAGGGTGGCCTAGTGAAGAAGGTGCGAGCTTGTCTCCACCGTGGACTTCGATTCGATTCCTGGGTCGGGCGAGTGCAGTCGGAGAATCAAGGGTGTTGTTGTCTTGTATTGACTTAACAGTTGTCATTCTCTTTAGCTATTCGATGTACTGCGACAGACCTTTGTTTTCAATTGAATTATGGGTTTGAAAGTAAGCAATAAGGGCTTCGAAACCTCCATAAATGTTTTCAAGTCAACTATGATTCAATAATCAGGGCTTTAGATATGCAGAAGAATTTTCGATTAACCAATGTTTTAACTAGACAGGATTTTTTCGGTGATAAGACGTTTTCATTACGTTTTTCATAAATTCGTCATGATAAATGCTACTTATATGCCATCCAATTTGTGAAGCCAGCAGAAAACAAATGTTCAGTTGTGAAATTAGATTAGTATTTTGCTTGCAACTTGGATCACATTGATGACGCAGGGCTAATTCAAACACTACTTATGCACTTGAGCCGCGTTAAATATGTAGCTATGTATAGGAATATGCATGACAGTGCTGAAACATTTCGATTGATAACAACATATTGCTTTTAATTGACAATTGTTTTTGTATTTGTAATAACTACAACAGAGACTACGTGATAATTATCAAATTTTCATAAAAGCACAAGAAAATTAAGAAGGACAGAGAGTATAATAACAAATGCACTGACGAACCAACATCCCCTCAAGAAGTCGTGGAAGTAATCAAAGCAAACTAACAAGTGATGAAGCCATTATCCCTTTAGTTAGTGTAAAATCTGGACATGTAGCTATTCATGTTCATTCGAAAGTTGCAGTAAATGTGCATGATCATCAAATTTCTCTCGAGTGGGTTTCGTCATTGGGTTTTACGTGTCATCTGGACGGGGTTTAGGACTTATCCTTACGCGTTGTAAGTGAAGAACTTCTCGATATTGTACATGAAAGCATCATTTTTATTGCTCGGTGCTTCGTCCATTCTTTGTAGAGAAATACACGCAACTACATCGCGGTTACAGGAAATTGCAGTCTGGCAGAAGCTCAGAATTGGATGACAGCAACACATTGCATAGACGGAAATGACGTAAACATCTAAGCAGAAAGACTATGCAATAAGAGACAGGGATTGACACCCTAGTGTAAAAACTCATGTACATAGTATATAGTAAGTAGGTAGTGTCGACTCAAAACTGTCAGCATACAGTGAAAATGTTTATATCAAAAGATTTAATTTTTGCGGACATTTCATGTACGTTCCTGAGGCCCAAAAAATGTTTGATCACTTTTTCAAAAGCTATTTTTTGTAAATTATTCATGTGTTTATATACCACCGATTTAAACCACTATGTAAGTAGCATGAAACTTTCCGTATATACTCGCCTACAGGTCGATCCGACTCTAAGTCGACCCCCGACTTTGCCGCCCAAATACTGGTATATTTCCATAGGCCCGCCTATAAGACGAAATGAAAAGGTGTAATTTTTGCAGAGTCAAGTTCGTCAGTAATAATTTTAATTTTAATTATAATCTAATTAGCCTACAATTCAAAAACAATTTTAATTACCCCGGTATACCTATCGGTATGGCAAAATATTGAAACAAAATGAACGATCACATTGTTAGCACAGTCCATAATAACTGCGATTCAATAACAAATGAAGATCTGGCGTGTCGTCTGGAGCAACCGATGAATATGAATAGCGATGTATTGAGTATTGCGCGCGCACCGTAAACTGCGGTAACAGATGAAAAATGTTATGAATTTAATGGAACCCGCCTATAAGTCGAGACAACAACTTTTGGAATGAATTTTCGTTAAAAAAACTCGACTTATAGGCGAGTATATACGGTGTTAGATATCAAATGGAATGAACATTTAATAACAGGCATCTTAATTAGGCGAAATTTCAAGAACATCATTATAAGACAAGTCTTCATGGAAAAGCTGAGATGTTATTTTGCTTCTTGTCTGAGCTTTCTCATTCATATTTTCATCGGCATGATTTTGTAATTTACTAAATTTGTGTTTCATTTAATTATGATCATTATCTTTGAATGTGTTTTTCTGCTCTTTCAGTTGCAGGAAGTTTGTGATATGATCACGCTTAAGAAGACTCTAATTAATAAGGCTGAGCATTGAGGTGATAGTAGCCCATCGAATTGCTAACTTAGGAAAGATTACTTCTCCCAGGTTGTCATGACAGAGGTTTTGTGAAATACTATTATTCCTTATGTATTGCTAACATAAACAGTCAATTCCGTATTAATTTCTTAAAATTCTCACATTTGGTCCCGGGTCTCAACTCGAGTTCATTTAATAAAATCGAAACTGCATGCACGTTGCTACTTTTTATATATTTACTCTATGGTGAACACCACAGAACCTATCCGATCTCCGGTCACCAATCTCTGGAACTCTGACATCGGCGTTCATATGCCACCACAAATTTGTTTGACCATGTCACAGTAGAATGTTCCACACGTGCTGAGCGCGCACTGATCTCTTTATCTCAAAGTACAATCCTACACTTGTCTGAGTGTGAGAACCTTCGTGAGAAGCAACTGGAAATGCGTTCTTATGTGCATTCTATTTTATTTCCTTTCAATAATGCATTTTATTGTTGTTCTACTTTGTATCAATTATTTTGCTATCGAATCTCAATGGAAGGCCATTCATCATTTTTCATCTTTTTATGTAAGTAACAGGTTCTCAATGCCTTGTCAATTTCTTATCCTGATGTCGGAGTCGCTTTACAGTTATTTTGAAGACTCCGCATTCCTGATTCATTAACCATCGCATCGCTGTAATACAATGCACTACCAAGTTTCCTGACGAGCATCAACAGCTGGAAATGTACTGAAGAAGTTTCCCTTGTCAAACATCATGTTTGAGTTCCGGATTATCTTCCGCCGTTATAAACTAATATTAACATAGAAGACAAATGAAACGGACGTCTGTCAGAATGAATCTTCCTGACTGATGAATGAAGATGATAAAACTAATAAAATCTCAGAGTAACACAATTTTTTCACATTCACTTCACGCAGACTTTGTAAAGTGACACTACATCATCCTCCCACTCAGGCTCTCCGTTTTGTATAGAAAATGTTCCATCTATCGTCGCAAAACTTCGGGCATTAGTTGATGATGGTATTTTTGATCTTCAAACACAATTTCAAACAAATCGGATGAGCACTTTTTGAATTAGAGGCATCAAAGGAAAGTGTAGGCGTTTCCGCTGTTAATAAGGCTCGTAGAATCATGAATATTCTCTTTCAAGATATTATTCGTCACGATTCAAGAAATGAAAATGACTGAATGAAGTCTCAACAGTTTATTGTTAAATTATTAAGGCAGAAATCGTGAGATTATTTCTCTCAACGGTTGATGAAATAGTAGACTTAACAATGGATCATGAAGGAGTTGTGGAGTTCCAGTTCGCCTGAGTATAGAACAGAAAGATGTCTCAAAACTGAACAAGCTTTTATGTTATTTATCAAGCGTCAAAGCCAAGATGAATAAGCACAGAACGGCCTGTTGTGATGTCCTTCAGTCTGTTCAGCCTTTCCCAAGCCAAACAGGTGATTTCCCATCCATACACATCTTCCTCTTTACTGACTGTGTGGTGTAATTGTTGAGCTGACTTTGCGTGGTGGTTGTTATAAGCTCTCAAAAATGGCATATTGCCTATACCTTATAGATTGACTGTACTAAGTAACCGAAATGTATCGAAATGTTCTATTTTCGAGAGTTTACAGCGATTCCTCCAAGTGATTGATGAGATAGTAGATAGATACCCGGCACCTATGACTTATGCGTGCACTCGAATGCGAACAATTGTGGGTCCGAATAGTTCTTATTTCTCATCAACTATTTCATTTCATAGCATGCATGTCGGCAGCTGTACAGCACAGCAAGATGGTAGCAAGATGCCTCCGAGAAGCAATCCACCAATAACTACCAAAGTCGCTGAATCCGAAGCTTTCATACTAAATGTGAGGAAGATTGGACAGGCCGAAGACAAGTCGCTGATCATACTGTCACAGGGGTCAACGCTCGTTCCTTCTGATGGAGTTGACCAGTAATCAGAAGACGCTCTGAATGTTTGTTAAGTAGAATGCTGAACATGTGAAAAATTTTGCGCTAGAATGATGAAAAATACATTTTGAATTACTGGAAAATTTGTTTTTGGGTCAACAGTATTTCACAATAGTCTACCCCTCTCGTACAAGTTTATCAAATGGATGAATCCCGTGGGATAGGTAAGTACTTGGATCGTCGCAAACTTTCAGAGAAGCAATTGAAAATATGTTCGAAAAAAAGTCAAGTTATCTATTGTTATATAAAGCGTACAATAAGGTAATCAATACATTTCGGCTATTTACACCATAGCCATTGTTAAGATTGACATAACCAAAGTTCATGGCAAATACTTTTGGATGGGAGGTTGAGGAGAGGTGTATACCATGAACTTTGCTTATCTCAGACTATTCTTGACACTGGCAATGGTGAAAATAACCGAAATATATTGATTACAATTTTGTACGCTATAGCAATAGACTACTTGACTTTTCCAAACCTATTTTCAACTGCCCGGTCAGACACTGTCACACCGATCTAGGCAAATTTCGCGGCATCTTAAGAAGAATCAAACTACTGAAATGGTGCTGTACCTAAAAGAAATACTGTGAATATCATTTTGTAATCAGGACAGTCTTGCTTACTTTAACTCCTCATTTACTGTCTCTTCTTCCCCAGATTTGAGGGTTGGACAGCATATTTGCGTACATTCTGTGTTAACTGGACAATCGTATGCAACAATGACATCGGAAGTCATGACGTTTCATTATCTTTAACAAAAAATTGGACAAACTACCGGCTACGAGGAATACTACATTTCTGCCTGCTTTTGGAAGCCTTAAAAGCGCAATCACAACCATGAAGATGACAAATTTCATTTTAAATGATTAAATGGATGTCAGATCATAACGTGGTCAAATGCACCAAACTCGGAAGTAAAGGGGTAAGCAAATGGGATTTTGTGATGCTTGACGCTCCGTTACTTGCAAGACGACTGGAAGAATAACTTAAGAATTGTCGTTTTCCTGATGTTTGGTGACAATCTACAAATTAAAAATAATTAGAAGTTCGTGCGCGATTAAAACGTCAGTAGCTCGCGCACTGACAGCTGGATCACACAAATGAGAAACACAGATCGTAACAAGTTCTCAAGAGAAGTTTGTGGACGCTTTTTTCTAGCGTCTGATAACATCTCTAAAAATGATCGGATGAACCAACTTCAACGACAGAACTTGTGCATAATTATCTGTATTCTTCATATCTGAAGGAATCGTGGCGATCGGAACATTTTGAAGGAATGCACAAGAGATGAACGACAATTCTTCATACCTCTGTAAGGAACTACGAATCTCTTTTTGCTCACTTTGTATGTTTTTGCATGTGACATCGTTTTGAATCAGTTTGCAATTCTATTTAAGTGACACGCTTACACAATCTAACTGTGTGACTACCACAAATGAAGGTTAGCCTTCCATTTTACATCATACACAAGGGAGATTATCTAGATGCAGCTAAATATTTGATAACTCTAGGCAGAAATTAATCTTAGATTTCATTTTTCAGTAGGCAGAATATGTGTGAGTATCATCAAGTCATCTAATGGGTTGTGTAAGGATTATGGGAGATTACAGTCACTTAATAGTCAACTAGGATCAAACTGTATTGTCCCTAACACTGACACGTCCGAACACTGATGATTGCATAATTTATCAGAGGGAAATTCATAACCTTTTGTGCGAATTGTTATCATTTTGCTCAGGGATGTGATTGACCAAACGAAAAAAATCAGGAAACCAATTTTTGAAGGGGCCCAGTATAAACAGTTATTACTACATTAGCAGCAGAACCATTAGTGTGGGACATTCACATATTGCCTGCTAAAGTTCAACTATAATCAAGAAATGAAGTGACACAAAATTGATGTGTCAAGTGACAACAAAAGCAACGCGCTGAGTGATGTATGCGGCCCAATTGGTCTACTTGTATATTTAGGCGAAAGGGGCCATCCATAAAGGAAGTCCGCAGAAAATTGACTATTTTTGACTCCCCCTCCCCCCTCTGTCCGCAGGTGTCCGGATTTTCGGACCCCCCCTCCCCCCGGACGTCCGCATTTATAAGCCTTCAGTATTAGCTATGAAACTGAGTTACTATCACTTAGGTATTTAGTCTCGTTGCATTTTAGCCTTGTTTGCATCTTATTTCTTGATAGACGTACATGTTATAACAGAGCCTGTCAGATTTGTTGTGATGATCCTACGTCAGCCACGGAATAATTTCAACCGATTTTCTTGCTCAATCTTCAAATTTTTCAATTTTACATTCTTAAAAGACAGATTAAACACCTTCACAACCTACACTCTAGTAACATATACTATAAAGCTTAATAACAGAAAAGCCAAACTCCCGTTTGAATACTATATAATACATGACAGCACATTTATAGATCTATACGATTTTATAAACTAGTCAACGATTTGATGTACTAATTTCTTTTATAGTCCATCGGTTTACATGTATTACTTATCTTAATTTCATTAATCAATTTCCAGAATTTGTCAACAAAAATATGAGATGCTGTCAAACGTAAACATCATTATTCAAACTCATCTGTAATAATGAAACATCATCTGTTTCGTGGGATCGCAGATTAACAAGTCATTAGTCTACCATCCCTTCACAGTGGAGAGATGAACTTAAAACGCTAACCATCCGGTGTCAAAAGTGATTTAACTTGTGAATAAGCGGACGTCCGCTTTTTCTTGCCCCCCTCCCCCTCTCCCCATCCGCAACTGTCCGCATTTTACTGACCCCACCTCCCCCCCGCTGCGGACGTCCTTTATGGATGGCCCCAAAACCATGTGACAACAGATGTGATTAAAACCTAGCATTAAGTCATAATGAAACAATCAGAATCATACAGGAGTCATATTTGTAGGCCACATGCCACGTGTAAATTATACAAATTCAGTGTGACGAGTTGTTTTCTATCGTAGAGTAGCAACTCAGCATTTATTAAATCCACAATGTGTATACAGTTTCGATTTCATTAAATGAACATGAATCGAGAACAGGCACCACCTGTGAGATATGCAAGTTTTTACACTTGAGCAGAAATTCACACGAATTTGACTGATCATGATAGCAATAAAGAATAGTATTCCACAAATCCTCCATGTTATGACCACTTGGAGAGGTAATATAGTTTGTTAAATTAGCAATTCGATGGGTTACCATCACTAAAAGCTCAGCTTTATTACAATAAGATTATTTTCTTCTGCGTGATAACATCACAAACTACCTGCCACTAAAAGAACAAAGCATCATAATCATAGAAACTGATCATCATTACCACTCCGATTCAAGAAATGACGCAAATTGTGCATCATAAAATCATGCAGATGAAAAATGAATTTAAAACATAACATCTCAGCCAAGAAGCTTTCAACTATTCCTTGAAGACTTGCAGGGACTTGCATTATAATGTGGTTCACGAAATTTCCTAGATCATCTGCTTAATTTCCGCTTAATCGATGCTTGTTACCGAATATGAATTCCTTTTGATATCCAACTTGTTTCATCACACTACTTACAAAGGGGCTTCATGTCGGTAGTACATAAATTTACAAAAATTAGCTTTTTAAAAACTGCTCAAATAAATTTTTGGACCACAGGAATGAAATCTCCGTAAAAAATGAATCTCTTCATATAAAAAGTTTCACTGTATACAGACACTTTTTTGAGTCCACACTCTACCCATATATACTTATTCTATGTTTTCTTTACTATATACTCTCTCTATACTCCTTCTATACTAACTCAAATACTTGTCTCAAAGATGACCAAAATCAACCCAAAAAATCAAAATTTCCAGATAGAGAAGGAAAAAAATCACGTCCCTGTTTACGTCTTCAGTTATCGTAATCATGAAAAAACAGTCGCGTGATTAACCGGCCAATGAAGTCAATCATCATGTCATAATGACATTTGCCTTACGAAATTCAGCAAAACATGACATGTATATCAGTCATACCTAATTGGCCTACGGTGATCATTATCAGACGTCTTAGTGAATTATGCATCTCGGGAATGATTTCGAAGAAAATGCAGTGAAGAAATGGATTGAGATTTGTTGAACCGAAAGGCTTTCGAGATAAAAGGCATCGATAAAGACAGATGACAAATCACATTTGCTTTCCATTTTGTATCGTTTCATGGTTTAAGCTTGAAAAGAATTTTCATGAAATTTGAGGCCTCGCGAATTGATATTTTACTAATAAAATTTTGACATATTTTGAATACTTTTGTCAAATGCTGCTTTACTTTCATAAGCTCAAATCGTATGAATTGTTCACTTTTTTAACCACTTTGAAGAACTCTGCCAGTTGCCCAGGTTGATAGAACGTATGTGGTTGCTCTGTCAAATCAGGAGCAACTCACTATTCGAGTTATTTCGAATCATGGAGAAGATTTGTCGAATGGAGGTGCCGATGAGCCTGAAATCCGCCGTTTTCCAGCTCTGGTTAAATGAACGCGCTGAGAACCCGAAAGGAGTGGTCTCTGCACTTTTCTACCTTAGAAACTGGATCAATCCAAACTACAGATAACCACAAATTGTGAAAATAATCAAATTTTGTATAAGAGCTCAAGAGTAAGATTTCAACTTGCATTGAGGCTGCAAGTTGTGCTAAACCTTCTAGATGATACAATGAGAATGAGACAGTGGCTCTCTTAAACAATAATTAATAAGACTAATAATAATAAATAATGATTGAAAAGAATACTTTCGCACAACCTTGTTATTTACAGCAACTGGTAAGCTTTTCGGTTCATTACAAAGTAAGTAGACACGGAAACCCTCTGGTCTCTAAACCGTTTTTCATTTTATGCTTACTTTAAGCTAAAAGGTCAGAATTCTTCTTCGTGAGTTGAAGTATCGCGATAGCTCAAAAAGGTAATTGGCGTCAAAAATGTGCACAAATGACAGGTAATACGATTTCTTTCGAGAAACTATTTACATAATCAAGGTTTCGCGTGTGGAGCGACGAGAAACTGTAATTCCGCTATCTGCGCATAATAATTGATGACGCAACATGCTTCTTGAAATAAGCTCTTTCTCCAGCTTTTAATATGGAAGTGCCCTTACAAATGAAAGAAAATTCAACCGTCCTAGATGGCGGGGCTACTATTGGATCTTCATCACCTTTTGGAATTCCAATGCCGGGATTGAGACTTTGACAAAGCAGTAGCATTCCATTATGCAAGAAAATTTGTCGGAGACAAAACTGCCACAAAATCACGCACAGCAGAAATCATTCAACGATATAATCGTCAACGTTGAGTTTAGTGACCGACTAATTGGCTTTCTGATTAATGGTTGTAAATTGAATTCGAGTTTGCCATCTGTGAAAAACAGCACTTACAAGTATAAGTTATTAAAGGATGAATAATTATGGCCTATTACTGTACGGCAAAATATGCAGTTCTGGGGTTAGGCTAGGAACTGGTCCCGATATTGAGATCTTTAAAGAGAATACACATGCTATTAGCTTGTTAAAACCACAGGGGCAGCTAACTGAAGTCATAATTGAAAGTGGTCAGTGTACTGCTTGGGAAAACATTTCAAGGATTCACAGATAAAAATTCTAATTATAGAATAATTAATCATTCAAACGATAAAGAATGGCGTATTAAGATAATCAAGGTGGACGTATCAGCCACCGAGACGTCTGCTTCAATAAATTGTCTAATTTACAGTTGGTCCCCAACTGCAAATATGTTTGGTGATTCACTTCGGTTACTTGTCTTGAATATTTCCAATGATGAACATGAAATCTCGTTTATTCAGTATAAAATTCAGCGTCACTTTAACGACTAGTGCATACGCGACTGAAGTGTCAATTTTGATGGCGCACTGACAGGCTGAAGTTGTTCCATGCCATCTTAATCGCCATTTATTGAATCACAACGAAGAAGTACTTCATTCATATATTGACGAGGATGATAGCGAGGAACATTAATCCTTCTTGATTCTGTCAGCAAAAGGAAATTTCATGATAGCAGCCAAGGGAATTCAAAATACCTGATATTGAATGCGTAAATCACTGGCATACATTAGCTTTATGATACTGTATAAAGGAACATTAGAAAAGACTGATGATTTAAACGATATTTTGTCATTAATTCAACAACACATTACCATAACAAGTCGATCATCTGCCAATAGAAAATTCGATTTTCGAAAAGGTTATGGATGATGTAGTGGGTTTGAAAACAAACCATTCCCATGAGCTATTAATTTTCTATCATTTCTGGTTGTGGTTGATAAATGAAATTTATATATAATTATTCATTATTGCATCCAAATGTGTTTGTCTGCATCAATAACGATAGAAGCTTTTAGGTCTCTCCAACAGAAAACTGAAAAAGACACAAGTACATAAGAGGAAATAATTTATCAGTTTCCGAATTCAATATTTTCACGAAGAAGCAAGGTTACACGGATTACTTTATTATAATGAACAACTGAACATTACATTTAATGAGATGATTACATGCAAGCTTGGAAAGTCAAACTTCCATCCATCCTGTTAACCTATGATCGGTGATTGCATCATTTTATTTTTTATACTGAAAATATACCATTTTTTAGCGAAATATACGTAGGCCTACACCGCAAATAGATCGAGTCATACGAATTTTTCGATATACACTGCTACCATGCTACATTTACTGCTCTTAGCAATGAAATTTAAATTAGATTGCATGCAGCATCGATATATTCCAAATAATTGAAGACCGAAGAAAGCAGCTTGGTCATACAAAACTTCTTGTATATCAAAGCTTAGGTGGGGCTTATACATTAGACATCGCGAGTTTTGATTTAAGCTTAAAACACTCGAATTACAAATATCCCTACAATATGCAGTTGATTGTATCTTGATGCAGTATCTTAAGTCCGAAAAAAGGTGAGTCACATCTGCTGCTTAGCGCACCGGTGTCGTCTCATTTCACATAATCTCATTTCGCATAGTCTCATTTCGCATAATCTCATTTCGCATAGTCTCATTTCGCATATCTTCCGTTGCATCATTACTTGTAGTTTCATTTCGCATAAATATAATAAAGGCCTGTATATTATAATAAAGGCCTATTAAATATAGATAATCGATAATTGTGTTATGAGCCCAGTTATTATGAATCAAAACCGCAAGATGAAACATTTGAAATATTGTATTCATGAAAATCACCCTCTTATCACACCTTGTTTCAACGCACCAGCAACTGCACCAGCATAGTCGTACACAGCAATTTCTCTGTTCTGCAAACGTGTTTTCAGTCTCACGAGTCGGTCAGTTACATCCCTGTATTTCTGCTTTTGAGGTGGATTTAACCCTCCAGATTGCAGCAGACGAAGTTTGTGCTCCACTTCTTGTTGCTTTGTTTGTAGCAACTCTATTAGTTTATATATGTTAGGATGTGGGCGGCCTAACTCTCTATTGAGAACACCATGCCAAGCCTCCAAGTGGTTATTGGTACGGAATCCGTCGATATTGTCAAAATGATTCCACATTTCCTTGGGAAATATTGCGGCAGAGGTATCCACCCATGTCGTAGTTACATAGTCCATGAATGGGATCACATCCTCATCAGTCAATTCGTTCAGTGCCTCCATCCATACTTCATCAACAGACTCTAAGGGAATCAGAGGGAGAGCCGAAGATCGACGAACAAGACGATTGAATGACTGATTTTCGGTGTATTTGTTTGTCAATCCGAGTGCCTGTACCTTACGCCAAATTGCCTGAGTAAAGTGAAACAGGCATCCACGAATCCTCGAAGAAGGGAATAGTTGATTTACGCACTCAATCATGGCTTTCTCAAAGTCAATACACACAGTTTGAGGTTGAAGTCGATGGCCAAAGCGTTCGGCAGCTTGTTGCAGAAGCTGAAACATTCTTCTGTAAGTCTGTGTGTCTCTCTTTGGTAATAAGGCCACCACAACAGGAACCATACACTCCATCACTTTAACATGTATAGAATACACTTGAGTAAACATTTCTGGTGCGGATTTAAATGTTCCATCCATAAATATTTCAGTAGCTAAACACAAATAACGAAGATTTTGCGCCGTGCCGAAAATCAAAATACGGTCCTCTGCTCCATCGTTTGCTAGGAGGAAAGGGCGGCCATCCTTTGTTTGGGTCCACTGTCCTTGTAAGTCAATTTCGCTTCTGGAATGTGGTATATTTGGCAAACGCTTTGATCTTGCCCTGTACAAAGTACATCTGTACTTGTTGAAAGATGGCAAGCTATCCATTGTGGTTTCGTCAGGGTTTGCCAATGCGTCTCCAAAGGCGTCCGAGAACAGCCGCTTAATAGGTTTGAATGGCTGTTTTATCGCCTCTTCTTTCACATTATTCAAAGTCTTTTTGATTTCAATGTTCTTATAGTCTGGCGCATGATTGTGTAGGCCCGGAGTCTTGATTACTAGATCCTCATCGGTGACTGCCGTTACGCCGCAATTCTGTACGCGGCAACGCCAGTGTTGACGTTTCTCCATTCTTCGGTTGATAGATAATAGATATCCGTCGAATTCTAAAAGCTTGCCACCACGTTGTGAGGTTACAAACTTCGCAATATTTTTCCCAGTCTTCATCATAAAATCACAGCAATGAAAAATATATGCCTTCCGTTATGAACGGAATTTATTTATTTATACATTATGAACGGTTATCCCGTGGTCATTCGCAAGCCAATTGTCAGAAATTGGTATTTGATACTTCAGCTATCACTCCAATTTCCATTTCTATTCAATTCTCACTCCTAAACAGATTAGGTGTTAACAATGGCTTAATTAAACAGATAAAGGTGTTGACAATAGCTTACAATAGTTACAAAGAACAAGTTACAAGTTTTTCGAAGATGATGAAATTATGCGAAATGATATATCTGTGTTATGCCATTTGATACACATCGACGGATTAGATGATTACATAAGATTAAATTGCACAACAAAGAGTTATGCGAAATGAGAATATGTGAAATGATACGGAGCCAGCGCACCTGTAGTCCTCTATTGTTTGCTGTGTGATACAGACTGACAGACAATAACCCCTTGCTTTTCTCTACATTAATCAACCAGTGGGGAAGGACATGGGTAGAACAGACGAGACTAAATCTGCTTCAATACAAAATGCGAAGAATCTATGATTAGAAAATATAATGGAACAAAAATTTTTGATGATATTATTTTGCCGATCTTTGCTGTTGGCATCTGAATTCTTCTTACAGTAACAGTTGGGTAACACGTCACGCATAGAAATCAACAATACCACAGAAATCTACTGTTATCTACTTCTATGTCGTAAAGGCTCCTGTGCGTGCAGTTCCTCGGTCAGTGTTTTCCATAGAAATTAACAATACCATAGAAAGTCCTAGAATGGAAATTGCATGAAAATTATGGCACACGCCGGGGGAACTTAGTTGGGGCAAAATGCAACTTGTGCGATCTGGCTTCCATGTTTTTTGATTGGCAATTATATTTATCAGGCTAATTCTTGATCTGCATTGTTGGCCCTTGTCCAAAGACCATGTACTCAAAAGCAATAGTGAATTTATAAAATGCTGCACCGACAGGATGACAAAGAAGGAAATCCTTTAAAACGTTCTGTACGTTCATCATTTTGAAATATCGCTCCTATAATTTATCAATAGTATAATCAGACTCTTATGCAACTTGTAATGTCGATTTGCAGAACATGCATAACTCCAGCTTGAAATCAGAGGCCAAGAAATCTTAGAGTATTCATTTTACTTTAAACGGTTCCCCTGTTCACTAAATTTGAATAATTTTCAAAATCTCTACATGCATTCGAATATCAGTCTCCAAAATATCACATGTGTCATTCAATGATTAATTGAAAAGTTCCAGCGACATTTCATTTATTTGAGGAATGATTGTCAGTAAAGAAACTTTCAATGTGTTTATTCCAGAAAAGCGCCAGGTTTCTTAGCCACTTGAAGAAAAAATTATCCAATAATTAGACTTTCTATCTGTGAATTCTTCAGATGTTCTTACAACCGGTACACCGACTACTTTCAATTATGATTGTGAACCAATTTTTAATTCTCATTCCAATATTGAAACATTGGAAACTAGCTGTCAGTGACTGCTACAAATAGACACACTATATTGATCCATGGAATAGTAGGCTATTTCATATGAAACAATGCCGCCATCTCACTTGCAATTCTCTTCATGAAAATCCTGTAATTAGGTGTCGACAACTTCCACAACCAACTTGGCAAATAGTTTCACTATGATACAATGTTTTAGATCGAATCTGATCTACAAACCATAGATTTTTCCATGTGCCATCATTGTACATAGGCAAGATATCAAACTTCCATTCTAGTGTACTATTATCCACTTCTATGGTGTTTTCCAATTTATCGAGTTTCAGTGTGTTTCGAATAAAGGCCGTAATCCGGCCAGTTTCTCACTTCTCACATAACACAGTTTTCTCAACGAACTGATCGTATTCTGAAATGCGTTCCTGCTATCTAAATCATCACCAAAAGCATTTCTTACTTTGTAACCATAAAAATAACAACTTAGCAGAGCTGATCATAAAAAACAGACCACCTAAATTTCGCTGAAGTTCAATCAATTCTCAGTCCAATCGCATCGCACAACAATGATGCCATACATCATTCTTAGAGCTTGCACTCTCACCTTTAAAATGCACTACGATAGACTTGCATCCATTATTGCATTTGCTGAGCAGTGCTCATTTTACAAATCGCTATTTTCCAATAAGAAAATATGTGAGTATGACAATGAATCAGGCATAGGGAGAACAGGCATTTCTTGAGCTCTCTTTTGACATGCTGCTCATCAAAATCGGTGAACTATAGGAAAAAATTAGTGATATCGTGAAGTTATCACAAAATCATGACCTTTTAGTCTGAAAATGTTCTTACTTTTTCATCAAAAGTGGTCATGTTTGGTATCCTCTGAATCCTTGCGATGTAAGGAGTGCGAATATGTAAGTTATATTCATATAAATTCAATAGTTCTTTTTCAAACTTCTTCAATATTTTTCTCATTTCCGCAGAAGTAAACAAACACATTGTAGACAATTAGCGAAGGCACGCCTTTGTTCTCTCATAGCGGCTGTTGATTGTCTACTTCCATTGTGTGTGTCCCCTGTAGTTAAATAACTGATCAATGCGTGCAGATACATCGTATCAGTAGATAATTTAAGTGAGATCAATTTATCGACTCAATTTTTGCATAGGTTATTGAAATGAATATAGAGAGAGTCTGCGATTAAGTCAATACAAGACAACGACACCCTGGATTCCCCGACCGCACTCGCCTGACCCAGGGGTCGAATCGAAGTCCACGGTGGAGACAAGCTCGCATCTTCTTCACTAGGCCATCCTGACGGTGCAAAAGGAATGCGAATGAAAGCAGAAGTCATCTCCAAGTGATATCAACAGCTCACAGTGATATCGACGATGTCACTTAGAGATGACTTCTGCCTTCACTCGCATTCCTTTTGTACCGTCAGCGTGGCCTAGTGAAGAAGGTGCGAGCTTGTCTCCACCGCGGACTTCGGTTCGATTCCTATGTTGGGCGAGTGCGGTCGGGGAATCAAGGGTGTTGGTGTCTTTTATTGACTTAATCGCTGTCATTCTCTGGATATTCAGTATATTGCGACAGACCTTTGTTGTCAGGTTATCAAACTTTGTCAAATTTCTCGATAGCCGACAACCATGTCTATCTTCTGAAACATCCTCCAGGTTACTACGTTTGAGATATTTGAGAAAGTAGAAGGCCTAGCAAAGTGGACTGAATACATTTTCTGCTGGAAAAGAGTTGAAAAAAATTGAAAATTCATTAATTTAGCCTATGTTGTACGAGGTGAGAATGGACGAAATACTCGCATGAGCAGTGATCAGGGTGTCCACTCTGAGAAAAAAAATTCACGTACAATTCACGTACAATTGACGTACATGACAAAAAATTCACGTACCACTATTTCAGGCCTACTTGCCCGGCAAGCGATAGTTGGTTGAGTCAAATCATTCAAAAACGGAACCATGCTCAGTGGGGTCCCTCAGGGATCATCATTTGGACCTTTGATCTTTGCGTTTTTTGTGTCTGACTTACTTATTGACTCTAATGAACAGACGCGTATGATCAAATACGCAGACGAAATATTTCTTATTGCGAGTGTTAAGAAGACAGATAATATATCACCACTTCATAAGTAATACGAGGCCGTTGTAGACTGGGCAGCCACTAATCGAATGTTGATAAAGAAGGAGAAAAGCCATCAAATTTTTATAAGTCACAGGAAAACTTTTTCAAGAGTGCCTTTATCATTCCGGATATTCCTGTGAAATCGGAGCTACGCATCTTAGGTGTGATCTTTGATGAACATTTCAAATGGAAGCGTCACTTTCACGTACTGTGCAGAAAAGCTAGTTCTCGACTTTTCGTTCTGAGGCAACTTCGAGATTTTCTCAACAAGGACCAGCTGATTTTAATTTACCAGAACTGTATCCGAAGCATGTTGGAGTATGTATCGCCACTCACGGTGACACGGAAGACCGATCAAGCCAACAAAAATGTAACCCCTCTATACTTTCCATTTTCTCATTCTATATGACCAACACATACTCACTATGATGGTCACTGAAATTGTAACCTAGCTATTTGACTTTTAGAGCCATTTTTTAAAATGGCGTCAAAAATCATTTTTACAGCATTTTTGGTGACAAATATTGTGACATGCTATGCCTGATTTGCATTTTTAAGCAATTTTATCAACGTCTCGCAGTAGATTTATATCAAACAATAATGTATGAACCGTTTTGATGATGCTACAGGTGTAATCCCTTGTATTGGACCCAGTAAACCCCTAAAATACTACTTACTAATATTAAGAAATATATGAATACGAGTAAAAACAACAATTCATCTCCTGAGCCATTCTTTATCACTACCATTTCAGAGCAATATTCACATTCCCATAATAAAACATTAATTTCATAGTAGGGGATTGTCTTCTAGGCCAAACATACACGTACATTCCACAATTTTTCATATTCAAAAAGGCATAGGCCAGCTTTCTATATTAACTTTTTCAAAAAATGGTAGAAGCCAACATGCACACTGAAAATACAGTAGGCACAGTGTATGTAGACAAAAAGTACAATGTGCGTCACAATCCATCTTCAAATGGGCTCTATTGGATGGGAGCAATTGTTATTACAGGTGCCTGCCATTATATCGAATGATGGCGACGAGCAAATTGCTTCCATAATTCTTGTTTATAATGTCCACTTTTCCGCATTGGACCCATGCTGCATGGAAATCCTGGTGAACGGATTCCAATGCTTGTTCACTGTAGGGGCCAAGTGGAGCTTTGTGAAATAAGCAGAATTGGATAACATGCACGAATAACACATGGACAGATGTAGTAACACTTATTTCCAAATCCAGGTAAGCTTTTCGAAAGTATCTTATCCTCTCAACAAACCCACCATTCAACACCGATCCGAAACAAGCAATCCGTACCTCATTCAAGCATTTCAAACACTCAGCAAACTTCAGCAGTCTCCTCGAGTCTTGTCGAGCACGTACTAGTATAGATTCAAAAACATGAACATTCCGCAGAATCTTTTTACATGCATTCCCTGTAAATTCTCCCCCATGCAATTTGGGTCGAATGATTCCTAGATCAGTGTAAAACTGAAATGCCACCGCTTCACTCACAAGCTCCATCTCCTTGAGGATTTTGTTTGTAGTCCTCAGTAAGAGATGGAGCTCTGGTGGTGGGATGTGATGGATAAACAAATTGCTGTCATCACCGAACACAAGAGGTGGATGGATACAGTTCTTGAAGTCCTTGGCCTGGACTTTATCACTATGCGATCTTTCGCACTGAAAGTCATTCGCGAAATTTCTCACTGATCCCAGTGACCGGACATGATGTTGCGACTCCGAGTCCTTGCCGAACTCCCGCTTTGGACATACACACCAAAGGCATGGATGTGTAGAACCGTGCGCCTGCAATCCTGCCACAATATTGGCCAACTTAAAAGTCCAATGCATACATATAGTTCGTGCTCACTTGTTGAATGTTGAGAATTTCCAAAATTCGAAGAACGTTGATATACGATTCTTTCACATCTTGAACGATGGCGATGATGAAGATTTTCTTTACACTAGTGTTAGCGAAAGAGTCCTTTGGATGTGGCGTCTCAACATCCTCATCCACGTACACACTCAGGCAGAATTTGAGGAAACCGCCGCCCCCCATCGATTCCTATCTTCACGTTGCGATTGTCTAGGTCAATATCCCGTTTTGATGAAATACTGTCTATAAAATCTTCCACATCTGTGCAATAGACAACCTCACGAAGTTCCTCTTTGTTGTTGCCCGTATCTAGTTTCATGAGTGTGACAGAAAAGTACTTGGCGAGTTGCTGATCTCGATCGTGCAAGAACTGAGGTGTGTGTGCTTGAACGGCATGTCGGTTATGGGAAATGCGACGGATGAATGGCAATAATTTGCGATGAACGATGCGATTTGAAGTTCCAAGGGCCAGTTGTAGACTGCTGATGTCCGATGAAGAAAACGTCGTTGTGTCCTCTTTCGGGTTCACATTGATCTTCAATGGAAATGGTCCTGGACTCTTCAGCTTGATGCTTTTCGCACTTTCATCCTTCACCTTGTCACTGATGACTCTATAGGCCACCACCTCTTTCGTACGTTCATCGACGGATTCACACATATCAATCAAGTTCTTTCGCAAGTTGGATAAGTTGCACCTGTGTGAAATCCCACGATGAATGATGCCTTTACTATGAAGGCACAATTTCACTGCAGCACACATTGACGTTTGGTTATTGGAGGAATCGGATGACGGTCGTCCTCTCTTCCTCTTGGAGACCAACTTGGACTTGGTTCTCGCGACGTTGCAAATTTCGCACTCACAATATCGACTTTCATCCAAACGAAGGCGACGCACGTATGGAAGGATGTCATCGAAGTCGTAGGGATCAGGCAAATCATGAACAGTCTTTTTCCCATTCTCGAGATCATATACATCTCTTCGACATTTGCTGCAAATGGAATTTGGGCAGCATCGCTCTTCGGGATCAAAGTTGCTGATGAAGAAGTCCCTTATTCGCTTTAGCACAATATCAGTCAACGAATAACCACTTTTATCCATGCAAACAATTAGTCCGGCCGCCAGAACGAGTTTCTGCAGGGAACGAGGCCGAAAGTGAGACTTTCACAGAATGATGTACACCCTATGCCTACCTCAAATCGGCACGTCTGCCGAGTTCTAGTGAGTTCCTCTTCTTGTCAGACAGGATAAAAGAAAAACACATGTAAATCCAATGGGACGCAGATTGCAGTTTTTGGCTAAAATGAAATTTTCTATGTTTTCTTTAATTAAACGAAAAGCACTAAGCCCAGAGTCATCATTTTTGGCATGAAATGTCTTCAGGTCATTTCCTATGATGTGCATGTGCTATTATCATGCTTCTGATCGACAATGTGTGTGAGAATGTGGTTGAAGGTGGATAAAGTTGCTCAAAATGTTTGTGTTTGCCGACATTAAGAGGCTCGCCAAATCTAAATGTGTCCAGCTTTATAGACAGGGGTACATGAAGATGAAAGGAAATGACCTGATGACATTCCATGCCAAAAAATATGACTCTGGGCTTAGTACTTTTCGTTCAATTAGAGAAAACATAGTAAATTTCATTTTAGCCAAAAACTGCAATATGCGTCCCATTGGATTTGCATGTGTTTTTCTTCGATCTTGTCTGACAAGAAGAGGAACTCACTAGAACTCGGCAGACGTGCCGATTTGTAGTAGGAATAGGGTGTACATCATTCTGTGAAAGTCTCACATTCGGCCTCGTTCCCTGCAGAAACTTGTTCTGGCTGCCGGACTAAATGCACACTTTGTCTCTTTTGATCATGAGTCAGGAATCTTTGGTGATGAACCGAAGCCGTGGCCATTTCGTTGAAATGTGAAAAGCTGAAATGATCTTGTTTGCTTGGCAAGTAGCAATCGATAAAATTCAAATGTGAACTGACAACAACAAGCAGATCTATTCAGCGCAATGCAGAAAGCCAAACATAGAAATCTGGTCGACCGCCTTTCTCATGCGTGCTACACAGAGAAAGACTCACGCGACGAGTGACACAGTGATTCTGATTTTGCTTAAAGAGATCATCAGAGATATCCATGCTTAGGCACCACAGGTTTGTAAATGCAGTGTAATACTATCAACATCCAAAAAGTGACAAAATAACCCTGCAATTGCCGAATTGATCATGAATATGCGTATGATGTAGACCTACAAAGCAAAACTAATTTACGTAAGCAGCAAGCAGTAAGACTAATTTACACACAGCACATACCGGTGCTTCGATCAGGTCAGTAGGCCTACATGTATAAGCTTACAAAGATGCTAGTTGAATAGGCTATTACTATCCATGTGCACAAATAGGTTCACATAGGCCAGAAATCTAGTATTTTTGTACTATTGTATGTATACACAAGAATACAATGAATTGATTAGCTTTGTTACATTTAATTCCTGCTACTTAATATTAGTAAGTAGTATTTTAGGGGTTTACTGGGTCCAATACAAGGGATTACACCTGTAGCATCATCAAAACGGTTCATACATTATTGTTTGATATAAATCTACTGCGAGACGTTGATAAAATTGCTTAAAAATGCAAATCAGGCATAGCATGTCACAATATTTGTCACCAAAAATGCTGTAAAAATGATTTTTGACGCCATTTTAAAAAAATGGCTCTAAAAGTCAAATAGCTAGGTTACAATTTCAGTGACCATCATAGTGAGTATGTGTTGGTCATATAGAATGAGAAAATGGAAAGTATAGAGGGGTTACATTTTTGTTGGCTTGATCGGTCTTCCGTGTCACCGTGCACTATTTGTTCATCTGACATGTGAATTCTCGAATGACATTGAAAGGATCCAGCGCCGAGCTCATGGCATAATTTGTAAAGGCTACAACTGTGACTGTGTTCAATTCGTCCCTCTTAGTTATCGAAGAACTGTGATTGGTTTCCGACTGTTTCACGACACAATTTCAGACCATGGTCATTCACTCCATCACTGGACTTTTCCCGTTTTGAAAAACTCACGAAAGTTTCGTTTGCCAATGATAACCACCGCTGTACGTGCTAATAGTTACTTAATTGAAATGTCAAAACTATACAACAGCAATTTCTCTTTGTAAAATGTTAATTTGCATTTTGTTTTTTCTTCTTTTGTTAAGATTTTTATCAAGTGACTATGTTGTGTTAACTTCGTGCCCCACGCTTCTCAATATCGGGGTTGTGATTTTTCTTTCAGGAAAACGATTTATTATTATTATTATTATTATTGAAAACAATACCCGCAGCAACTGCTCAATGAAATGCAGTAATGAGATCTTCACAGTAGAAAGATAGTTCTTCAGAACTATCTTGTATACACACTGCACACATAATAATGCAAGTGCATTCGATGCTGTTTTGAAGCCATCATTTCACAAATAAATGGTATTTTTGGTCACTCAATAATCTCTAAATACAAAATAATTCACGGCTATAAAAATCAAGGGTAATAATAATAGGGTTTGTGCTTTTAGATTTCTAGAAGCAGATTAAAACTAAGAATATTAGTGTGCATATTCAAGGAGATAACTTTTTATTTCTTTTAAAAACATCAGGATAGAAACAATAGACTGAGTCCACCATAACAAAAAACTAATCAATATAGAAGTCTTCCAATAGTCGGCGCATCCGTTATGCACATAAGTATGAGATTTCCGCTTCCTTCTCCTTCTCCCTTGCCTTATTCAATTCAATAGCTTTCCTTTTTCGAGCTGCCTCCTCTTGCTGCTTTTCTGCGACATCCTTCTATTTCGCTTCTAATGCAACTTTGTAGCGAGCATTCGCACCGTATGTTGCCGTACGATAACTCCTTCAGACTGAGCCAAAACATGATCCAAGTCAATTAAATGACCGAAGCCATCCATACATTATCTAGCACTGTCAAAATCTGCAACTGACAACAAGCTGGAACGACACAGTCTCACCATTTTTCACCACGCATGCATTTCTATCTGTAAGTAATACAACACGTCATAGAATGAACGCCTTATAGAATGATAGCCTTATACAGACAAAAAGCCCTAGTATATGACTGCACAATACACATGTATACATCTATTACAAAAAGCATAAAATAATTCAGGACACAAAGATGTCAAGACGCTGCTTAGCAGAATTTCACAAATTTTCATTGTCTGAACCCAGACCCGTTGTTAGTAGCGGCTATATTACATGAAATTATCTACATGTTTATGACTTTCTTTCTTGTAACGTACTTTTTTGTAGAACAAAGTCAGAGTTGGTGCAACAACGGAAAAAAATTTAGCACATGTAACAAAAATCAGTGGATATCAAGTAGGAGTAAATAGCAGTAAATACCACTATCTGCACAACTGAGCTGAAATTCACGTACAATTCACGTATACCCTCGTAGTTTCCCAAAATTCACGTACAATTCACGTACATTTTCATAATTTTCAAAATTCATGTACAATTCACGTACATACGTGAATTTCACGTACAGTGGACACCCTGAGTGATGCTTTCACGTGTCACACAGCAATAACAGCCATTCTTCATTTGATCTCAGTTGGCATGTCTCAACCTCTGAAAACACAGCTATTATCTTCACTTGGCAGAGATTTGAATTCTCGAGCTCAAGAGCAATCTTGATCAGAAATACAACTGAAGTTTATCAGCGCCTCCAAATTGACAAGTTATTACAAGTAAATGGAAAGAAATACAGATGAACTGATAGCACGGCTTATCAAAAATTAACTGCATTGCAATCAAATCCTACTATACAGAAATTACAATTGATTGGTTCCATCGAATAATTGCAATTAATTGGCTGATTGATTTGTGCAGTAATGAGGAAGGCATTTGATTGACTGATTTGCTTCCAGCTGCAATTACTTGATTGCTTCCAGTTGCAATTACTAGATTGCTTCCAGTTGCAATTACTTGATTGCTTCCAGTTGCAATGACTTGATTGCTTCCAGTTGCAATTACTAGATTGCTTCCAGATGCAATGAATTGATTGCCTCCAGTTGCAATTCATTGATTGTCTCCAGTTGCAATGACTTGATTGCTTCCAGTTGCAATTACTAGATTGCTTCCAGATGCAATGAATTGATTGCCTCCAGTTGCAATTCATTGATTGTCTCCAGTTGCAATGACTTGATTGCTTCCAGTTGCAATTACTAGATTGCTTCCAGTTGCAATTAAATATAATTGATTTCTCGTTCAAACTTATTTGCAATGAATGTTTGACAACACCTGGCTGACAGCAAAAGGCATGCATGATAAGGAGACTGATCGCATCAACCGTTGCAGAAATTGAAATATACACCCCAAAGAAGCATGATGTTTTGACTAACTTGATTTAGAAGACCTATTGACATCCCATAAACAAAAGCGCTTGATATCCGAACGCATCGTGCATGAGTCAGTTATTCGATAATCCCGAACTATGTCCCTTGTGCAGAATGATCGTACTTAGTGAATGCGCATAAGTCAGTATTCATTGTCGATTATCAAAACCCTGATTACTCCGTTCTTGGAAAGCATTTTTCAGCTTTATTAGTATGAAGAAGAATTAATTTGGTGTCATTTGATCAATTGAAAACTTAGTACCTTCGCTGATGTGATGATATATGATTTTTTTAATCCTCTAATTGTTCTATCACCTGACAAAAATCACTACAGTTTGGTTGCACTTCAGCCAGGGCATTCGAATAGTTCAAATACATGCACATGACGACCATGAAACACCACCGTGAAATGTTAGCGATAAAATTCAACAGTTTATAGGAATCGCAAGATTAACCATTAAGTCACGATGCATCGATATGTGGGAATATGTACAATATCGTTGAATTACACAATCAATAACTTATATTGTTATCTACCGATATATAATTGTCTTCTCTCATGGGTTGAGTGTAGTCCCTCTTATACACTACATTGCATTCTGCAAACGGCAAATAATCCTATTCTTTAATTGAAAGCAAATTCAAACGAAGCTATATTAGCTAATGATTTCCCGCAGATTGGTTTCCGGTATGTGGGTGGTAATCGCTTTCCAATGCTTCGCATCGAAACCTTTGTTGAATATGTTAATTGCACAAAATGTTTATTTCGAACGGAAGGAGTTTGAGAATATAATCATTGTTAATTCAATTTCACCTCATGCGCCAAAAAGATCAAATAAAGGGCACTGTTGATGTCTCCAGATGAAACCTGAAGAGGTGAATTCTGATGAGAAATCATAAAGTTATATTACATTTCATTTTCTCTGTGCGCCACACGAGAGATAGTCATTTCCAATATTGCATTGTTGAACATTCATTCTCATCACATCAAATTGCAATTATGAACTGATTTCAATTTGGTTCCGGTGCATCTTGTTGCGTAAACGACTCGGATTCACCTTCAATGAGGAAAAGAGATATCATCAAGAATACATAAAATAGAAATACTTATCTCATCAACCAGTTCGCATTCCTAGCTTCTGACAGCCATTTTTTCTACTGTTAGCACCAAAAAGCGGATATTTGATACAAGTTCTACAAATTTTAGCTGCCGAAAATTAGTTTAATGTGTCTGAATCAAATAAAAGTATCATTATTCAAAAACTGCATTTCTGGTTGATAATAAATTCGTTAATTCACATTGACTAGTGACTAAATGTCGCTTTAGCCACATTGAACCCATCAAGGAACCCTTTTCAGGACTACTGAAGAATGAGGTATTTTCTTGAGAGAAGAAATAGACTAATCCCAAAAATGAGTGTCCCCTTTTAATATAACCAAATGTATATACATCAAAACTTCCTACCGTACTGTAATAAATGTTTTTAAGTAATTATGCTGATGATAAAAAGTGATTTATTTCAAGAGGATTATAAAATGTTAGTAACGAGACAACCTGATGAATTCATCATAGTTCTTATTCTTCGAAGTCTACATACTTGCATGCATTTTTATCAAGTTATCAATTGCGCTGAGGAATGGTCATCCATCTCTTCGACCACGATAGATTGCAAGTCATTCAAACAGCTAGTGCCACCTCTTTTTGATACTTTCCTCGTTCGCGAATGTCACATCCAGGGGTGACCGTTTTCTCATACCGGTCTTCCGCAGACTGTTTATAAGACAATCGCTCATTCCTCATCCTTAGTGCTCTACTGCGGATGAAAATCTGGCATTCATGACATATCTAAGCAGTGGGTAGTCGCTGCGTTAGGTGATTTTCGTTTCTGACGGTAGAACATTTTTTATTCATTTTATTGACGAAATTGTGTCTCGGTACCGACCCTCAAATCATTCATAAGTTGAACATTTATAGCTGTTACCATCTTCATCACTGGAAAGCCAAGAGTCTCTACTATAAGCCATCTTTCCTTTAGTTTCCATCATTATTCTCTTTCAATTTTATCACTCAATTTTGCTGCTTTCATTTCGTTAAACGTGTAGGCATGCTTGAGTGCAATTAGCTTCAAAATCAAAGCTTTCTATTACCAATGCAACTTATAACATCCATAGAAATATATTTCAATTCAATGACTAACTTATCCGTGCCATATAGAGTGGTCAATGTCTTCATAGATATATTCTAATTGAAATTTTCTAACGATGTCATCTATTATGTCGGGTTTGAATTGCCACTCCTTACAAGTATATGATTTTTCCACACTCTATACGAATCTTAATTTAGACCAGGTTATGGAGTCCTTGAAAGACTTATGTGAGTTAATTTTTAGCAGTTCCAATAGCTTTATTTGCATTGGCTATTATAGAACCTTCTTCTCGAATAAAAAATACAGAGGGTATCACTGCTGGTCCAAAACCCAATTCCTTAATGCAATAAGTTTTATCCTGAATAACACTTTTGTCACTTTCGGGGGACTTGTCTTCAAGCAAATTCGAGGCATACCTATGGGTGGGAATTCCAGCTCGCTCTTAGCTGACCTGTTTTTAGCTTACAGGGAGTTTATTTTGCGAGGGGGCTCCTAGCGAGTAAGAGATTTGGCTTAGCCAAACTTCTCTCTCGTACCACTAGGTATGTCGATGACATTTGTGCGTTTAACTTCAAACATTTTGATAAGATCCTTCCTGAAATCTACCCGGTAGATCTCTTGGCTATCAGAAGCGGGGACAACAACAAATGTTTTAACTATTTGGATGTAAAAATCAGGATCGAAGATGGTGGCCATTACATCACAGAGGTTTACCATAAGGTTGATGAGTTCAGCTTCCCAGTGGTGCTGTATACTTTCCCCGAGAGTAACATGCCTTTGAACACTGGCTTAAACATCCTTGCTGCCCAACTCATCAGATTCGCTAGGATTTCATCTGATGCTTCCGCCTTCATATCAAGAGCTAAGGGCATTTTTGATATCTTCAAAGGAAGGGGTTATAAGAATAATTTGCTGGTTGATTCTTGCATAAAGTCCTTCTCCAAGAATAGGTTCCTCGTTTTTAAGTTTGGTTGTTTTTCGCCCCGCCAGATGCCATCCATCATTGGCATGTTGGGCTAAGAAAACCTCTTCTAGTTTCAAGTGCGTCCTTTTGTCCTAATATATTAAAAAAATTATTTTCGGTTAGGTTCTGCTATGTTTCCTCAGGCTTGGAGAGACCTTCCATATCGTACATTCGTTATGGTTGGCCTGGCCCCGCCATGTGGTATAGGTGGGAGGTATATGGCATGTGGTGTATGCCATCGTGGGGTTGGTAGTAATTCAATCTACTGCGCACGATGCAAGAGATGGATACATCATAAATGCTCTGGAGTTAAAGGTTCTTTGAAGACAGATCCTAGCTTTTCTTGTAAAAAGTGCCGTGGTGTTGCTGCACAAGCTCCTAAACCGACCGCTAGTAAGCTTCGTATTGGTGATGCTGATTATGAAGTTGTGCCTGCATTTTGTTACCTGGGTGATATGTTAGGACAATCAGGTGGCTGCAGTGAGGCTGCTGGACTGAGAATTCAGCTGGCATGGAAGAACTTTCGTGAGCTCATTCCCACAGAGACATCCCCTTCAGCAGCCGAGGTCATGTCTACTCCATGTGTGTGAGAAGTGTTCTGTTGTATGCAACCGAGACATGGCCAATCAACATCGAGGAGCAAAACCGATTGTGCCGTAATGACAACGCAATGGTGCGGTGGATCTGCTCCAAGCGCCTATCTGATCGAGTTCCTATGGATGAGCTAAGGTCTAGGCTTGGTATTCATCGACTTGAAGATAGTGTGCGCTGGAGAAGACTACGTTGGTACGGACATGTACAACGCATGGATGAAGCCGACTGGCCTAAGAAAGTTCAGACCATCGAACTCTCAGGAAAGAATCCACGAGGCCGACCAAAGAAACGTTGGCTTGACAACATCAAAGAAGATCTTCGAAAATGGAATCTATCCTCCGTCGACCCTTCGGATCGAACGGTGTGGAGAAATGCCATCAAGCCAAATCGACATTTGCGGACGTCCAACCCTTGCAACACGAGGAAAAGAAGACGGTAAACCGTGGAGTGAGTGAGTGAGTGAGTTAGGGGCCGAAACCTTGCTTCATGCAGCCACATGATTCCTCCCTGATGACTCCATACATAGCAAACTTAATTTTGGTTTTTTAGGTTTCTAATTTTCACCTTTTGTTATTTTTAGTTAGCTTCTCGTCAGGTCCATGACGAACTCTTGTTACAGTTCTTATTTGATAAAAATTAAATCGTTTATAAGTATTAATTTATTTCTCTTACCGTCTTCAGTTGAGTAGACTTGCCTTTATACGTATTTCAGTACCTGCTCTATACTGGAGTAGGTTACTCTATGTTGTCAGTATTAATTTATATTCATTCATTCATGACTTTTAATTACCTAATTATTTACAAGATTCTCCACTAGGGTAATTGTTTAACTTTGGCGTCTTCCGTTTCCTGGATCCTTCGAATTTTTTTGACCGTGTCGTGTAATAATTTGATTAATATTAGAAAGCAATTCAAAAAGTGACATACACTTGGGGATTAGTGCTTCAACTTATCCACCTGCAGCTACGTTGTACAGCCAGAGCGCAGTGAGGGATGGACAGATAGCCAAGGGAGGCAACGTTTACTTCTTCACGAAATAATGTGGCTTTTCATTTTGTGCCTCATAGATGTCTATGGTTCATTATGAAATTGATGGCTATACCGCGAAATCTACGAATAAGCTAATCCAGTGATTATATCGATATCTTGGTAGTCTATGACTAATCATACCTTGATTATAGACTTCTATGATTTTTTTATACTAGAGCTTGCACAGGAAAAGTTAATTGCGGGAGGAAAAGTTAACTTTGTGATCGCGTGGGACTTAAAAGCTGATATCTTGGCAGTTTACATTGGAGAGATATCTTTCAACTCCCACAAAATGAAAACATGAAAATTTCTGAAAACTCGACCATGTGTTGATTTCATTGATTTGGCTACCAAAATAAACATTTGACATTATACAATTATATGTCAGCGACACTGTCTTTACATTATACAATAAATATCCTCGCAAGCTTGAGAGACCAACAGTCTTGAAAAACGTGCGAGGACCGATTAGGTCAATTTTAATACTCATCTCGAAATCTCTGTCATGAACTGTCACAGGTCATCAACATACAAAGTCCATAGGCATATGCAAGGGTACAGGATTCAAAGCACTCAGAAATAATTAGGAAACACCAAATCAGTTTCAAATAGTTAGAGATTTCTCTCATTCGCTTCCATTATCAGCCAACATTGTTTACAACTATGTCAATGACGCTCTACACATGATCTTGAAGTATATAATGTACACTAAGCAAACATCTCAGTTCAACATTATTGACATCCTCCCATTAATTTCTCACTTGGTTGTATCGCAAAATCTATGAATGAGGAAATCCATGGACTATATAGTCCGGCAGCCAGAACGAGTTCCTGCAGGGAACGAGGCCGAAAGTGAGACTTTTACAGAATGATGTACACCCTATGCCTACTATGAATCGGCACGTCTGCCGAGTTCTAGTGAGTTCCTCTTCTTGTCAGATACGATCAAAGAAAAACACATGTAAATCCAATGGGACGCAGATTGCAGTTTTTAGCTGAAATGAAATTTTCTATGTTTTCTCTGATTAAACGAAAAGTATTAAGCCCAGAGTCATAATTTTTGACATGGAATGTCTTCAGGTCATTTCCTGTCATGTTCATGCACCCCTGTCTATAAAGTTAAACACCTTTAGATTTGGCGAGCCTCTTAATGTTGGCAAACACAAACATTTTGAGCAAATTTATCCACATTCAACCACATTCTCGCATACATTCCCGATTAGATGCATGGTAAAAGCACATGCATATCATAGGAAATGACCTGAAGACATTCCATGTCAAAAATTATGACTCTGGGCTTAGTAATTTTCGTTTAATCAGAGAAAACATAGAAAATTTCATTTCAGCTAAAAACTGCAATCTGCGTCCCATTGGATTTACATGTGTTTTTCTTTGATCTCGTCTGACAAGACGAGGAACTCACTAGAACTCGGCAGACGTGCAGATTCGTAGTAGGCATAGGGTGTACATCATTCTGTAAAAGTCTCACTTTCGGCCTCGTTCCCTGCAGAAACACTTTCTGGCTGCCGGACTAATATCGATACGTTGGAAGTTTCTGGCTGAACACAAAGTTGCTTATAGACTTCTATGATTTGTCTTTTATAGGATTTTGCATTGGAAAAGTTAACTGAAGGAGGGAAGTTAACTTTCTGATCTCATGGGACTGAAAAGTTGATTTTTCGTCCCGGCAGTTTTCATGGGAGAGATATTTTTCCCTCCACACAAAATGAAAATTTTCTATTGATGCATTTTTCCCCTTGTTGCATTTTTCTTTGCATGTACTTGAACGTGAATCACATTTGTAACTTCACACAGCAAATAGACAGTTAATTAAATTCATGTAGGCCTATTTAATTATCAACATTATATAACGACTTTTTTATATAACGACTTCATCATACACAAAACAGTAAATATTCAATTCATCATTTCAGTCTATGCCAGGAACAAGAGAATGTTTTCTATCGTCATAGTGAGAATATCAATTTCTTCTCTCCTTATTGTGTGCTCACCAGACAAATGAAAAGTTATATGAGAGTAAACGCAAATAAATAATAGAATATTGAAGCAAAACAGATGGAAAAGGTAGCGAACACAAAGCAAGATAACATCAAATTAAAAATCATATTCAAACTAATGAAGATAAAAATGAATGATCGTGTTATTCTATTTACTAGATAGATTTTTCAAACCAAAATCACGCCAGGTACATGCTACAGATAAACCGGTACTTCTGAAAGTAGCTCTTCTAAGAGCAGGGTGAAAATCTTATAAAACCAATTGAAAGCATCTAATTGCAACACAATTAATCAACCATTTTTTTCTTTGAAGGACTATATATTTCTAAATGGACTAACTTTGTAAAGCAATGGCGTTTTCTGACACTGCAAAAAAGCAAGAAGACATCTGCTGCAAATATTATGACCACTTGGACTTAACTAGCGCTGTCGCCTGAATTTAAATCTCAAATACATGAAGCATGCTAACACAAGATATTCGCCACTACAAGGTTGAGCAACGCTGGTTCGGTAGATGGCACTGTAAAACCAGGCATTGCATCAGTTTACAATAAAAATGATCAATATTCAGATCACTATATTACTGAGGTAACATAAACTATGATATTTTAGGCAAGGCGAGACGTTTTGTATTGAATCAGATTGAATTAAGTAAAAGACATCACCAATTAAGACTACGTCCCGATTAAATGCATTTCTAGGCATTAAATAAACTTGTCTGATGCCTATTGAAAGCAGATTTTTATACATGTATTAGCATAACAAAAACAGTTGCTCTGTATCCTCACCTCCATTGTCATCTGTATTAAGAGATTATTCAAACATGTTATTGTCAAGTCTGCATACGATACAGTTCATGTATTGTATTCATTTTCAATGACAGAATGAATTTCATTTGGTTGTTTTTTCCTTTTGTTCCTAATCATAGCATCTATAAACATCTTCATGAAGAAATTACATGTGATATAAATGACTTATAAAACAGACAGTAACTGCGAAATTGCGCTGATTGAATGATAATACCGTTCAAGATATATTTTGTCGCCGATATAACTTCACAAACGACCGAACATTTGCGCATTTAGTTATCACATTTATCGCCAGAAGACATGCACTTGTTTTTCTGAAATTGTGCTGTCAAATCGCCATTCGCACATTTCGCCTATTTGTTCACTTCGTTAACACATATGTAACTTTGCACTTTCAAATGAGAAATAGGAAATGAAATAATTCAATCGGCGGGGGGGAAATGCAACACTCTTTTTTCGCAGGAGTCACCTACATGACCACATTGCAACAGAACTAAATAGAAGACTGGAAGAAATTGGTTCATTTAGTTCTAATTGTATCACTTCGTTTCATTTGCTTAACCTCCCGTGCGCACAGCTGTTAACATTTGTTTGCTTTCTCTAGCTACACAAATTGTGCTATAAAATCACAGACAGGCGTTGGCATCTAAATTCTTACAAAACAAATCGATTGATTTACACTACAAAAAGTAGCCATGAACGTTTTTCATGTGATACGACGACAGGTTTGCAGAGAATCTTCTCCGTGTTGAGTCATCCAACTTCTATGAAATAATAAAATCGAGTGTTTCAGCAAAAAAGAGATCTCTCGTTATTGTCACCGGTTAAAGATAATTAACTACAATCAAAATCGACCTGAGTCATGAATTAAAATAGGCCTTACATATCTACACATACCGTTAACTTAATTACATATCAATTAGAATACAATCATTGTAAGAGAAAAAATGCACAGGTCTTGAGTACCGAGATCAAACCTTGCTAAATACAAATGTTTGATGATGTCCTGTGAACCCGAGTCACCTGTTTCAGAGGTAGGTAGAGATCAGCCTGTACTGATCTGGCTATGGCTACAGGGCAGTGGTAATCCTATCTGCGACACAATGCAATAGAGGTATGGGGTGAGCGCAGAGAAGCAGAGTTACATAGTGAGTTGTTAGTGTCTAACATGACCGCATGGTGCGCACAGAAGAGTTGTTAGTGTTCTGTTTCTATCCAATTCTGACGAAGTCCTTTGTGTGACAGTTTGTATGGTGACGAATTCCGGTTTAACATCAATTGCCATGTGATAAACTGTGTGAAAAACGCATCAATGTTGACAAGGCGTGTAGCAATGACAATTGTGGCCACCGATCATAGTCAATGCATGACACCATAGAAATCCGACAATATATTAATAAAGGATTAGAACGGCCACAGAAATTGAAAATAATAGAGCGTCATGGTCATGTTGACACCGGTGTTACGAGATTCAGTTTCCCTAGGTTTTAGTTTCCGATCGGAAAATAAAACCATGGTTTTAGCTTCCCAGTAGGAAAATAATACCAGGTTTTATTTTCCTATTAGGAAACTAGAAGCCGCAACACCAGGGGAAAACCAGTGGGAAACTAAAACACACTTTAAAATGTTGGGTTTAATTTTCCTATCGGAATATTAAACCATGGTTTTAGTTTCCGGTAGGAAACTGAGACAGAGGGAGAGAGAGAACTATAACACCGGAGTGACAATAATTCACCTCTTTGCTGATTGTTTACATAATAATTCAGTGTGCTATTTATGTTATTAAAACTTTCTAATAAGCGAGTCAAAAAAATTGCGGCATGAAAGCATGGATACTATAGCTAGCATAGAAATATATTGTTTATCTGAAGTTGACTAGAATGGAAATTGACTCAAGGTCGCGGCACATCCGGTGGAACTAAGTTGGGGCATGAACCACCAATGAAAAGCTTAGAATCGCACATGTGATTGATTGTAACCCAATCATACAGCCGTTGACAAGTGTATCTAAGTCAAAATGCGTACGATTTTTGTGCCACTATTGTGTATTGCATGAAGCTTTACTTCCATTCTAGAGGTTTTATTGTTATCAATTTCTATGATAGCTAGTTCCCTTATTCACGCGTGCCCAAATGTCAGCAACCATATAGCAGAAGCACAATTAGCACACAATGAGTGCCATTGTCATTGCCATGCAGCGCATAATGAGCCATTGTCGTTCTTTTTTCCCAGTTTGGTCACGAAAGCTTTGCGTACGTAAGTGCACGCGCTTCAGGGAAGTCATCAATCTCCTGCATGAATCAATGAATGAATGATCAATGCATGAAAGCGGCACGCGGTTTTTAATCTCAGATTAGTCAGATGACGAAATAAACGTCATGTGTAATGAATTCACCATTGAGTGCACAATAGTAACCTCTTGATGTATACAGAAACCAATCACAGACAGGCTGTCATTAGGTTAGCGATCACCAACCAAGACCGTAGCCAAGAAGAGAAGAGGGCATAGCAGTCCTTCTGTGCGCACCCCCAATTTCTTAGTGATGCTTTAGGTTGCGCACCGCCCCGCATCCCGCACTCTAAACCCCGCCCGCAACTACAGCCCGCACTCTAAACCCCGCCCGCAACTACAGCCCGCACTCTAAAACCCACCCGCAACTACAACCCGCGCTCTAAAACCCACCCGCAACTACAGCCCGCACTCTAAAACCCGCCCGCAACTACAACCCGCACTCTAAACCCCGCCCGCAACTACAACCCGCACTCTAAAACCCGCCCGCAACTACAACCCGCGCCCGCAGGGAAGGCCCGATGTTTCAACAAATTGAGCGACATTTTTTTAGCCACTAGAGTGCCCCTTTTGAGAGCATTGCACTTTGAGAGGAGAGTCGTCGTAGCTGTGATGCGCGCTACGGTAGGCTACCATATTTAGACTGAGAAATTAGACAGTTTCATGGAGATCAGATCTGTGTTATTGCAAAAGTCTAGAGAGGACAATAGATGACTAGGATGACACCCGCTTGGACTATGACAGTGGCTCAAGTTAAGGACTTCTTTGATATTAATGTATATTTTGAGATATATTCTGATTTAAGTGCCGCATAGCCTAATTTTTCATGTCGAGGAAGATCTACTTGGGAGATACTCGAATATGAATGAAATGCGACTGTAAACAAAGCCCGTAGACGCATGAAAGAAAATTGTAAAAGTTGACATTGTGACCTAAGATTTCATCTTTAATGGTTGGCCATGTCATAAATTTTCAAAATTGACAATCACTGTGAATGATATATCTTTCACGTTCAAAGAAAACGTTGACATGACGCTATAAAACAGCAACATATATTGCTTCCTTATTAAGAATATTCTGTTAGACTTTTCATGACTAATCGTCCACCATTAATTGATGCGATGCTATAACGTCAGTAAGAGCTGTCGTTGCATTTTGTTGATGAGGAGGTTCACCCGAAGTAAATATAAAGAATTGAAAGTTTTCTTTCTAATGAGTCCTCAAACAGACTTGCAAACGATACAATATTGAATGACATATTCATATGCTTTGCATTGTTACTGTTTCCGTTGCAGATGCATGTTGCATATATTTCATGCACTCCAACTAACGCAGATATGTAACAATCCGACACTATGGGCAGTTTGATCAGCGTAAATTTTGATACAGAAAATAGACTATGGATCTCTTAAAGAAGCTAGTATGATTTGCTATTTTGATTTGTTAGGTCTACTATTGACTGAGTGAACTAATAATATTCGTGACTATTCCTGAGTACAAGGGTTTTTTTTTCTATCACATCAACATAGCAGCACTGCAATGCAAATGAGTGACTGGGCTTAATTCAATTCAAAATCTTCTACCTATCAGGCTCGACCGTCAAAAATTGTGATAAACAATTATTTTCGAAAGTATATTTAAAACTAATTTATGTATATTCAATTGCTAAATAGAATTTTTCGGAAGTTAAGAAAGGCCCGCCCAGCTCGCGCACCTTCGAGCCCGCAGCCCGCCCCGATGCGGGGCACTCCCTAGGTGATGCTGTTAGAGATTTGTTAGCCTGTGTTTCTGTGTGTCGCCCCTGATTGCTAGATATCTATGCTATACTGACTTCAATAGCACCGATATCTGATCTATGTGACACTTTCCTCGAATCTGAAATGGCATGCCCAGCATACATTAACGCTAGATCTTGTGAAAAATTAAATTAATGAAACCATGTTGTGCCTAATACAAATTCTGTGAATATCATTTTGTGATCAGGACAGTCTGTTCGTTTATCTGCAACAATAACATCATGATGTCATGATGTTTTCATTATCTTAAACAGCAATTCGGGCAAGCTGGTGGATACGAGGAATAGCACATTTCTGCCTACTCTGGATGATATCCGCCTCAAAAAATAAAAATGCAATCGAAATCATAAAAATGACAAAGCTTATTTTGCATTATTAAATGAATGCTGGACATTACGCTATAAAGTGTACAAAACTCGAAAGTACATGGATCTATATAAAAATTTGATTTCCGATGTTTGACAGTTCGTAACTCTTTAGACAACTAGAAGTACAACTTAAGAATCGTCGTTTTACTGATGCTTCGTGACAATCTACAAACTTAAAATGACAAGATGTTCGTGCCCGAATTTAGGATGTCGGTAGTTCTCGCACTATCGCATTAGCAACTGTTCTTAAGTTGCTCAAATTTTCTAACACTGATCACGATTTCAGGCCTGTGATCGCATGTACATCACATTTTTTAGATTGCCAAAAAATTCTAGAATAGCAAGGAGAATTGTACATGAGGTCAATGAAAAATGCGATTCGCAGGAAAACAAATATATAATACAATTTTTAAAAATATGAATTCTGTAATAATACCACTAATTCCGTAATTTGTAAAAACAATTACGAATATATAAACTCTCTAGATAAAAAGTCTGTAAAAATACGATTATTAAAAACAATGTTTTTTTTACATTTTTTTACAATTCACAATGTTTTTGTTTGTAGTAAAATCCCTGTTCTGGATCAGCTTTACCGTGCGACACGACCATAGTTGGGCACAATCCGTTAACTTCCGTTAATCCGTTAATTAACGGAAGTTAACTTTTTTTAACTATTTTACTTTCTAAAAAAGGTAACGATGAGTTTAACTTCCGTTACTCTCATGGAAGTCCGTTAATCCGTTAACTTTTTTAATAAATATGCGACTGAGAGCTCAGCTCATGATGTCAAGTCAACTATACATATAGACTTTTGAAGGCTGAGTTAACTTGATTCACCTTCGTTCATCGTGCACTCTGACAACAACGCGCGGCGTCATACTGAATTCGCATGGGTATTTGCGTGAAGCTATTCTCTTCACACTGAGGCAGACAGTGTCAGGAGCCCAGTCATACAAGTCATACAAGGTCACAAGAATCGATTCTGTTCCCCAATGCGGTCTTATTTCGTCTACACGCATGCTCCGAAATGTCAGCAAATTTCCTTAGAGCAGGAAGAATATGTCAGCCTTGTGTGCAGCCTTATGTGCAAGTGTTTTATTCTTTACCTAACGACTCGAATGAAAAAAATTGATGGATAATAGCTCTGTGGAATAATTCGTCAGAACAAACGACTTTACATTTAGTAAGAAACATTGGCCTGAGAACTGCTGAGAGATGATTTAAGTCTTTTTCGAGAAAAGCTGCATGGATAGCAAAGATGTAGGCTTATAAGTTTTCACAAGAGGTGTATGGGTCCCCAGCCGAAAAAAATAAAGAAACTAAGAATTTGACCAGCTGATCTTTTCTCCCTACAAATAAGGCTTTCGGGCTAGTATTTTGCTGCTTGATGCAGAATTTGTATATCTTGGTAAAAGTTCTCATGAATAGGAAACTATTCGCGCACGTACTTCGTAACAACAATATAAAATGCCTTCACTTCTAAAAGGAACTGCTTGGTTGAATTCACATCTGGAAAGTATTCCTTCAGCTTCTTCTTTGCCTCATTCCCAGGATCAATTCCAAGGAACAACTTATGATCTTCTGATTTGGAAGGATCGATCATCGCGAATGATCCCTTGCAAGATTCCATCATATCACTTTTGATGAACCGCTGATGCATTTTTCCGAGAAGCTCATCAATCGAAGCATACAAAGCATGTGTCATTGGCTTCTTTGTCTAAAAGAGACCAACAGACTTCAAAAACAGCATATAGATTTCAGACCAGTCATTATTCTCTTAGACTTCACCGAATTCATGTCCTTCAAATGCGAAAAGTATGTTTTAAACTCATCAACTGTGAGATGCATTTTTGAAGAACTTCAGCTAAAGTTGTCCATTCAGACTGGACATATCGGGCGAAAGAAGTGTCCTCAACTTCCAAGAAATCTTCAACATCACGAAAACTTTCTCTTCTTGCCGAATATTTGAACCAAGAAAAACCATCTTGAATAAAATTTTCAACTTCCCAATATAAAATAGTATACCTTCACGTCATCACAAAGGTGTTTATGCAAGAAGGGTCCTCATCTATGTGAAATGGAATAGGAAGCCTTATTTCTAGCAAGATGAAAATCAGCGAGTATTTTACTGTCAGGAGCCATCTTTCGAAGAACTTCTCCTATATCGTCAATGTTGTTCTAAGAGCAATTGGACTGGACAATTTCAGAATCCATACGATTTCGGCTGAGCTAGCCAATTCTACGTGACTGGAGTTTATTTGCGATCGACTTAGACAGTGACATTGATGCATCAGAATGGCGACAAATTATGGTTGTAGCATATGATCAGAAAACAGGCCACAAAGTATTGTGAAACAGCGAAATAATTTGTATTTTTTTTAATTTCTAATGTTGAATGATAGCTCGTTTGAAGTAATTATGTTAAATACTAATCTCTGATTTACATGGTCTGTTCATCAATCTAACTGAAGGCATTGAAATTCCATGTTCACCATGGTATCCACTTAATTCATTATTACATAACGTCTTTTATAATTTCAGGAATATCTGCAAATTTTAGGGAAATTTTAGGGATTTTAGGAACGATAACAGGCCTGCGATTTACATTTTTGCAAACTGCAAATCATCTGAATTTGCGATATTTATTCATCGATTGTTTGAATTCGTCTAGAAACCTCTAAGAAAATGTGAAATTAAGCAAATTATGAGGCACGGGAAAGAAATATCTTGAATAATGATCACATCGAATCGGATTAAGAAATGCAATGCGGCGTAAATGTCAGAAAAACAATAATTACAATAAAAGCAGTCGTTCATCATTGCAAACTACTCCATACAACATTCCGATGTCACAATATCACCATACCAAGCAAATGACTCGATTTGAATGATTTAATAGTGATTGCGGATGAATTAACAGCTCCGCACGTTATTGATGAATGATGTTATTACACGATTTCATGCCATGTTAAACTGTAGCTTGTAGAAGAGTTAACTTCATGAAATTTACTTATAAGCTCAAGTCGACGCCTATTGCCCTAATGTGCCTTTGCACTCACAAGTAATCTTCTATAAAAATGTCCATGAATGTCATCATCGCTGAGAGTATCTTACATGATGTTTCCTTTGCGCTTCTCCATAAGTTAAACATGGAGCAAATTTTTGGTGACTAATTGTGAGCAATGCGGTCATTTTATACTCCTTCATTCCTGAGTTACATTTCATTCCCTCTGAGATGCGTGTTCTGTAAAATAGTCACAGAAAAGCGTGTGTATAAATTCAGTTAATATTGTCACTGTGACAACCGGCCACAACTAGACCAGTTGATAAATATCGCTGAAAGCTTCTTGCAGAAACTTTAAATGATTGAAATTCTAGCTAAATATGAATGGATACAAAATAAATATACTGAGTACATACAATTGGCGAGATTATTATTCAGTAGATGCGTGTGATAAAAAGATTTTTCCATCTCTACAATTACAACGCAACAAAAATGTAGTGAAGTAAAATTGCAAAGTACGCATTTTCAAGAGACTTCTTGTTTCTAAAAGAATTCTAATACAATATATCGATATAGGTCACCACCTGGAGATAAATCGTATTTCTCAGTTGAGCGAATTTGCGTCGGATAAGGAAATTTCGAGCTAACAGTCGAAGTAGAAAGTGTGTCTTAATAGCACTATAAAAATGTTGATTGATGAAGAGTTCTGTGGAAATTAGCAACCAGCTATGGTGTATTGATGGTGAGTTAATATTGATAAGAAAAGATGCCCTGCTCCTCCATCATTTAATGATACCTCAATTCGTCGCATTTAAAACTTCATCGAATTGTTAAAGGAAGAATGAGGCCTCTTCAAACATTGATACAACATCAACTGCGAAGTATCACGACATCATCAAATGATTCAGCAACAAGAGATCTCATATGTGCTTTTTCGAAAACGGCGAAATATCACTGCGCCTCCGAAAATTGAATTGTAAAATATTCCTATGAAGCTCTTTGCTTCTTATTTGCCAGCTAGCGTTCAGGTCCAATGCTGGTCAATCCCAGAAAATCTATCAAATTTTCCGACTATTTTCCATGATCGGAAATGTTAAAATTAAAGTGAATCAAATTCAAATCGCCTCGATAGACTGATGGGAAAATTGATGCGTCATATCTTGAATGTTCCGGCAATCGATAATGTACCAAAAATTGAGCTATTTGAACGGCTACAGTGGCTTCCTATAAGATATCGTGCCAAATACAAAACCTGCATACAAGTGTTCAAAGCGCTAAATAACATTGGCCCTTCATATCTTAGCGAGCTGGTAGGCTATAAACAGTGCAATCGTTCACTTCGTTCATCCTACGACTCGTTCACTTTGAACATACCATTCAGTCGATCAGTTTTGGGGATGTCATCGTTTAGTGTTGTCGGGCCTAAGTCATACAACGAACTCTCAATTGATGTGCGACAATGCGATACGTTGACCAACTTTAAAAGAAAGTGCTATGACTTTTATTGTCAGTTGTCCTTCGGAATGACTTCATAATGTTTTATTGCTTTTTCCTTTTACACGTATCTTTGTAGTGTATTTTGCTCGACCATATCGAAAACAGGCTCCGCGCCTAATGTGTATCGAGCTAAAATAAAGCCTTTATTATTATTATTATTATAAAATCACTGTCTAGTGCAGCTGTACTGTGAAATCTTATCTATTTAAAAACGATGGCCATGTCTAGCATGACAGCTCAATATTCTAAGATTGAGTGATCTGCCATTTTATCCTGAAAGGATGTATTTTAACCGCTTCCATGATCCGAACTACTGGATTATTTCAACCCTCTATGCCGAAGCAATCATTTACTTGCTAATTGCTTTTCAGTAATTACATCCGACACTTATGACTCAATTCCCTTTTATATATACATCTATCCTCCGATAAAGTCACTCCTCAGTTTCCCAACTTATTGATGCTTCATAATATTAAAGAAAGCTTAGTGTACAGACTCTGAGAGTCCGCAAACACTGAAAGATATATATAGATCATGACCACATGACCAGAGCTGGAAAAATTCCACTGAAATTTTTAATTCCAATTCCAATTCCAGTCGATACAGTTCAATTCAATTCCATAATGAGATTCAATTCCGATAATTGCATGACGCGTATATGTTGATGTATCTAAAGTTTCCTCGCTTCAATTTAACCCATGTGCCCGTATCTTATCCTCGTTATTCCTGTGTGCCGTTCCCTGCGTCGTTCCTATGTGCGTTCTCATGTTCATAGTTCATATTTCTTGTGTACATGTACATGTATATATGTAGCCGGTCAGCCTACGCCATTTTCGTTTCGTAAACGAGATATTCAACATCTTATGAAAAAGAGAAAAGAAAATTAACGGTCAGCAAAGAATCAAACGCTTAGAGAGAGAGAGAGCATAGAAATTAACAGTGCCATAGAAAGTCCTAGAATGGAAATTGTATGAAAATTATGGCACACGCCGGGGGAACTAAGTTGGGGCAAAACGCAAATTATGCGAGCTGGTTTCCATGTTTTCTCATTTGTATTTATAGTTATCAAGCCAAATTGTGATCTGGATTGCTGCCCCTTGTCCAAAGATCATACACAAAAGCAATAGTGAATGTACAAAATACTGCGGCGACAGGATGACAAAGAAAGAAATCCTTTAAAACGTTCTGTACGTTCATCATTTTAAAATATCGCTCCTATAATCTATCAAGAGTATTGTCAGTCACATATGCAACTTGCAATGTCGAATTACAGAACATACATTGCTCCAGCTTGAAATCAGAGGTCAAGAAATATCAGAGTATTCATTTTACTTGAAAGGGCTCCCCTGTTCACTATATTTGAACAATTTTCAAAATCTTTACATGCTTTCGAATATCAGCTTCCAAAATATCATCACATTATATCACATGTGTCATTTAATGATTAATTGAAAAGTTCCTGCGACTATTCACTTATCTGAGAAATTATTGTCGGTGAAGAAGCTTTCAATCCGTTTATTCGACAAAAGCGCTAGGTTTCTTAACCGTATGAAGGAGTACGGTTAGAATTTTTTTCTATTCAATTCTTGAGATATTCTAACAACCAGTGCACCGCCCACTTTCAGTTATGACTTTGTGGACCAATTTTAATTCGAATTTTGAAAAATAGTCGTTAATGACTGCTGCAAATCGACACAATATACCAACCCAGGGAATAGTAGGCTATACCACATGAAACAATGCCACCATCTCACTTAATATTATCTTTATAAAAATCCTGCATTAATTTGCTGCCAACAACTTCCACGACCAACTTGGCAAATAGTTTGACTGTGATGCAATGTTTTAGATCGAATCTGATCTACAAACCATAGAATTTTCCATGTGCCATCACTGTACATAGGCAAGATATCAAACTTCCATTCTAGTGTACTATTATCTACTTCTAAGAGAGAGAGACAGAGAGAGAGAGAGAGAAAGATGCGAATAAATCTATTAATAAACTGACAGAAGAAAGAAATTCAATGTGCGAATAACGTGATTGTTGATGAAAGAAAAAACGACGATAAAAATGATATCATGAAAACTGATTAATGGTCCATGTTAAAAAAGGAGATTAAAAATTCCGTGATAAGAACGAAATGTGGTCGGGTCGAAAGCTAACGAACAGAGATTAAAGGAAACTCTTTCAATTTTCAAAGGAAGTAGATTTATCGTCAAGTGTCAAAAATTTGCATAAATTAGAGACGATGAGAAATTGAAACAACAACAACTACCAACAACAACACATACGACATCTTCAGTAGCCGTTAGAAGAACTCCGTGCTCTCGCGGTGTAACTTGACTACAGAAGTAACAACTACAATCGCCTACCAGCGAAGAACAACACAGTAGCGATTGCGGCAACACGTACATCAACGAGCGCGATTGAAGATTGACGGTATAAGTGACACTGATGATATTCATGATATTTATGATATTATTTTGGTATAAGTGAGTCCGATCGAATTGAAGTGAATTCAACATCAAGAAATGAACTGCAAGTTTAAAGTTTTTCTTTTATCGTTGAGTATCGTATTTGTATAATTATAGTCTTGAAAATCAATATTGTCAATTGTTGTGATTGGAAGTTGAATAATATTTCATGTCATTGCCATTTTAATTGAATCATTAATTATTAGAATAATTTGTTGACACTGTCTATATTGTGATTTGAACTGACAGGCTGCCCTTTAATGCAGGGTTAATTTTCATCTTTCCGAACCCATTTTTTTCGTGTGTACAACAATTAAGTTAATCTCCAATTTTTGTGCTTATCCAATCAATAACTAAATTCAATAATCGTTTTATTTTGATTAATTATCTTACATGATAAATAAGTAAATAACAGATTGAACAAAGATGATTATCTTTTCATTGTTTGCTTAATTGCTGAATTAACATTGTCCGGGGGCTGTAGGCCCATCAAAGTCACAATTAGCACCCTTTATTCAACATTAGAATAAAACTAGCTCTGTCGATCTATCTCTCTCTTATCTCTGCGTGCAGTTAACATAACGGCCGAATACTGTGATTTCAATTTTTGTACAGATAGATTTATCACAGGTCTATCGAAAAAGTGGAATTGAGGTTTATCAAGGTCAATTCCAATTCCAATTCCAGTAGATTTAAATATCGTCAATTCCAATTCCAATTCCGACTTTTCCAACTCTGATCATGACTTTGATATTCCAGGCTTATAGTATGGAAAATCCGGAGAGTATCTAAGACATTATAACAATAATTAGAACATTGTGTAACCTGCAACCTGCGTATTTTGGAAAAATTCACATGGAAACAAGCATTATGGCTTAGTCCACATTCTGGTACTACATTTCCCGGTGCGCGGGAAAACCAATTGAGGTCAGTGTGTGATGCAACTTCTGACTTCCCCAAAGGATCCTTTTAAAGACTCATCGTCTGCATTATAGCTATCATCCTCCCTATGCTCTTGTGATCTTGTGATTTGCGCAGATGATGCTTATTGATGTCCACATCGTGTAAATAGCTCTCACATACTACGTGTCCGTAAACAGTTCCGATCAACGGTAATGGACTTGAGAAGAAATGTTGATGAGTATAAAAGTCCTTACTACACGTGTATGCAAGAATTCCTCTGCCAATTCAAACAGAAGCAAGACGCTCGAATATTACCTCGATTATATCACACCAAATGCCCGGCCAAATCACACAAGTGTCCTAGATTCAAACCGCGCACTTTCGAAATAAGAATTTGAAGTGACGTTCTTGTTAAGTATGCAGAAACTAGGAATGGGATTGGGGCAATCAATGGTTCGTGATTTATGCTCCGTGTTGCAAGGGGAGGCGTGGAAGGGAGCGTCTTTAAAATCGGTCGACCTGCTTCATCACTATTTTCAAGGCTATTTTTGATATTTGATTAACTGACCACATCGTACGATGTGCCCTGATAAATAATGATCATCACTAATGACCTCCAATGCTTAGCAGTTCGCTTTTTCTTGCTCAATATTCGTCAAATTGAGTCAATACAGATGCCATTTGAAAGCCATTAACGATCAACAATCTAACGATAATTCTGTATTGTTATCGAATGAAAGAACAAACAAAAACATGAAAAACTCAATCTGCGATTTAGTTCATAGTAGTCTCAGTCAATACTTGTGCTTCAAACACTTTTTCTTGCTTGAATGTTAGTGAAATTGAGAAGAAGAGAAGTTGATCCACTGGAGTTACAACTGGATGTAGTTGTAAATGGAAAACGACGTTTGCAGTCATCATGTTTGAGGTGAACAAACCAACATCAACATAATATAATGATTTTTCTTATCCGAAGTTGTCACAGAACAAATAGAACTGTCTGATCTATAAGTGTCCTTCTAATCCCGACACAGTTACGATTACCGATCCACAGATGCGTGAGAGCAAATGATTAAAATTCTGCGTTTGACCTATGAATTTTCCAGCAGTTCGATCGTAGTTTGTGCCAAGTGAAGCAATTGTTGATCAGAAATCGCGGCATCAATGAATTAACACTTCTCAAGCGAGCAAAAAGCGTGCCCAAATGATCGAATTCAAATCTGAGCGGAATCACACACATTTCCAACACATATTCAACTAAAACCCGACACGAATCTGACTCTATCCCAAATCAAGTACGATGTGAACCCAATGCGAACCCAACATTAACCCGACATGGACTCAACACTAGCCAGACGAAATTTCTGACACAAAACCGACACGAATCACTATTTTTGCCTGAAACAGCCTTATTCACTCACTCACTATCCGTTTAACGTCTGTTTGTCCCGGCTCGCAGGGTTGCACGGTTTTCCCATTTTTCGGAGAGCAGGTCGCCATAGATCTCGATTGACCGCGTCTTGAGGTTGGAGCCTTGCAGCTTTTAGGTATTCCTTTACCACTTCCGACCAGGTCTTCTTCGGTCTTCCTCCCTTGCTTACACCATTCACACCTAGCTCCATCACATTTCTGACATTCCTGTCGAAGTTTCCTCATCACGGGCCCATGCCATCGTAAGCGGTTTTGCCGCAATTCACATTGAATCGATTTCAGAACCATCGAATATCCTCATTCTGGCGGCGGTCTCACAATGACGCGCTAGCCATCCATTGTATCATCCTCATGTCAGCACTCTCCATTCGTTCGGTGTCGCGGCGTTTCACAGGCCAGGCTTCGATCTAATGGTTAAATTCCACAAAAAAGGTATAAGGTCTTTCCTCTTCCATGGATAATTCGCAAACACGTTTCGGGTCTCAACCTTTCTTACAAGACTTAAAACATGGGCATGTATGAAATGCACTATGATATAGGCAAAATCGGACAGAATCAGACTTTTATCTGGAGCGGTGTGATGCTTCAAGTCCTGATGCCTTTCCTGACGACCTCCAATGACACTTTCGGGGCTCGACCTCTGGATCGAAAGATCGCTAGGCCAAGCTCTTAACCACTGTGCCACGGAGACCACCAAACTCCGTGCAATGGAATAAAAGCTCCGTGCATAATATACTTCCGAGTATAAACAAGGTTCACTTATTTATGTTTTAATTTATTATTTTATTTTACCTCCCGCAGAGTAAAATTCATATCGAAATCATCAGTGCCAACACCAGTGCATTTATGAAGATGCAGAGTATTGCACACTCAATGTCCTTTTACAGTCTCATTCACATCGATAGTGTCCTTTTCTGTCCCTAATACATCAATGCGTCTCAGAGCACAAGATTCTTGAATAGATTTAAGCTAGTTGCAAGGTTTCCGTGCAGGCTAGATTCTAAGCAAGAGTACAATCAGTGGATTGTTGATTCAAAGCATGATCGTTTTAACTTCATCTCAGAATCCTCTTCCAACTCTCAACTTTCAAACATGATTTCTTGGGACTTACTACATCACACACAAACTACTAACCTAATCTCCAACTCTCAACTTTCAAACATGATTTCTTGGGACTTACTACATCACACACAAACTACTAACCTAATCTATTTGAATTCAATATTTAATCAACATCTCAACTTCTCTAGCATTTCAAAGCACACTAGATTCTGATGAGATTTGAACGAACTCAAAAGGATATAGTCTACGACTGAAATTCTATTTAATTATAAAGCGCAAATCTCATCATAATCATCCCAACCGATGACCTCATCTCTTAATTCTCAGACTAGATTCATTCAAATATCTAAAACGACCGCTTTGATCAATGTTCTAGTTCAAACCGTTTGTCATAATCCTAATTAGCCTGGAGAAAAGAGCTTTGTAGGATTCGTTGGAACATTTTCATTATAATGATTAATCCACTCGATGAAGAAATCTCAAACCAGATGTGACACACAAGTAGAGCAGTAGTGAGGTAGAAAAAGTGTTCAGAATCAACAAAGCCCGGCCCACATACAAGCAAAACACATAGATCAAAGATTCACTGTTTCATTGTATTAATGTTTAAACATGTGAAGATAGATTGAAACTTTCTCACTGAAGCATTAATTAACCCTATTTTATCCTGGAGCCCTCCCCCTAACACATTTGTTGATGATGCTCAAAAACTGAAACAGTTACGAGTTTCATGACTCTAATTTTTTATGACCTTCAACTTTAATGCATTTTCTCATAAGCAGCTCAAATTTTGGAAAGAAAGACCCATATGAGATATCTAAAATAGAATAGAATAGAATCTAACGTTGTAGCCTCCAGCTCGTCACGAGATATATGGCATGCTATGAACACTCTTTTGTTGCGAAATCCTGACCCAGTGTATCCATCTACTGAATGTCCATCAGAATGCGCAGAAAAGTTCTGGTCATTTTTTGAGACGAAAGTTAAACTGATTCGTGAGAAATTGCCTTCATCTTGTAGGCGAGAGTCCAAAGTTCAGAATCATAGTAATATTTTTGACTCTTTTGATCCTGTTATATCTGATGAATTGTGCGATCTTTTCAAAAAGCTGAAACCTAAGTCATGTTTACTTGATCCCATCCCAACTGCAAAACTGATTGAACTCAAAGATGTTTTTGTACCACTCTTGTGTAAAATTGCCAATCAATCTCTCAGTACTGGCATTTTTCCTCAATCATTAAAGAAAGCGATTGTCACACCCATTTATAAGAGAAGTTGTTCTGATGAGAATGTGTACTCGAATTACAGGCCTGTATCTCAGTTGCCTATTGTATCAAAAGTTATTGAACGCCTTGTATCACATCGTGTTAGCAGCTATTTGTCATCCAAGTCTTTACTTTCGACATTTCAATCTGCATATAAGGCTGGTCACTCCACTGAAACAGCCTTATGCAGATTTTACAATGACATATCTGTTGCGTCAAGTAATGGTCATGTAACCTGCTCTGTGCTTTTGGCTCTCAGTTCCGCATTCGATACAGTAGATCACGATATACTTTTGGACAGACTGGCTCAAAATTTTGGTTTTACTAGAACTGTTTTAGACTGGTTTAAGTCGTACTTGTCCGAAAGGCAACAGGCTGTAAAAGTTTGTGAATATGTTTCAAAGTTCGCCTCTTTGTCGTGTGGCGTGCCTCAAGGATCTGTGTTGGGGCCAATTTTGTTCTCCCTTTACACCAAACCAATCTCGGATATTATTGCATCATATGGTCTCAAGCATCACTCATAAGCTGATGATACGAATGTGTATATCTCTTTTTCTATGGGTGATTCACGTAACAGTTTATCTGTTCTTGAAAACTGCTTGTGTCATCTTGTTGATTGGTTTCAAACTAACAAACTTTGTATCAACCCTGAGAAGTTTCAGATGTTTGTATGTGGTACTACGAAAAGAGTCAGTGACATTACACCATGTACTATCAACCTCTCAGGACATGAACTTAATCAAGCCGATTATGTGAAATCGCTGGGTGTTAAATTTGATAAATTTTTGTCGTTTAATGCCCAAGTCAATCAGATTAGGAAAAAATCTTTTCTTATTCTGCGAAATCTTTATAGAATCAGAAGATACATAAGTGACCATCACGCCAACACTTTAATTTGTTCCTTTGTATTCACGTTGTTGGACTACTGCAATGTCATCTATGCAGGTTGTAAGACTTCGAACATACTTCGACTCCAAAAAATTCAAAATGCCTGTGCCAGATTTGTGCGTCGACTTCCGAAACGTGCTCACATTTCTGAAACTCTCCGAAGCCTTCATTGGTTACCTGTGCGACTCCGCGGACAATTCAAAGTGTGTTGACTAGTGCACAATTGTATTTACGGCAATTCACCTACTTACCTTAAAGATCTGTTGACTCCTGCTGCATCCTCTGCATCGTTCATGTCACTGAGATCGAAGGACGCCCCCTTACTCCATCAACCATTATCAAGAACAGCTGATGCCAGGGGCGCCTTTCAATTCGTTGGACCCTCATTATGGAATTCGCTCCCTCTACATTTGAGGAATGAAACAAACCCTCGCAGCTTCAAGAAAGCATTGAAAACCTTCTTTTTCACTCTTTTATAATTCCTGTAACCTCTTATCTGTACCCCCACTCTGATTACACATTGTGTAGATTTTGTAGTAAAATATATTATTATTATTAATAGAGGGCTAATCAAGTAGGCGATCAATTAGAATAAGGAGTTTAAACGAACTAAAGATTCCCTAAGAATTCGCACAAAAACAAGTAACTCAATGCATGAAAACAGATCACTCAATTCAGGTCAACCTAGCTCTGAAAAAGGAGCCATCATTGAACATTATTGCTTCATCAGAGAAAGTTCATGGCGCATGGTGTGTGTGGCTTCATACGTAGGTGGCGCTATTCATTACTTTAAATGTGAGGTTGATTCGCACTTTACTTACATTTCTGAATTTTGTGATCTATTAAATTCATTGGGTTTTTTTTCTTTTGTAAATTCTTAAAATCTTTAGGCTATTCAAACTCTTTATTGTGATCAATTCCAATTTCATCAAATTTGGAGCATGAGAACATCAATAATATGATATTAATATAAAAAATACTTCAACGATCCAAGTCCTTTCTGAAAATCGAGCATTTTTGTAAGTTTAGTACAAAATGAAACCTTCAAAATCAAAATCATTTCAAATTTACTTATGCAGCAATGAGAAAGTACATCTGAAGTTACGATCACCATGCCCATTCATCCACAGATGCATCTATGTAATCATAAAAAGAAATACATCAAAACCCTCTAAGCACTTCCCAAAATTCAAAATAGGATTACAACTAATAATGTCAGTTTTGTGCTAAAAAAAATAGTGGATCCCAAGGCTATAGATAGACAAATCATCAAGGCTTTTTTTGTTTTACAAAAATCATGCAGGTTTTTGCAGAATGTACAGAATTTGGACAGTTGTCTACAAAGTGAGATTCGCAATTCGCAATTAGCAAGTTAGTGAAAATTCGACGGATATTCATCAAATACTACTTTTTTCATGTCGCCTTGGTTAGTACGCCTGTAACAATCACTAAAATATTATTTAATGCATACCCGTCGACATTTCAATTAATACACTACCTGCCTGTCTCAAATTGACCCGGGCATGGTCGCAACTTTCAGCAGGGAGTTGTTGCGATGTTGAGAGATGTGAACTAGGCCTGCTGATGATTACTGATATTGGATGAAATGGCAGCTATCCAGGTCTGTTCCATTTTCAACTGAGGATTCAACTCAATATTCAATTATTCTGCTTACTTTCTATAAAGTGCTAAAAACTTCAAAATGTCGTCACATCGTGTTTTCTCCTCCGTTCATCGCAGAATCACCTGACATCGAATAAAGAATCGAATTACCTAGATAAGATAACTCTAAGATTAAATCTTTACAACCTTCTAAAAATATCATTTAGTAAAACATTCGGAGAAGAAGCCAGCGTAATTTTCCCCGGAGGAGATGTCAGAACGGCTTGATAAGGAAACTAATTGAAAATCTTTGAAAAGAACGTTTTGATGGCCGACAGGAGAATTTGAGCTTGACCTTTTTAAAAAGAAAATTTCAATATCTTGTTATAGAGACGTAAGACTACTCGTGACCACTTGAATAAACTCATCAAATGGATTGAAACAATAAGAGTTCAATGGTATTACGTAATCTTCACCTCAAACTCTAGTGTAATAGAAAACTTTGAAGAAAAGCTCTAGAGGTTTGGCTCTCTGAACTTTTGAGTGTGGTCGACTGTGTCACGACTATCCTAGGTAGATGTTATTTTAGTGCAGCAGCTGGCCGATCACATATGTCCTCCTGCTGATATAACGGTCAATTTTAAACCTGGATAAATGCTTCAACGTTCTTAGCGACACCAGAACAATGTCGGCGGGAAGGGGTGGGGCGGAGGGGTCGGACTTTCCTGTGGGATCTATATCGCGGGACCAGCATTTCATGACTTCAATCTTTAGCGTGTTTTCCAACGTTTAACAAAAAGTCGTTGGATTTGGCCAGCTGGATCGGGAGGTCAAACTGATTATCAATATAAAAATTACTTTTTTCAATGGTCTGAATTTTCTGATTTTTGCGAACTTTTTGCTTCGAAATTCACATCGAAACTCAATGTGAATCCATCAATCACATCATGATCATCAGTCATTCCGGTCGAATTTAGATGTCAAAATATGAATGTGATGTAAGTATTAATTATAGCGATCACTTATAACGATGGCATGAGTGATAGTTGTTGTCTTTTCCAGATAATTAGAAAGCTTCTGATATTTTCAAGTTGTCATTAGTCTCTATAATCCTATTAGAAGTATTTGAAGGTCTTAGAAATGAATTGGATGAAGGATATCTTCCATATTAATCTTCCCACGAAATACGTCTGGGAATCGTGACATCGGAACGACACTTGAATAAGTGGTGTGCAATGAATGCTTTTACTTTGACTGTAAAAAAAACAAAAGCATGAAAATTGTCAAGAAAAATACTCATTTCCATTTGACTTTGTACCTGAAGTAAAGATTTTAGGAGTTTGGTAGTCTGATTATCTTAGATGGAATGTTCATTGCAAAGATATAAAACTGCTAGGCGGATATCTCAGAAGGTTTTATAGAGACAATTGAATCATGGCGAGTAGTGGACTGATTGTCTAGGAACCATTGTTTATCTGATATAGTGCGTCTCGCTGCTGTTCGGCAATTTGAGTCGTGAATGTTTGACTTTAGTAAAAAGAACTTTCAAACGATCGAAGAGATTAATATGGTGCACTGCTGTCAGTGTGTCAATACTTTTTCGCTTTCTTTTGAGTCATTGAGAAGAAACAAGACATTGTTGTTGGACTACTTGCAACAAATATAATTGGCCTTCACATCTTTCACATGATAACCAATTACTCTGTAGATATTCCCACGCAGAAAAGAAATGGTCAAATTGCATTCGAATATTGCACCACGAAAAGACGACAGAATCGCATTGCTTAATTATTTAAATAGCGCATGATCATGATGTCCGACGGATCTCGAAAGCGCTCGCTTTCATCCATCTTATCCATTTTATCAAGTTCTACAGAGAAGTTTGTGAACGATATTTCGTGCGCCTGCTAACTTTTTTTGATAATAATGGGGTGGCCAACATTATCGAGAAAACTTAAAAGCAATGATCTGAATTCTTCGAATCTGAAGTAATCGTAGCGATCAGAGCATTTTGAAGGAATTCACAGCAATCCGCAAGCGACGCACAACCATTTTTTCCTATCTCTGTAAGGCATTAATCACTTCTTTTTGCCACACGAAGCGAAATTACAGATCTCTAAATTTAATCTCACCATATATATCTTATCACAAAATACGTAAAGTGACTTTATCTCAGTTAATCAATGCACTCTCAAGCTGAAACGTTTGTGAAGAAGTTTTTCCTTCTCTGATTAGGAAACATTCTGTTCACCTTTGATGATACACTATTCTTTCCCGTGGGAAGGCGATGATTCCCTCTTGCGGATTATCCATTCAACCATTGGCTTACATTTTTTCTTATTATTCCAATCCTATCCAATTAATAGTCCCTAATTGAGCAGAAATTGTGCTGAGAAGATATCTACATGTAATTAACAAAACTGAGATCAATTAATCCAGACTATGATGAAGGTGAAATTAACCAGCTCAGTAAATTGATCTCGGCGTCTGATGTGCAATTAAATTCCAGAACCTTCAATTTCCTTGTAAAGTCGAAATATTACTGCGACAGAAAGGATAAGATAACAAAGAAAATTGAAAAAATGACCTATCGTGTTCATATTTTACAGATGAAGAGAATTATCAACCTTTCTAAAATGTTGCGATGACAATCGTTTCCTCTGTGACAACAATAACATTTTTACATGAATTCTATCTTTCGTATCATTGAATCTACATTAAATTAAGATTTCTTGATGTAATCAACACTTTTTGTAACCAGCCATAAAGCATGAGCAAACCTCTGCTATTTGAAGTGGCAGAATGCAATAAAATTCATGGTCACAAAGTGGCACTCGTTTATGGCTATAACAGAATTTTCAATAAAAGATAAAAATTAATTCAATCAACCATGTGAAGAAAACAAAAATATTGCTTAGTTACATAAATAGAACGACATGACAAAAAGATGACAGAAAATATCTGAAATAGACTGGGATTGAATGAAATAATTAACTACATAATTGAACTAAAGAGCAACTCAAAAACATTTTCTGGAGTATTTGAAATATTTTAAGATTCTATATATAGATGTTGATGCCTGCTCAATAAAAATGCTTCACAAAACGAAATATTGCTACATACTACTCAAGAAAACAACTTGCATGTTTTTTGTACTCCAATTTACCGACCATCCACACTTAGAAAGTCTCATGGAAGGGTGAACTGGCCTACTTGAAAATACGTGGACTTGCAGTCCGCACAAAATGCCACCGTAAAATGCAATGTTCAAAACAATTGATGAAATATGACGTAAGGTCCAAAAGTAATCAAATTCCGTGCGAGTTAACGAAAATAAAGAAAAAACAAAACAAGCTTACCGCTGCCGCATTCAGGATCTGTTGATACAATGCCGAGGAAGTCAAACGCCTGCAGAGGTCGTCCACAATCTGATCGCCGTTTTCTTCTGTCATGTCTTCAATTAGAATGATAAATTTGATGCTGGAAATGAAAATACATATTATGGATATTACAATGCATGAATATAATAAATATTTCCGTAAGATGAAAGTAAATATAATGCACCTCAAACAGACAGGATTTTCTTGCTGTGTTCATGTCAATTATGGCATTTCTTATTAACAACATCACTCTAACTGGGTAAAGATAAAACGATCTCATTTCTATGAATAGAGGAGAATATTTATTACCGTGTAAAATCTTCTGAATAAACTAAAATCTCAACAGCTGAAGACAGTGATGTAATTTGAAATAGTGCTAATAATTATATCCTTCTTTGGTGATGCGATGGGTTGTTTGAAACTCATTTTTACCCGGTGAAACCAAGATACATAACATCAGCATAACACTTTCACAGAAAGAATACTAAGAAACAATCAGATATCCAATCAGATAGGTTTGTTTCACAGGCGAGCCAATGAGAATTCTTGATTCAATTTCGTTATAAATGAATGCAAGCTGCCTTCACAACTCGATCTAGATATTCAAAATTCACATAACTGTTGAAACATTGAGGATTATCTAACAGTGTTAACTTGTTGCCTAACTCTTCACGTGTAACAGTGAGAAATTACTTTTGCTGCAGAAAGAACAACGCTCACAAGAAGACGATTTTTCAGTGTTAGGCTACTGCTAATTCAAGATCGGTAAGTGAATCAGCATTTCGATCATGTTATGCGATTTTAAGGCAGCTCAAAGTCCACCACGTGCTGAAGGTCTTGCAATCAGTTTGAAGCGTCTAACTATAAAAAGCAGTCACCAATGAAAAAATCATGACCTTGAAGAAATATCTCGCTGCTTCCGCTGTACCCAGACATTACATGTAGACTTGGACATGGTTACATGAAGAAAAACAGGGTTAGCAATACGACATGGTCATGAGTCGCGGTCTCTCATTCCAGATGAAAGAAAACTTTGACCCCTGGGAATCACCAACTGATTGAAATCCTATTTTGGTGGATATATTTAGATCTTTTGTTGGCGGATGCATGTGAAAGAGTTAGCAATTTGAAATAATGCAAAATTATCGAAGCATAGGTTTTAGCCATAACCGAATATGTGCCATCAGGCTATGAAGCTTGTTGAGAATTCTCTATTTATTTTTGGTTTCTTCCAACGGATTGATCTTGATTTCTGATACGGTCAAATTACATGTACACTCTATGCGATTATCCAGAAGAATCGTGAGTACTTGTAATTTATCTACATCGAGCCTTGTCTATACCCTTTTAAACTAAACCGAGTGTCTCCAAACTTCAGATCCTGATATATAAGTGCATCTTCTATGGGCAGATTAAATAACAAATCATATTAAAAACTAGAGGCTTCAGTGTGCAGTGAGAACGATCGTCGATCTCCGCTGATAAAGTGAAGCTTGAGAGAGGCATTTTCTTACAGCTAATTCTTCATGACGACTTCTTACTGACGATGACTTCGTAACAATTTCAACACCAGTGTTGTTCATTATCGCTTTGGCCTTGTGGTAGACTGTTCTCTCTGCGTCCGGGAGACCTTGGTTCAAACCTTGGTCGGGTCAAACTTAAAACTTTTACAATATGTAGGCTACACTCAGCACAAAAAGAATGAGAGTGGAATAAATAACAACTCGGCCATATGGAAGAAAGTCTCCGTGGCTAATGTGCTTCCGAGTATAATCAACGTTATATTATTAATCATTTCATTTTATTGTGAAAAGATAGCTAGGGTTCTAGGACATCCTAGGATCATTCCAAATGACAGCTAATGAGATAAAAGACAAGACAAAATATGCATGCACGCACACTAAACGCGTCAGAAATATTCATTCTTCTCATCTAAAACTTCACAAAACTCTAACTCAAGAATGAGTGAGATCAGGCCGTGACGGAAGTTCTGTAAAATTCTGAAGTACCTTTCAAGTATTTGATAATTTATTGGTAACAGAGAAGACAACCATCTACCAAAATATGCGAATACCTTCAAGCAAGATATGTGCAGAAACGTCAGGACACAATTCATTGATATCTGATTGCACCATCAATTGTGAAAGTCTCGATTTTCGTTTTATAAACTAAGCTAACAGTGGAAACTTAAATTCATCTCGAAGAAATCATCAACAGGAAACTCGTTGCAATATTTAGAGCGCAAGTTACACCATTTTTCTGTCACAACTATCACCAGATCTAGGCTTCAATCAGTTCTTCTGTTGCCATCGGGCGGACTTATTTATTACAACAACTCAAATTGCAATTTAATTTTCTACGAAATTACCGGCGTTATAGCCTTGTGGTAGATTGTTCGCTCTGCGTCCGAGAGACCTTGGTTCAAACCTTGGTCGGGTCAGACCAAAGACTTATAAAATAGATACACTCTGCATTCATGCTAATGACTCAGTACTCTCAAAGAGTGAGAGTGGAATAAATAGCAACTCAGCCACATGGAAGAAAGGCTCCGTGCCTCATCTGCTTCCGAGTATAAACAAGGTTCATTTATCTATTTTATTTTAACTTGCAGTTGTATTTTCCAATATTTCGAATTAGCCTTTATTAAGGGACACAGAAAAACGAACTTTTACTGAATGCCATCAAGAAATTCAGACTACTCTTAGGTCGTTTAAAAACACATAATCAACTTATGTAATTAGACCTACGTGCATGTAAACACTCACAGACATTTATTAATCAAATTTTTTTCTAAGCGTGAAATGATTTATTTATTCTTGTGACTTTTTATTAATTCAAGCATCTGAAATACATCAAGACTACGATCAAGTTTAAAAGATTTGAAACCTCAAGCGTTGCTTTGAAACTGAACCTAATGTCCTGCCATTAACAAAGCTATACAGAACCAGAAAACACAGCGATAATATTGTGGTAGATTCACCTTTCTGGATTTTTCATTAACTTCTGTATTGCGAAGTAAAATTAATATATTGTCAATGTTGCTTCCTCATTCTCCCTTCTCCTACTTTTTTTCTCTGCTACAACGCAGGAATAAATGCATATAACCATCATACTGCTTGGTGTTTGGATTCGTTTTTGTACGCATTTATATGCATGCATTTGGACTGAAATATAAATTGTCGTAACGACTTAAGCATAGCATTTGCTTTTATTAAATCATATTAGAGAATGATCAACCCGCTAGCGTCTGCCTCATGCAGTAATTCATGACATTACTCAATTGATTACAATGACAAAAAATTGTTCCTGCGATTTACTTTAGATCATTTTCGTCAATAAACAAGCTGTTATCATTGTAGAAAAATTTCTATGCTATGAAACAACTCCATAAAATAAAGACAATATATGAATTTTATAGTTAATCAAATTACTTCACCTCTTTGACATTCAGTTCGACGAGTTCTTTTCGATTTGTGCTACACATCTATCCGTGATCACAGATATTGATTAAAAACTTCATCATGTTCCTTCATCGCTCTTCAATATTGAAGAAAATGAAGAAAACACGATGGATACGTTGAAAATGAGAACGCACTTTCCGAATGTCATGGGAAGTTTAAAAGATATTTTGCTTTCTGCTTTCAACGAAGGGAGATGTGTTGAAGAATTATTCTTCCGTTTCATTCTCTGCCCCTTTGAAAACGTCCTAAATATGCCCTACCTGTTGTTCGCACCAATGGTCAACTTGTAAACTGTTCAAATAGTGTACATTAACTTACTATAGTATTATTTCTTCTACCACTATTTCTTCTACCTGCATGTGCATCTTAGAGGTACAAGACCGCATGAATCTACCACACAAGACCCACTCATCGCCGTGTTCAACAATGGAACAACGCAAAAGTCATGTCTAGAGAAAACCGACTTTCCACTCAGATTAAGTTAGAGTGCGGCATCCAGCATGAGTTTCTGCAAGGAACGAAATCGAAAATGAGACTTTCACAAAATGATATACACGATCATTATGCCTGCTACGAATCTGCGCGTCTGCCGAGTTTTAGTTAGTTCGTCTTCTTGTCTAACAGAATCAAATAGAAACAGTTAAAGGGACGCAGATTTTCTAAAATGGAATTTTCTTTGTTTTCTCTGATTAAGCAAAAAGTACCAAGCCCAGAGTCATATTTTTTGACATGGAAGGTCTTCAGGTTATTTCCTATAATGTTCATACAAGTCAAGCTAAACACATTCAGATTTGCCAAGCCTCCTGATGTCGGCAACACACAAGCACTTTCAGCGATTTAATCCACATTTAACCTCATTTTCGCATACAGTGCCGACTAGACATGATAATAACACATGCGTATCATGGGAAATGACCTGATGATATTCCATGCCACAAATTATGGCTCTAGACTTAATATTTTTTACGTAACAAGTGAATGCATAGATTTTATTACCAAAAACTGCAATCTACGTCCCACTGAATCAACATGTGCTTCTCTTTGATCTTGCCTGACAAGAAGAGGAACTAGGCAGAACTCGGCAGACCTGCAGATTCGTAGTAGGTATAGGCATACATCATTCTGTGAAAGTCTCGTTCCCTGCAGAAACTCGTTCTGACTGCATGACTATCGAATTTCTATGGTCACGATCATTCTTTGTTAACTTTCGATGAACAGGTTGTCACATGACTGGAAGTAAATGATATCTGACAAAATATTTTGGAACGAAATAGATATTTTTAGATAGAATTCTTTCTTGGCAAATGCGGCCTAGTTGATTCTTCTCAATTATGGATCCTTCTTTTAGTTGTAATTATATTCAGAAAGATCCCATTTAGATTACTTATCCGATGTCCGATGTCCGGAAACTCATTCAGTGATATCTTCACAATCAGGAACTTGCATGCTACATTCCATTAATCATCTCATCAAGCGGAATGTTGACTCAGATATCTGCTTTAAACATTTTTCAACTCCATGAAACACTGTTCTCTCTTCAACATCCTTTTTCGCACGATAAGATGAACCTCAAAGATGACCTTCCATTCTGATACAGCTCAGTATAATTAAAATGATTGAGATTCGGTTGCAACGGACACATGTTTTGCAACAATCACGGAACTGTGCGAGAGATTTCCAGAATGTTATGTTTTCAGGTGATATGCGAGATACACTGAAAATTAACCAAAGATATTGGCGTTATGTAACTCGATCAAACAGGCTTTCCTCTGATTTTGTGGACTAAAACGGCACTAGTGGCTTGTGTTGTCCTATCTTGATCTTCCGCTATGAAAACACCAGTTAAGGTTGTAATTCAGATTGAGGATTTACTCAGATCATCGAATTTCATTATCTGATAGTTACGGAAGACAAGATGAATGTCATGCCTCAGGAGATGTGATTCGACATGCGAAGACAAAGAAATTCTATCTGTGTGGGATTCCGTTCCGGCATCGGAATGTAAGAAACCGATTAAATACTCGACATCAGTGCATCTCTTCTGCAGACTTATTTTCTACGGTAGAAGTTTTTATTGAGAAATATCAGTTGGAAAAACCAAGGTTGCGAAACTATGCTTCGATGTTAATCACGATTTCATGGAAGACGAACTTGAAAGACGAAGTAGTGGAGGAGAAAATTTAATTCTCTGATTCTAGTTGATCATCCAATAGAATGAAGTTTGTATTACACTCGTCATTTGATATCTTAAGATCTATCTTGTGAAGCCTCTTAACACAGTTGTTTATCATGAAGTGCATTAAAGATAAACTTCGTTAGTCAGTGGAAAATTCTTCTGTGGGTACAAAATTGAAAATGCTAAAGCACAACTCTCCCACAGTTTGGCAGCACTGGTGTTATGATCAGACTTAGCGACTTCCATTTAGGGGCTTCCGTTTAGTGGGCTTCCGCTTAGTGGGCTTCCGCCAAGTGGGTTTCCGCTTAGTAGGCTTCCGCCAAATGGTTTTCCGTTTAGTGGGCTTCCGCCAAATGGTTTTCCGTTTAGTGGGCTTCCGTTCAGTGAGCTCCCGTCTAGAGACTTCCGTTAACTGGGCCTCCGTCAAGGAACTTCCGGTGAGTTTCCGTTTCGAGTGACTTCCGCTGATTGGGCTACGCAAGGTGGGCTTCCGTTTAGGAACTACCGCTAAGTGAGGTGAAACCATACTGGTTGATAATTTGACTTCTAATCAGTAACTCGAATACAATGCCCAGTATTCTAACGGCATGTAAATAACCCTATGAATCGAGCTAACAGGATTATGGACATCGGTGACAAGAACAGGGAAAGTTATATTTAGTTTATTCACGAACTAAAAGTTTTCGTCGAGTTGTCTGTGCCGTCTTTTCAATTCCAATGATTTGTATTCAGTCCAACATGACGGTGGTTCCCAGTAAATCTCATTGAAACACTAACAACTCATGTGCAGCACATTCACACGCCTTCCTTTATTTACAATGAGGAAACCAAACAAGAGATTTGGATTGAATTAGTTCTCTTCACTGGAATTCTTGAATGATTTATTCAGCCAATTCTCACCCTGCTTAGCACGCACAAGAACGATAATAAAGATCTAGAAATAGGAATCAACAAGTGGGTCAGTCAGTGTTTGTTGAACAGCATCATACTGATGCCGAGTGACTTCAAGGATGCATTTCATCTATGGCTTCAGTTGGCAGAGCAAATATTCAAATGAAATCTGCTGATCCAAAATTTCCAACTCTGCATTTCATGAATAAAGACATATGAACAAACACCTGACGCTTCATGCTGCAAGGGAGCATCCGTTAAGTGAGCACGAGTTCAGTAAAATACCGATGCATAGCTCACATTTTACCTAAGCTAGTCTGCAGCAGTTATATAATAAATTTAATCTACAAGTGAGAATATGACACAATATAATACAATCCCACTAGATAACTTATCATGTCACACGCGTGGCACGAGCAGCTTGTCATTGTATTGTTACACAGTGTAGAGAAAATCAACCTATGCGCAGAAGATTTAAGTTGTCGAGTTGTCCTATGAAATCCTCTGCATGTGAACGAGTATTTCTCATTCTTGTGACGTGGTAGTGACTGGCCAAGAACTTCACCAACATTTTGTCATTCATCAATCTGTTATATACATTATATTGAACATACTATAGGTGGATGCTTCCATGCTTGAACTACCGTTTGTTCCGGCCTTAGTTTCCAAATTCCCGTTCGTTATCTCATCTGAGAGTTATCGATATGTTGTGCTTCCTAGAGAACATTACAAGCAAGTCACGTAAAGCTATCGTCACTCAAATGAACCAAAACAATATAGAACACAAAGTAGATACGAGTAGAAGAAACCGACATCCTTGAACATCACAACAAGTTGAGTTCAGTTATCCTGAATCAATCAATATGCCATGCGAGTGTACAACATAGTTGTATCAAGCTATGAACAACTTAAACAACAATAGCATTCAAATAAAGGATTCTATAACTGCATGAATTTTATCTTGTGAAATTAAAGTTCAGTATTTCCAAAGATTTCCTAAAATGTGAATTTATGAGAACGCTAGATCAGTCCCCCCTTTAAGGAGCAAGGACTGCCGAAATTGGTGTGATTCTGGCATAATATGATTCCTATATCTACATTGAGTATCACACATTTAAAAATGAGTTCTCTCCACGATAATGAGATAATAACGATATTAGGAAACAAGCTTTCTCAACTCTGAAAGAAAACAGATTTTACACTAAGTCTGCACAGAATCTTAGAGACAACATATATACAGACTACATTTAATATGTATTTCACTTAGTGAAGAAGCATCGGTTGATGTTCAAAGTAATGTTCAATATTCAAGTTCAGTGCATGGTTTCAATAACTTTATTCATTCTATTCCATTTAACATATTTTTTCAATTCAGTTATTGAATATAACCATTATCTAAAAGGTGCCAGTTATCATTCCCTCTGGTTTGCCAGGTAATATTTTGTCTCATACAGTGCAGGAAGACCTCATAGGACGATACTACATTCACTCAATTACACTACGAAGATAATTTGTAGTCAATATTAAAGCAACTTAAGAATCGTTGTGGCTTATTTTAACCAACGTTGATAATGTGCTCAAAGCTTGTGAAATGAAATCATACCATACTGCTGAATCATGCTTCTCTTCACTTTCTCTTACTTTACTAAGATTATTTACCAACGTCATGAAATCCACAATATACTGTACTCTGTCAACTAAATTTGAAAGAAAAGCGTTGAAGTCGAATAACACTGCATAGTGAAAAGTCGACACATTCTTAATTGGGTAATCCTTTTGCCATGAGAAGTTCAGTATTATATCATATTCAATTTCTTTTTAAAACTTCAAAATACTGGAATGGAAGTTGATGGCATTCTACTTTACTTCGAGTCGAATTAACACTTTCTTTTCAAGCATTTTCCAACGAAATTAAAGCAGCGATGTGTTTTAAAAGGCTCCTAACAAGCAAGAAATTGCGCGTAACTTTGATATAGAGAACCAAACCCAGTCTGAACGTTCGCGCATTTTTCTAAACCTAATCCCTGTCAGTTCATTTCATTATTTCATCCATAAGGCTTGTTTCAACTGGAATTAGCTGAAAGTTGCATCACGAGTGTCGATCGAGTAACTATAACGCAGACTTGTAAATCGGCCAGAAATCTCATAACCGACCAATACATTTAGGACTTCTTTTCCCGCAATTATTTCACTTAACAATATGTTTGATATACTGTATTACATGTATGTATAATGCACATTGCTGACTTTTTCACTTACTCATATTCAACCTACTGCTGCTGTAATAACAGATACGTTTTTGATAATCCTTGTATGAAATATTAAAACAAGGACCTCTCATGGTATGAACGAAGCCTGACTTCACTTGTAATTACTTCTCTGACAGCTACAGTGGATCTGGTTTTCTAGGTTCGTTTTCAAGGACGCAATAGAGGTCTTAGATTCAGAGATTCTAAAAGTGCACCATTAGTTCATGCCCTCTCTAAACATAATGACGTCAATAGATCAGCAATTCCACTATAGTAGAATTTATTGAGAATCTACATCCGAAGATCAACCATGAACATGAACTGATAATTTGCTCGGTCTTGCCTCACATACATGTATTGTCCATACATGCCATGAAATCTGTACAGCATAACCTTGACAAAGGCCGTGACGGCAGAAACGTCGAGGTATTTACCTATATTTTGCGCCTATGTTTTATTCTTTTAATCTGAAGATGGCTGCCGAACAGCAACCATGTAGTAACCGAATAGCAACCATATAGTAAGCGAATAGCAACCACATAGTAACCGAATAGCAGCCGAATAGTAACTGAATAGCAACCTCATAGTAATCGAATAGCAACCACATAGTAACCGAATAGCAACCATACAGTAACCGAAATCCAACCGAATAGCAACCATACAGTAACCGAAATCCAACCGAATAGCAACCATATAGTAACTGAATAGCACCCGAATAGCAACCGAAATTAATTATATCATTAATTAAGTTATTACGTCAATGAAACACTGGCTCTACCTCAATTATCAAAAATTCTCTACGCAACTCGTGCATGAGATTGCTTCATCATAGCATCCGAACTCATTAGATTTAAATGACCGCACCCTCCGAGATCGGGCATTTTAGATATTTAACTTGTGGAATACTGCAAAGAAGCACTCACTCACTAGTTGAGTAAATAACTATTCCAGATCACGACGCATGAGTTGCTTTTGACTTGTGTACATGTATGCACTCACATAAGCTTGAGCAGTATCTTCACAGACTTCCACATCCATATGTGTTATGCGGTCTCTGAATGGGGCACCAAATGGCTTGTTGTCTTCCATCATTCAAAAACTCAAAGTAATCTGCGCTCATGACTTAAAGGAGATGATGATTATCATAGCATTAAGATGTCAAATAATAGGATCAGAGAACAAGAGTCCATCTCCTTCCTTGGATTGGCGGTTACGAAAGACTTCCCATGGAATCCAGTCCATCAGCACGCAGGCGGCTCAACGTATCAGTAGTCTCTATCGTCCCAGCAGCTATCTTCCACCACAGACTATCTGCTATCTTTACAAGTCCACTATTCGTCTTCTCATGGAATATAGTTGTCATCTATGGGCCGGTGCCCTACAAACACATATTGACCTCCGTGAACGGGTTGAGAAACGTGTCAAGAATCTTATGGGTGAAAAACTTGCAAACAAGTTGCAGACGCTCTCCGACAGACGGGATGTCACTTCACTAAGCCTCTTCTACAGATATTATTTCGGTAGAAGCAGATCTGCAGTAAATGGGTGCGTAGCCAAACCTAAGATCTTCTCCAGAAGCACACATAAGCTTCATCATGTGAGCTTAGAACGCGCACGCACTGTGAGTCGCCCGAAAGGCTATTTTGTTCGCACGGCACAGCTTCGGAATCAGCTTCATTTATTCATTTCAAATAATACAATTTATTACTTTTTAAGTACCCCTCTCTTCGTTCATGGCTTATAGCCGTGCTAGGGGTGAAAATTCTGAAAACAATGTACACAAGCAAATGGAAATGAACTTCTCACGCCCGATCAGCTTACAAGTCTGCTATGACACGTGGAGTCATAAACGCATCACCAAGTATTCGAATACAGCTGTGCCTCGAGAATTGTCATTTTTCATCCATTTGACTACTAATTGATATTTATTTCTGAACAATGTCAAGTAATCAAAACCCCCGAAGAATGATAGCTGCTAGTAAACAAACAACTAAAAATGTTTTTAATTACTAAAGGAAAAGAAAGTAACCAAGTTCTGGCAGAACGACCAAATTTGTTGAAAGGTAGAGACATTTTTCTCAAATGTCACCAACGCTTGACTTCAAATTGTATGCAAATAAATGCCGTCTCTCGATTTAATGAGAATTTGGCATGCTCGTTCTTTAAAGTGCAACTCCGACCGCTTTAGAATGACACTGACAATCAAAGTCAACAATCCAAACAGACGTGAAGATTCGTACATTTTCCATTTTACTTGTTCAGTTCATCAAACAACACTCTGTACAAAGTAATTACGGTAAGTCATCGCTCTTTACATCAAAATGTCAGTGTTCATTTAACTAATTATGTTATTCCTCAGATGTAATTCATTGGGGTGAGATAATTCGGGTACAATTTGATGTTACACTAAAATGTCACATTTAAAGAACTTACAAAAGATGATACATTTCACTTGTACTAAAGCAGTGTATACACTTCTGATTGGCATTTCTTTCAAGTTCCTAATAATTCGAAGTGCTTGTGGTTTTTGAAAGGAATAAAGCGATATTTTTTACTCAACTTCACGAGATTCTCTTAGATGCATTGTTGAAAAAAATATTTAACTTATGGAATTTGAGACATTTCCTGGTCGAACTTTGTCATCAACTTTTGACAAGCGCTAGACAATGACCAAAGTAGACTGTATTAAATTTTCAAGAATTTTGAATTCTGTGAGCTATGGTTCTTACAATTCCTAAAACATGTACCTTTTCGAAACACGCATTCTTAAATGAGTAACAAAACACCCCTAATGCACGACATTTTAATCCATGATATGTTATAGAATATACATGGATACGAGGTTAATCAAAGGAATCTACTCTTAGAATATATACATAAATATAATATCATTAGCGATCAAGCGTAAAAAGTAACGAGAAACAAATAAAAAGCAAACAATGCTCATGCATAAAAGGATGGACACTACACCAATGCAACCAATTATTACGATGAAGATGCGAAAACAAAAATACGGCACTCCCTTTAGTAATGGCTTTAATAAAAATGAGTTGCTAAAAATATTTACACGGCAAACGTTTCGCGACGCAGTCGCTGCCTCAGTGCACTAAAAAGAAGGTAAAAGCAGTCAGAGTGCGTGGTTTATATATCAGGGTGATAATACCGTAGACAGAGCATCTCTCAGCCAACCAGCTCGTCTTTGCGATTCAACTAATGGTCTCCTATTTCTGATGTAGCGAGCTTCAGCCAGACGATTTTCAAGAGGCGAACTATGCTTGGCAATGATATTGATTGTGAAATCGAAAAATGTCAAGGTTACTGTCGTGGTCATTTATCGAATGTTCGGAGAGGGCACTAGTATTGTTCTGCAAGCGCAAGCTACGTTCATGCTCCTCGAAACGAATTTTGAAAGGCCTATTAGTTTGCCCAATGTAACTTTTGCTACAATGTTTACAAACAAGTTCGTAAACCACAAAGCGCACATCGCAGGGATAAGGGTTGTCGAGAAGATTACAGAGATTGCAGTTTACATGTTTTTTAGCAGATTTTTTAGAAAAGTATTGGCTAGTGGTTTTATTAGGTTTGCTTATCAAGGTTACAGGCAGTTTGTATTTTCTTATTAAATTATTGATTTTTCTATTGCAACTATCATTAATAAAACTAAGAGAAAGCCTAACATTATTCTCACCATTGCTTTTACGAGTTACGCTTTTACTTTTATCAAAATCGCGAGTTTTATAATTGTTTTTGAGTAATCTATTATGAAATTTTTCCTTAGCCTTATTTTTGATAGTAGATGATGAGCATCTACTTTCGATGCGATTATTCATACTGCGGATGTAATTATCCTTAACATGCTGAGGAAGCCAGCTGTCTCTTTGCAAAGTTATCTCAGAATGATTAGGCTTAGAATACCATTCGTATGAAATCTGCTCATCGACGATTTTTATTGAGATATCTAAAAAATTCAAGGGACTCTCGTTGTCAGGAATTTCTATGGTAAACTGTATGCCGTCGTTTACGGAATTGAAGGTAGTTAAAATACTATGAAAAATGAAAAATGTCATCATCATGTTCAAAAGGACCCATGCAAATGTCATCGATATAGCGCAGAAAAATCGTGGGTCGGATATTGATCTTTTCCAGTCTACTTACGGCCTCAGTTTCAATAAAGTGAATGGAAATAATGGCAAATGGTGGGCCATAATGAGAACCCATAGCACAACCACGGGTCTGTAAGTAGGTTTGATTATCGAATTCTATTTCGTAGTTGTAAGCAATGAAAGAAAGCCCTTTCAACAAATTGTCTATGGTCAAGCCTAAATTGTCAATTTTGTCCCAATTTTGTTCAGCAAACTTTTGAACACAGTTGATTCCAAAATCGATAGGGATGCTGGGGTCTAGTGAAGAAGAGATGAATTTGAATCTTTTCAAATATGAAGCACTCGATGTCATCACTAAGGAGATTAAATTCACTAAAAGAAACCAAAATTATAAAAATATCAATAAGTCTCTTCACGACACGAAGCGTTTTTTAAATCAAAATAATCTAGTTGCTGTAGCATCTGATAAAACAAATCGTTTTGTTGTCACTGATAAGGCCAATTATGAAGAATGTACCCGTAACTTACTGCTTGATAAAAATAATTACCGTCTTGTTGATAACAGCAAATGTAAACACATCGAAACTCAAGCGAATAAAATTATTGATAGTTTTTGTAAAAATAATTTCACACGTAATCAAGTTGAAAGGCTAAAATCTTGCGGCACTCGACCCGCTACTTTCAAAACTCTTATTAAAGATCACAAAGAGCCTGGCAACAATGGCTACCCTTTGAGGCCTATCGCTTCAACCATCAATAGCCCTACCCAAAAAGTTGACTGGCTAGTTACCCAAGTCTTAAATCAGCTAGCTAGATTGGTTCCATCATACCTTCCCAATACTGACTCTCTCATGAGTGCTTTAGATAATTGCAATTTCGATGATTTACTAAATAAAAAAATCAACTCGCTTGATGTCAAAAACCTATACCCCAGCATCCCTATCGATTTTGGAATCAACTGTGTTCAAAAGTTTGCTGAACAAAATTGGGACAAAATTGACAATTTAGGCTTGACCATAGACAATTTGTTGAAAGGGCTTTCTTTCATTGCTTACAACTACGAAATAGAATTCGATAATCAAACCTACTTACAGACCCGTGGTTGTGCTATGGGTTCTCATTATGGCCCACCATTTGCATTATTTCCATTCACTTTCTTGAAACTGAGGCCTTAAGTAGAAAGTCAAAAGTCAAAAGTCAAAAGTCAAAAGTTGTTTATTTCCAAAACATTGGAAAACAATATTACAATTTTGAGGTATACTCGTATCGAATACAGCGTGCGGTCAGTGTTGTAGAAAAAAATTAAGCAGATCAGGAAGGAGAGGAATCAATAATTGAGCATTTATTTAGATTTCAGATTCTTTGTGGTGAATTCTTTCTTTTATGACCATGCGTAACTCGTTGGCTTTTTTTAGAAATCTTGCGATGGATTTTAAATGCTTTGGAGTCAAGGTATTCATTAATTTATGAAATTCAACTATCGTGTTGCAGTAACATAACAATGGTGCAATTTGTTGCCGCATATTTTGATACAATGGACATTCTATCATAAAGTGATATAGAGTCTCCACTTTTGATTCATTGCAAAGTTCACAAAGACGTTCTTCATATCGCAATCTGTTTCTGTAACTGCCTGTTACAAAATCTAATTTATGATTTTTTGTCCTAAATTTTAGTAACATATTTATATCATTGCAATCGATATCAAAATTCAGATATGATTTCAAGGTTTCCTCAAACTGGCATAGCTCTAAATACGTCAGACCAGAATGGCTCTCTTTTGCTGCAGATATCCATTTTTCCCTGTTATACTGACATATTCGGTCTTTTGTAATTCTCAAGTATGCTTTTTTATCAGCCGTTAGCTGTTCATCCCATAGCTTTGACAGGTTTAGTTTTGTAAGCAATCTGTTTATTCTCCAACACCATGTGTATCTACTCTCATTTCCATTTGATATCATGTTGAGATATATAGCATTATATACCTGTTTAATTAAGCTATTTCCATCCTTTGTAATTAATCTTATCCAAAGACAGATTGCAGCTTTATAGAAATGAATATCCATAGGACGTATTCCAAATTCACCGATTAAACAATAATTTGGTGTAGTCGGCTTTAAGTGATAGTATCGTTTATAAAACTGGTATTGAATTTGATCCAAACTGTTTAGGTTATTGAAAAAACAAAATTCGGCACAGTATTTCATTCTAGACAGTGCAAGCATTTCAAAGGTATTTTTCAAAATTTCACCAGAAACTTGACCAAATTCTTTAAGTTGTTTAGCCGTGAGATAAGCTGCTTGTTTACCTTTAGCTATCAATTGTTCCAAATGATATCTATTATTTTTCGATATCCACATTCCTAGATACTTATATTTATCGACCACTTCAATGGATATCTGCTTACCATTGAGACTGGAAAAGATCAATATCCGACCCACGATTTTTCTGCGCTATATCGATGACATTTGCATGGGTCCTTTTGAACATGATGATGACATTTTTCATAGTATTTTAACTACCTTCAATTCCGTAAACGACGGCATACAGTTTACCATAGAAATTCCTGACAACGAGAGTCCCTTGAATTTTTTAGATATCTCAATAAAAATCGTCGATGAGCAGATTTCATACGAATGGTATTCTAAGCCTAATCATTCTGAGATAACTTTGCAAAGAGACAGCTGGCTTCCTCAGCATGTTAAGGATAATTACATCCGCAGTATGAATAATCGCATCGAAAGTAGATGCTCATCATCTACTATCAAAAATAAGGCTAAGGAAAAATTTCATAATAGATTACGCAAAAACAATTATAAAACTCGCGATTTTGATAAAAGTAAAAGCGTAACTCGTAAAAGCAATGGTGAGAATAATGTTAGGCTTTCTCTTAGTTTTATTAATGATAGTTGCAATAGAAAAATCAATAATTTAATAAGAAAATACAAACTGCCTGTAACCTTGATAAGCAAACCTAATAAAACCACTAGCCAATACTTTTCTAAAAAATCTGCTAAAAAACATGTAAACTGCAATCTCTGTAATCTTCTCGACAACCCTTATCCCTGCGATGTGCGCTTTGTGGTTTACGAACTTGTTTGTAAACATTGTAGCAAAAGTTACATTGGGCAAACTAATAGGCCTTTCAAAATTCGTTTCGAGGAGCATGAACGTAGCTTGCGCTTGCAGAACAATACTAGTGCCCTCTCCGAACATTCGATAAATGACCACGACAGTAACCTTGACATTTTTCGATTTCACAATCAATATCATTGCCAAGCATAGTTCGCCTCTTGAAAATCGTCTGGCTGAAGCTCGCTACATCAGAAATAGGAGACCATTAGTTGAATCGCAAAGACGAGCTGGTTGGCTGAGAGATGCTCTGTCTACGGTATTATCACCCTGATATATAAACCACGCACTCTGACTGCTTTTACCTTCTTTTTAGTGCACTGAGGCAGCGACTGCGTCGCGAAACGTTTGCCGTGTAAATATTTTTAGCAACTCATTTTTATTAAAGCCATTACTAAAGGGAGTGCCGTATTTTTGTTTTCGCATCCTCATCATGAACACCCTCCCGCATGAGGCTATCAACCATTTATTACATTTATGGTATTTTAAATACAAAGGGCTTTAAGTGCTTTTCATCTCGCAATATTTCTTTCAGACCATAATATTTTCGACTGTGATCTTGAATTAATTTTATGAAAGTCGCGTATGTGTTGGTAAAATGTGCTGTTTAAATGCTCATCAATTCTAGATCTTATAGTTCGAAATGTTCACTATTTGCACTTCATGACGGATTTTGCATTCAATATGATAAATATCTAACTTTTTAACAAAAAGCATCCTCTTTTGCATTAATTTCTTGGCAGCGCCAGGGGCTACAGATGGCAATCTTTACATTCCCATGGTCAACGAATTTGCAACCATCCTGATACAAAGTTCATCGATCAAGATTGAGTAAAGGAGATAAGGATTCTGTGACTGTCTTTGATCTCGCAGCTTAGGGGATCGCTAGTGTGGTGTGTGCCTTGTGTGATTAACTCAAAGACTAGGAAAAAACTGTGATGAACTAGAGATTGAACTTGCGAGCAAATTCACATATTTCAACTTGAGATACACAATTAGCATATCAAGTTAATGTCCTCAGGTATTCATCAAATGCTAATTATTAAAAGCAGCTTTATGGATGCCGTGAAATTTATGCTAATTTCGTATATTAAATTTACTCCGCAATTCCTGGTATTGGAAAAATGACAGCTATTCAGGTCTGTTTCCATTTTTGAACTAAAGATGCAATTCAATATTTAATGGTTCTATTCAAATTGTCGTGCAATGTTAATTTGAGACTCAATGAATTTGAAAACACTTTTTAAACAAACTTACATGATGCATACGCATCGGGAATACAAATATGTTAGCTTGCTCTTCATATTTGCTGCTATTCTTTATGCACAATTTTGCCCATTATGGCGAGTTCCAACCGACTTCATATCCACTAATGCAAGTGTACATCGGAGACATGCAGAGGACATGAGCGTCAACGCGAACCCGACGACCTTCAACCTGACATCCCTGCCTCGATCAGTTTTCGTTTCGCCACGTGTCAGGGCACATGTGAATGGAACTGTTCGCCATATACTTGTGCGAATAAAATAGCATCTTTCACGCGAAGAATCAAGCATCCACAGACATCTATAAACATGCTTATCAAATAGCGTTTTCCCTCTCGAGATTTCCATCATAGCTGTAACTCAAATACCATCAATTTGTGTCGGAGAGGATGTATATACAAAGTGATGAACACCTACTCTGAATAATAAATGAGAGCTGTGAGTTCCAGACATATATTGATCTATCTTTGACTTACTAATAGATAAGGACTTAGGAGCATGGAATACACTGAATACAAAAATGAAATTCTTAAGTGTCACAGCCAGTCGCTTTCGGTTACAGGTAAGGCTGAAGGATTCCCATTGGAATCCAATGGTAAAATTCAAGAAATATATATAGATTGCGAAGCACTTGGCAATTTTCGCACATTTTCTTTTGCAGAAAAGAAGCTATTTATCTGAATACCATGAAATTTGAAACATGATTGAGTTCAGAACATCAACTTCGATATAAAAGCTGAAGTGAGTCACACGATTCAGAATTTGATGTCTGAGAGTCTCTACAAGATGAGTAAAATCGCCAAAATTAAGTCAAAGCATGAAATTTAATCATTTTGTAGAGGCTCTCAGACATCAAATGCTGAATTATGTGACTCACTTCAACTTTTATATTGAAGTTGATGTTCTGAACTCAATCATGTTTCAAATTTCATGCCATTCTGATAAATAGTGTCTTTTCTGTAAAAGAAAATGTACGAAAATTGCCAAGTGCTTCACAATCAATAGATATTTCCTGAATTTTACCATTGGATTCCAATGGGAATCCTTCAGACTTACATATAACCAAAAGCGACTGGCTGTGACACTAAAGAATTTGATTTTTGTATTCAGCATTTCACAATCTACAAATCCATGCTATTAAGCCCTTTATGCGCGAATTTTAGAAGAAATTGTCAGCAGCTCCCGGACTAATCATTCCGGCAAAAATTCAGATAAAATGACATTTCAGTGACAAGACTTTTTAGTGATTATTTTCATCACTAAATTGCTTCAAGACATGCATATGTATGCTAACGAGCAGAAGAAACGAAGCACCATTAATTTGCAATGTCTTTCTCACTTTATTCCACGATTTACCGCGTTGTGACGACTGATCACCGCGCCAAAGTTCACGAAATGATGTCAATCGGTGTCATTGATATGGAATGCACATTAAAATGACTTCTTTGGTCTTTTTGATATAAATAGGCTTCTAACCATTGGGATTATTAAATAAACTTCTCATGTACAGTAGAAACTACAATTTTTGAGATTATGTATTGGTCTACTATACAGGAAAATAATGCCGTAAGTGCAAAGTGCGTGTATGGAATTCAATGAAAAGAATTCAGCGCGTTCTGATCACAAATCACTGCCGCTAGTAGGTCGATCACCAAAAGAGAAATCATCTCCATCAAATTAAGATATGTCTCGTCATATGACTGACGCTGAACGTTGGCAGGCAATAGAGATGATTAAAGCTGCTCGGTCTTATAGGGCTGCTACCCGATAATTCAACAGATCCCATGCGACCATTAGAAGTTTGTGGATCAAGATAACCAACACGGGCAGTGTGAAACATGTTTCCTGTGGTATCAACCGACGCCAGACAGCAGCCACGGCCGATCGACCGTCTTGTAAGAATGGTTCGAGACAGAATCCTCCGCCACAGAACTTGGAACAGGTTCGCCAGGCAATGAACAGCTGCCGGGATGAAATCCCACATGACTTCGTGAGAAGGCTTGTCTTGAGCATGCCGACACGAGTGAACAGTCTGCTTGTTTCGCGAGGCGGTTACGAGCGTTATTGACTGTATAAATTGTAAATATTGTGTAAATAGAAATATAGTTAAATCATCCACGTTTTCCATTCTTACGTTTGCTGCCCATAATTCTCATTGAATTCCATACTTTGCACTTTCGGCATTATTTTCCTGCATAGTAGATCAATACATAATATCAAAAATCGTGGTTTCTACTGTATATGAGAATTTTATTTAAAAATCCCAATGGTTAGAAGCCTATTTATATCAAAAAGATCAAGGAAGTCATTTTAATGTGCATTCCATATCTATGACACCGATTGACATCATTTCGTGAACTTTGGCGCGGTGATCAGTCGTCACAACGCGGTAAATCGTGGACTGAAATGAGGCAGACATTGCTAATTAATGGTGGTGCGTTTCTTCTGCTCGTCAGCATAGAAACTGGCGTTCTATTTGCAGCTTCACTGCCTTGTGATTTTTCTGAAATAGAAAATAAAAAATAAAGAGTGCTTCATCAGCAAAGAAATCCTCGACTGGTGAGAGAGGTCATCAAATTACATTTACAAAGTAAACAGCTTTGTAAGATGAAACGCTTTCATTACCGACACCCAAACTCTTTTATTTATATCTGTCTTTGCTACTATTATGGTCAAATATCTTCACCATTATCACTCGCATTGTTCAAATTCAGATTTTCTCGACATCAAAAACGTGGATAAATGTTGAATAGAGAGGTGAGATTCTACGTGACCATGCCGTGAAATCCAAGTGAGAGTTGAGATTCATCTCGTAAGATCAGCTATCATCATACTATGTTCGGAAATAGAAAAAAGCAGATTGTGTTAGACATCACTAGTTAGAAAATCAATTTTCCATCGCCTTTCAGGGTGGCTATGATCAGACGAAATAGTTTGACAACTTCAAGCCAACACTGTTCGGAACTGTCATTGCTAAGCAGAAGGGAAAGTCGACCTGCCGCAAGTCTTCACCGCACAGAGGAGTATCAGTTAATGCATTAAGTCTTGAAATGTGTTGAATCCTTAGAAATCACTTTTTGTTACACCACTGTCGCACGCATTTAAAATCTACGTCAAGAATGTTGTGGAAATTCATTTCAGTCTCTAAAAAGAAAGTGAAATTATTTTGTCATGTGTCATTAAATTGACTTTCAATGGAATTTTCAATAATGAGCTCTTCAACGTAGCAATTACATGCGCTTGGCCTTCCGATCTAAAGTTCGTAGTAATTTTGAGATATATAGAAGTTATAGATTATTCTCTTAAGGGCTTCATTTTGTAAAAAATGAGAAAATTCATCAACTTTGATAGAAATCGGTGTTTTTCATTTTCTTCAAAATACAAATTGTTAATCGGAAAATGTGAATCAGAAAAGAGCATTACTCATGGCTCACAGAGGCAAATATAATATTCTAGATACCTAAACTCGGTATTTCGATGCTACATCTCCAGCTTGAATTTTAGCAGAGAGGTTGAAAAATGTATTAGGGAGATAAATATAAATATTACAGACGCGGTTCAGTTTAAAAGAGATTGTAAACAACTCTAGAGTGTCCTCTCAGATGTTCTAATAGAAGGAGGACATGAAGTGTAACATCGGGACCTATAAGTAACTTTGAAACGCTCTCAACATGATGATAAATCGTGACGAAAAGCATTTTTTAAGCCATCGCTCATCATAGCAACATGTGATCGCGCATGTTTGCTATATAGTCTTTTTATATTATTTCTTCCCCTATCTATTAAACGTCTGCTACCTGCTCGTCTATTGGTCAATAGAACTTCTATGGTCTATGGTAGTGACAGTGTGACCTCATTTGCAATAATGCCATGTTCGCATTAAATAGAATTTCAAATGATTCTTCAAGGTCACATCTTTCTGTGTAGACTTGTACGAGACTGACAATGTTATGCTTTGTTAGAGTGCTACGAACACGGAATTAGATTGTTTAAGCGTGTCACCTTGCTAGAAGCACAAACTGATTCAAAACGATGTCAATGCTTCAAGAACTTACTAAGTGGGCAAAAAGAAGTGTTCAATGCCCTAAAGAGTTAGGAAAAATAGTCGTGCGTCGCTTGCGGATTGCTGTAAATTCCTTCAAAATGCTCCGATCGTCACGATTCCTTCAAATTCGAAGAATGCAGATCACTATTCTAAAGTTTTCTCGAGGATGTTGCTCATTAAAGAAGATAGCAGGCGCACGAAGAAACCGTTCACAAACTTTTGTGTAGAACTTGACATCGTCTGTGTCTCTTTGCTGTGGGTTACGGTTGATAGCAGTCTCTGACACTTCGCACAATTTGGCGTGTTTAATGTTGAACTGACTGCTCATTGTTCGATTGCTATGGTATTATGTCAGCAGATTGTGCCATTTCATTAATATTGTATGTTCCAATGCTTCCTTTCTAGTTAAACTGAAGAGACGACCTGTCAAATTCTGTGGCTAAGAAGCAGTGGTTTGAACCCATATACGACCATCTCGGAGCTCGATTATGGAAGACAAAACGAGATGTGGAATGAGCTGAAATCTAATGCTGTTGAAATCTGTGCCAAGACTATTGCTGAACTTCATTTCAGTCCTTAAGTCAGACTGTGTCAATAAGACTACTGCTTTGAATATTTCAATGAAATTCTATCTATTGAGATTTGATTTTGTTCATGCAGATGTCCTCGGGATGATACGACAAGTAGATCAATAAATCAACCATGTTTCCAGACAAGAAAACAGCAACTGAAAAAATGATGTCAGAGTTCCCCATACTAGAAATCATCTCCCAAGTATTCGAAAACACAGCTTGACTAACATCTGCACACATAATGTGCGTTTACGTTGAAAGCTTTCTTAAATTCTACACAGATCTGTCCGTTTTTCAAGAAGTTAAGAATGTGGTAATACCAGAAAATATTTTTCACGTGCACTTGCACGAAGGAATTTGAAAAATTTAAAACTTCCACTATCTCTTTAAAACCCAATTGCCGCCGACCCTGGGAGTACTGCCACATGATTTATAATTCGTATACATGCTTGAAGAAGCTAAATGTAGCTCTCTAGTACATCCATAGCCTCCCAAACTTTGTCCCCGAATTAGAAAACGTCCCTGCGAGAACGCAATTCTAGCGGTTAATGATATCAGAAAATATATTTTTCAGAGTGAAATGATTGCTCGTAAAACATATTTACATCACAATATTAATGTGCGTCTATCAGACAATTGTATACACATAGTCAGCATGGAATTCTTCCTGTATTGATTGAATTACCGGGAAGTTTTGGGACCTAGAGGTGTCTGACTTCCTTTACAAAAACATCATTCATTTATTGCTTGTCTATGACAGCCAAGTACACAAGAACAGTAACCATTGTAACAGCTAGTTCAAAGTGCATGGTATATTCAATAATCAGTAAAACACACCCACATGAAGCCATATTCCTGATGGCTAAATGAAAACCGCCACGAACCTTTGAAGTTTGAACCTGAATTAAATGTTCTGAGGAAAGTAGATAACCGTGTCTTCTTCAATGCAAACATCATCTTTCGACAAGTTTAGAGTGAGTGAAGACAAGCATCGTTTTAGTGAAGCATTTGATTATATGAATTGTGGAGAAAGAAGTTCTCAACTTTGAAGAACACAGAGAGGAGGTACAACTGTCTGCACGCTGGAAACAGATTATTCAAGTATGCGCAATTAAGGATGAAAACCTAAAACGAATTTTAATAAGAAAGATGAAAGATGATAATTTTACTCAAGAAATTAGCGTTCATGCAAAATACGGAAATGCTCTGTGAAAAATGAATTAAACTTCTAAGTTATCCGCAATTAGGAACTGAAAAATGAAAAGAAATTTTAGTTAATTTGGCATATCAACGAAAGTTAATAGTGTGAAGACTAAATTTCAAAAGATTGATGGAAAATTATAAAGCACAGCCAAGACTCAGAGCTGTGAAGATTGTTAAAAACATTCATGTCTGAAGATAAATTCCTAGAGTCTTGATAAACTAAAAGTAGCAGAAGAAATACAAAGAAAGGATTAGAAGCAACTGTTTTACGCATCATCCTGGAACTACTAAGTGTGCACACTATTTTTGTATAGCAAAAACGAATGAAGAAATATTAAACGAGCTGAAACAGACCGCTTATGATGCTCTTCAAAAGAGTGCTGTACAAGAGCAAGAGGTATATTACGATGAAGGTTCAATGCTGGGACTAAACGGGATTTTGTCTTGTTGACACTAAATATTAGCGAGCACGCCGGATGACCTTTTTCTAGTTTTACTACTACCTTTTATTAATCCGGCGGGGAAGCAGTGATAATAATAATAATAATAAAAAATCGTTTATTTCAAAAAATCCCCAGTGTTGAAAATCATGGGGAAGACATACAAAAGGAAATTAACAAATTCATTTATCTTGAAGTAACAAGTAACAAACGGAAAGTTATTAATAAAGTAACAAACGTAGATGTAACTGCCGCGGCACAAGAGTTTATTACATTGAAAAGCCATCGTTCTCAAGTTTTGACATGACGATCACAAATGATTTCTTTCGGAGGGAGTTCATGTATTTTGGCAGCAGAAATTTCCGAGACTGACGAAGTCGTGGAAGCAGTACCCCATGCAAAGGATGACTACCATCGGAAACTACTTGCTGAAACAACCTCCACCCAATCACAATACGTCAGTAGTCCAGGGGAATGAAAGAAGGACACATGCACCGACTGGAACCACAAATAATACGATGACTTCGTCTTTGTATGCATTCGAGGATATCTGATTCTACAACATTTAACTGTACAAATAAAGGCGCACAATATTCTACAAGACCTCTGATACATGCGTTGTATATTGTCACAATATCATCCTTGCTCACAAATGGCCGTAGATGTCTGAGAACATGTAGTCTGGAAAATGCCTTCCGTGAAATGCTGACAACATGAGGTTTCCAACTAAGATGGTTGTTAAAGATCACTCCCAGCAACTTTATCTGATCAACCATTGAGATGCCATTAAGTTTGAAACCAGATAAGTCACAATTTGATGATGCAGTGATCATCATTTGCTCACTTTTCTCAATTTTGATGCTCATGCGATTGGTTGCCATCCAGTCGGACTCCTGATGATCTCTCCTCTTATCTTCATTCCTGAATTGAATAAAGCTTGAAATGTGCAGGTCTCTAATGTTGTATCTCCATCACATAAATCATTTAAAAAAAGAGATTTACTTCAATTCCAGATGGAACAAGTCAATCATTTTTCCTTAGTGATAACTATTTCTAAAGAATTTTCCTCATACAGAAACTTGCAAGCGAGCAGGATAGCTGACTTTCCTCATCCAGAAATTCGGTTTCATTCTCATGTAGGGGTTTGGTTATAAATAAATACACGTATGTAGGCGTAAATCACGGAGTTTTGAGGAGACTATATTGTTTACGCACATCCAAGTTCGAATGCGAATCAAAAGCACCTCGTCGAGAACTAAAGATAGTACGATGAAACGGTCCTACCGACGTAAATTAGTTGATTTGATGAATTTTCTCTTGCTTGTACAACAAACGAAAAATCCACAATAATTGAAATATCGGTAATTAAATTTAGAGAGCATCCTCGTCTGCTTTGACTGGGTGTGCTTTTGCTGTAATTATTTGAATCGATTTTACTTTTAAACTGAAAATGTTGTAATCATCGTTTAGTTATATAACCAAGTTATTTGTTGCAGACTATCCTTAAAGTCAAAGCAAAACTCGAGCTCAAATTCAGAGCTCACTGATTAAACTCCCAAAAAAAGAACAGCAATTATAAAAGCATGTCGGTATAATACATAAAGAAGACGTGTCAATGAGCATCCTGAGCATTCCTGATAAAAAGGTGCTAGACCCACATGAAAGTCTTTATGTTCTTTACATCTCAGCCGTTAAGATGATTACTTAATTACGTCAGTGAAAACGACAGATTTTTATAAAAATGGCTAATGAAGGTCATGACGCTAAAAATCATCAGGTAGAGGACATTTGTACACACACATTTTTTCAACTACTGACGAAAGCTCATGTGGAGAGCACGTGTCGAAAGTTCTTCGCATCATAACATGGAAATTTAATCAAAGTCACGACTGACAACAACCTTCAGCATGCTGTCCTAATTTACAGCATCACTTTCTGTCTTTTTCGTATGTGGAATCGCATGCTGTGAATTCATGAGGAAGTTTAGTTGAATCTTCTAACATGTTACATTCAAAAAATGTAAAGCAGCCTTTTCTTCCAATGACTTTCAGCAAAGAAAATAAACTCATATTATCGAAAGCGCTTAAGATAATACATTACATTATGAGTTTAATTTTATTTTTTTGCTTATTGTTGCATTCACTTAAAAGGCACTTTCAAAAAAGAACTACTCAGTAACAATATACATGAGAAAGTAATCACTCCAGATAGAGATTTTGAATACAATTTTAACTTTCAGTTGCCATACCCATAATAGGCATTTGACTCATTTGATGCTAACTGATTCTACTATGTCCTTGGTATGACTACGTCTTGAAATTAACTGACATCTCAGCTAAAGTCAGGACATGGTCATATCTACATGACTGTACATATTGTGCCACATCATCATTTGTAACAGACGAATTTTGACATGGCTCAATTGATATTCATTTGCAGTAATCTTTTGCAACTGTCATAAAGCAATGTTTTGCTGAATTGAATGAATAACAAATCAATTATAATGTGAATATAATTGATTATATATATCAATTATATATAATGATTGATTATATATATAATTGATCATCAATATATTATATTGATGATATATATTATAATAAAGCTACTATCAGGAAAATACTACAAATTTCAACAGATGTAACCACGAGACATGTTTCGGCCTGTTGGGCCTTATTAGTCGTGGGTAGTTTGAACTATCGACGTTGGAGCTAGAGGCCGTGCAAACATACCCTCTAACCACAAAGCCACCAGACCATCTGTTGAGAGCGTGAATTAGCCAGGATTCAACGCAGGCACGTGGAGGGCGGACTGTATTCTGCAATCACTTAATACCGCATCCGAGATTGATGTGCTTCAAGCAGGCGCTACTCATTACATGTCAAGACAAGTAACCCACGACTGATGAGGCCCAGCAGGCCGAAACATGTCTCGTGGTGGTTACATCTGTTGACATTTGATAAATTTATCAATTGCCAGGTTACTTATCTTAACAGTAAAATACTTATTTGATATAGTGTGATGTTCATGCAGATAGATGCAGTCATAAGGTCGGATTAACAAAAAACAATGAATATATTCCTCCTCTGATATAGAAAACATTTAATTCATTTTCTTTAAAAACGAAAGATATTTTAAGTGATTTTCGATTTTGTATTTTAAACAATAACTTGTTTTGTGGGAGAGATACTTTTATCAATATCGGTCACCAAAGGCATCAATCGGTTCAAGATTGCTGAATCGCTCTCGATGAGTAATTTGCGCATGCAATAAGACAGCCATGACTTGTAGCTTTATCCTATCTTCATTAGCGATCCCTGTAGATATACATCTATAAATGAAGACTCACTGATACACTTTTTCTGTGAGGCAATCCACAGTCATCATAAAGTTCTCATTTGCCGTGAAAATGACTCGAAATATAATACATGCGTCTCCTCTCTCGATAATTTCAGAAAGAAAGATTATGACAAAACTTGCAAAAACCAGCGAGCAGTTCCCGCATGCGAGGATTTATCGTGTAGTTGATTGTCGAGTTATTTCGTTTGAGAAGAGACATTCCCTTTTAGAGAGGTCTCTTTTTTAGGGCACCTGTTCTGCCCTAGATCTGACTTTTTACGAATTCTTCTCCGACGTAAGACAAGAGGGGCAACACACTACTGACATTAGCAATCTAGACTTCAATTCAAGAGAGAGAGAGAGAGAGAGAGATGGGAGGCAGTTGAAATTACTAAATTCCATCACTTGCTACGTCGAAACGTCCCTGCCTTTGCTCGAACAATTTGCATCAAAGAAACTTCATTTGCTGAATAATTTACAAAAGGAAGTCTGGACAATGGATGGTGTAAAGAATGCTATAGTGGTTATATTAAAAACTTTTCAGTGGAACATCTATTTCGAAGCAAATTTTTAAAAGCATCAACTTTCTTTACGTGCAAGAATCCGTCACGCCAATTTCTAGTTACACACGGATAGATCCGATTTGCACTATCGCAAGGACGACGATAGTTATCATCTTTCATAATCTAATCAAACATTGGAATGCAGAGAAGATAAGTTGCAAGATGCGGAGAATAAAATCAAATATTTGATGAAATATTTTGAGCAACAAGAAAAAATTGGAGTTCGGATATCATTTTGGTTAATAAGACAAGTATTGAGCAAATTTCGAAATCTTCCTCAAAAATTCCATGACAGACTTTCAAATCTGATTCACACAGCAGCATTTTGTGATCGTGAGCCATCCGTCTAGGCTATTGAAAAGCGCTCCAATGCAATGCTATGTAAACGTACCTTTGAATTTGTCTGTATCAGAATCCTCTTCGTCAAACAATTTACATGCAGCCTATAATCATATTGTGGTTATATTGTGCAAATTTGAAGTTTCAACATACGCTTGCAGATGTGTGAAGCATGGTTGGCATATTTTAAAAACCCATTTAAAAAACCCGTGGGTTTTTTGGTTTTTTAAATAGCAGGCTGGGTTATTCAAAATAGTAGATTGTGTTTCTCCTATTTTAGGCCAGGATTTTAAATGTAAGTTGTATATCATCAGATTGGAACTTCAACAAGAACGACCGCTCAATTTTTTGGTTTAATTACACGTCTAGCCTAATTACAGCTCTAAAGGAGTGGCTACGGAGCATTTGTATCCATGAGAAATCACCTGTTATCGACAATAATCGGCAAATATCGGCAATCGGTTTAATCAGTCTGTTACATCATTCACGATCGTACGAGTTTTCATGCCTTTTTAGCAATTTCTGTGATAGCCACACTTTTTCTTATGAACATTTTTGGATCATTGATTTTAGTATGACGAAATCATACACGTGATATTATGCGCTCAATTGTATCACTAAATTTGTTTTCATTGGAATAAATACTAAACTAGATAATCTACTGATATCAAAGTTACTTACAATTTCATGTGGATGCATAATTATTGACCCATTTAGACGTTGAGCCTGAATTATGTCTTCTTATCTCATATCGAAAGAGTTGTCTCGGTAGTTTAAAAAGAAAAAGACGTGTATTTCAGATAATGAAGAAATATCATGTTCTGAGTAGTTTGATACTTAAATTAGAATACACCGTTGAGCTTACGATTTGACATCGGACATAGCCTACTATCAATATCTGTCTCAAATTCGCTCGTACGTCTATCAATGGGGAATGTATTTTAAAAAACCAAGGGAAAAACTCACCTTTTTAAAAAACCCATCGGTTTATGTGTTCTGAAAAGGGGTGGGTTTTTAACGTGTATAGTATGTTCATATCAGAGTGGTCGCCTGTACGCAGGGGTCCTAATGGGTTCCTCTAGCCTAAGTTAAGTATTGCTACATGCTTTAAAATGTAATAAGTGTAAAAAACGGGTTCATAGCAGATGGTCAAACATCGAGAAATTCTGAGTACTCGATTCTTTGCACGCTTTCGTGTACTCCCTATAGTAGTAGTAGTAATTGTTTATATTGTCATATAAATAAAAATGATCAAGTACAAGAAATCGTTACATAAATCAAAGAATAACATGTAAGAGAATTTTGTCAGAAATTGGTTTATGGGACAGTGAAGTAATTAATGGAAACCATACAATGAATGATTCATAAGAGACGCAGTGAAAGGAATGAATGAGTTCTGGCGGCGCAAAGAGTGGATGGTCGGTAGAGAAAAATTCTTTGAACGCTGGAAACGTTTCGGACAAAGTTCGTGGAGAATGTTATCTGGACTTTCTAACTGACACAAAAGCTTTGAAGCACGATTATTCCGGCGACCCCAAAGAGGCGTGAAAGATTTACACTCGCAATGGTTTCCACATATTATTCGATGGCAACGACGACGTACTTTCTCAATCTTCTCCTTGTTCGACTCACTCATGCCAATTATTATAGGAGAGCAGTACTCTAGCGCATTCAAATTCAATGCATTGTACAGTGTTATCAAGTCTTTCTTCCGTATAGACGCTAGTCAAGAAGCCGCTACGTAGCTTCTTGAGTATGAAAATTCTTTGCGATGCCCTCTTGCATATCATCTCAACATGCGAGTTCCATCGAAGGTCACTGCTATAAATGATTTCGAGGATTCTCAAGTCTTTGACTAATTCCACGTTGTCAAGGCAGATCGAAATTGGAGATCCTTTCTTCACAATCATCATTCTTGTTTTCTTTGTATTTAGAGAGAGGCCATGCCTAGCAGCCCAGGTGCTTGCATGCTCGATCTCATCACGTACCAGCATGTCATGTTCTGAAGCTGATTTGAAAGGGATAATGCATACAACATCATCAGCATATTTCGACATTTGGGTACAGGCATACATTGGTTGAAGTGATGCCATGTGGACGGAGAAGAGATACGGTGCGACAACTGATCCCTGAGGAATGCCAGATTTCACGTCTTTCAAGCTGCTAAAAGTTGAGTAATCAATACGAACTCGCTGTTTTCTATCTTTGAGATAGTTGATACACCACTCGATGAACTTTGTTGGCAAATTTGCGACGGTCAGCGAGGAAATTATTTCTGAATGGAGGACCTTATCGAACGCTTTATTCATATCAAAAGCAATAACTGAGCATCCAATATTGTTGCGATCATCAACTTGCTTGGTAAGGAAGTCATGGATGTGAATGTGGGCGTGGACAGTTGACGTTTTGGGCCTGAAACCAAATTGATTTATGCCGTAGCAATTTACAATGTCGTCTCTAATGGATCCAGTGATAATCGTTTCTAGGATCTTAGCGAAAACAGGTAACAATGAAATTGCTCTTAGATTGTCGATACTGGCCGGTTTGGACTTCGGAATTGCTTTTATATTCGCCATCTTCCAGCGCACAGGGACTATGCAATTTTCAATTGATAGCGATATCATGTGTATTAGTGGGCTACATATATCAGCAGCTATTCGCTTCAAAAGTCGAGGTTGCAAGCCATCACTTCCTGGCGACTTCTTCGTGTCAAGTTTGAGCAATTCATGATAGACTCGATCAACACCAACGTCAGGATTCCAATGCACATCGTTATCCGGTAGATTTTTGGAGAAATCAGACCAATCACATGCGTTTGAAAAATTCGAAGCAAATTTAGAGTTAATTTCTTCGGCTGCATCTTTTGGAGTCGAAAATGACGAAATCAATTTTGACAGGGGAAGATTTGAATTGCTACTTTTTGAATTGTTAATAACTTTTCAGAGACCACTTTTCGTGTTAGCTTTATTTCTGAGGCAGTTAGACTTCGCCTGTGTTATCGATGTCTTCAGTTTGTTTTTTAAATGAAGATATAGTGAGTAATTTCTCTCCTCATAGGCCTTGTGCTTTTTGTCAATAAGGGACTTCAACAAAGGTGTGATCCACGGCTTGTCTGTTGATTTCATTTGTACAAAGATTAATGGAATTGTCTCATGTATTGCTGAATCAAGAATTTCGTGGAAGATTTCACACTTTTCATCAATGGGCAGTTCACTTCGACAAAAGTTATGCCATGCATAAGAATTCAATTTCCTTTGTAGAGCAAAAATGTGTGATTCTCGATTCTCGACCTTTCGTATTTCTGTGATGTCTTTTTGGCATGACATTGATTTAAGAAACACGGTACAGTGGTCGGAGGCGCCGATGCTGGGGCCAATAACCACAATTTCTTTGATATTGTCGAGGTGAACTTCCTGTTCAATGGTTTCATAGATACGTCGGTCAATTAGTATCTTATCCAGAATCGCATCATTTCTCGTCGGCTGATTCACAACTTGAAAAAGACTTAGAGCGCTTTCCAGGCCTGTTGTCGGAAATTGGTTGAAATCTCCAACGGACATTACATTACAGTCTGGGTAAAGCTCACTGACAGAATCTATTTGTTCAACAATAATGTTAGTTACATAGTATCCTTTCATCACGACGCAAGGAAGGAGGTAAGTATACACAGAAAAGCAAGATTTTCATATCAGTGAGGTCATCCATACAATTTCAAATTTTGGATCTCGGTGATTATCATGCAGGCGAATACAATGAATGTCATTTCGAATGTAAATGCATACACCACCACCTTTTCTCTGATCTATTCGGTCACGGCGGAAGTTGAAATAGGATGGTGTATCAATCTCATCATCTGTTACTAAGTCGTTTAGCCAAGTCTCTGTAATGGCTATGACATCAGGCTGAAATGTTGAAGCCAAAACACACAATTCGTCGAGTTTTGGTCGGAGAGATCGGATATTTGACAATACTGAAGATGGAAAAAGTCTTTTCTAATTGCATAAAATCTTTAACAAAAATTTCTAATCTCAGACTTTCGTACAATTCTCCCACCATACACTACAAGGTCAGTTTCCCCATTTTCTCTCCTTGCTTTTAGATCATCACGAAGTAGTTCAGCTTCCTTCTGCTGAACTTTTGTTCTATCTGGGTTGATGAATACGTACCTGTAACATGTACTATCTCGTAAGCATCGAGCATTTTTCAAAACATCGACCTTCTCATAGACTTCGTTCAAAGTTACTCGAATTGGACGCTTTCGATAGAATTGAATCTTCCCAAGCGCCGAACAGAGAGAACAGCATAATCAACTCCTGTCTCATTTAAAATATTGTCAACAGTAGCTTCATCTCTACTCTGTCCTTCTTCTATGGTACCACTCTCAGTTTCTTCTACTCCACTAATGACAACATTACGTTGTCTCAACATTCGTTGTTCTAGCTCATTCACCATGTTGTGATGCTCTCAACATTCACCGGACTTTCTACTCTAAAACTTTCAACTTCTTGTCGAAATTTCTGTTCTAATTCTTGCATCTTTCTACTTTGCTCTTCAAGAAGAATTTCTTTCAGTTCGAGTATTGCCTCATGCAACAACGCTTTGAAGTACTGTGGTGTCATAGCATCACGCACTGGTGAAGAACTATACAAAAAGTTCGATGCTAGAAACCCCCTATTAAGAAGTTCTTGTCCTATGCACAGAAAAGATGGAAGAACTTCGCCTTGATATAAGCACACGTATCATATTCGAAGTCGAAATGTTCCAAAATCTTCACATGAGCAAATTTCAATTTTCATCCTTCATTCTTGGAGACGTAACAATAACCTAATATTCACCATCGATGTTTAGGAGCTGAGTCTAATTTCCTTTCAACTAGTGAAGCAAAATAGAAAATTGTTGTATGAGAGGCGTGGGATTGCAATTAATTAAACAAAACAGAGGCGTGATAAAACGATTTGAGTTTTTCTTTCTCATCTGAACTAATCTTGCCTCTGGAGTAATCACGAAAGAACCAGAAATGCGTGACTTGGGATTGACAAATATGACAAACAAAAACGACTGGGGGAAATAGACGAAGAAGTGCTAGTGCAAAAATAAGAAGAGCTTTTCCATCGTCCACAATTCCGCTTTTTTGGTTTCATAATGAATAGATAAGAGTTACGTAGCTAAAAAAGAATAAATAGCATTACTGAGAGTATTTACGATTAGCATTCCAACAAGCAAAAGTAGCTAAAGTACATCAAAGGATCTTAACGAACCATTTACAACTAAAGTTAAAGTTCTGTAAAGTTCCGAATGACAAAGATAAGAAGTTTAAATAAGACCGATGAACAAATATCCTCACTGAAGATGCACCCAGCAACTACTTATTGGTGTGCGGTCCTACCAGAACTCTTGTATGAAGTGATCAGTGCGCACATTTATGATATTCAAGCAAAATCAGCAATAAACAGGGCCGTTAGTTTTCCTCAGAACGCGGAAAATTGGAGAAAACTGCGGAATTTCAGTATGCACGGAGAAAAACATTGAATTCTAGTTTTCACAGATATAACTCATGAGGTGATGATAATAAAATCGCATAAACTCAAAAAAATGATGCCTGCTACGTTCTGAAGAAGACGTAGTCCAAAAATGAAATTTGTATTTCAGCCACAGATCCAATTGCTGGTAGAATTGAGTAATTTAAAAGCTGTATGACTCTATATGAAAAAGTCATGAACGCAGAACATTCATTTTAGTAAATTGAGCTTGATAATGTCGCCCAAGAGAGAGAGAGAGAGTTTATCGCATAATGTACAATTGTATGTACAATTGATAAACGTTTTTATAGCAAAAACCTTTCATGTTTATTTTATCTTTTATTCATTGATTTAAGAAAACTATAATGATGATCTAAACTCGTAAATTAATTGACGCGAAATGCCATTTTTTCAGAGCGGAATTTGATGTATATGTTCGCGGAATTCTCCGATGAATTTCATGATGTTGCTCGCGGAAAACTATTGGCCCTGGTAATAAATGCGGTCATCAACGCAATCCCTGTGCGACATTGTTTCACGTTTTAGAGAAGTGACATTGGAGTTCATCGTTAAGCGAGCATTCACTTTCATGCTATTTTTTTTATTTTCTATTCCCTAACTTGGCATGTTTCTGGTCCCACATCATTCAATTATATCTTCTGTACTTGAATTACTACAACTGACCACGGCATAGAAATCCGATTGTCGTTTTGTTTACGATAGTGGGACTGGAACGCACAGCAGGTGCTTGTTGATGGCAATTTTAGATACCCGGGCGATGCCCTGAAGTTGTCATTTCAGGCCTCAATTTTCAAAGATAATGCATCTGGAAATTGGTTGGTCCAATTTAGTGAAAACCTTTACTTTTTAACGGGCTGTCGTCACTAAACTGTGTGTACTCTAAGAATGATTTTATTTTGTGAAGAAGAAAATTTCCGGCTGTGTCATAACATACAGAAGTCATTCTGGTGCGATGACTAACCGAAGAACGCTTTCATATTGATTACAGGTACGTTTTTGAGTTCAACTTTTGATGCAAATTAGAAGATTTTGAAGTTAACATTTTCAGCGCTATGTTAACATGCATCATTAGCATTTCGTGTCTAATGGGTCTTTATGTCTATCTCTACTTAAGAAGACATCATAGAGATTCAGACAATTAAGCATAAATGACATGAATTTATGGCGATTAAATGTACTTTTGATGTTTTATTCATCTCCGACAGTAACAACGCCTTAAGTGATGTCTAAGCGGCCAACTTCAAAGGGAAATGATAACATCTTGAACCCTTACTAAGTTCAGTGGCAAGGTAGCGGGGCAGGGGGCGTAACTCAGGCTTATCGGAGAGACGGAAAATTAGTAGTAAGGGAAAGTGGGTGCGGAGAGCTATCAATGATGTCAATTACACACGGATAATTCGAGTATGGTTTGTTAAATCAGCTTTTGTGACGTTTCCGGACCTTCATTTCTGCGAAAAACAGGGCAATGTGTAGGTACGTGTAGGCTACGTCGTAGCGTACATGCATGGAAGGCACATGACAAAGTAAAGCAGCAAACTTTTCAAACAAACAAAGAACGGACACATTGAATGGGAAAATGAATCCTTCCAATGTCTAGCTGGGAGGCTTACACAGAATGAAAACCAATTTGTGATACATGTTAACAAAATGCATGGTTGTGTTGTGACATACACTGTAGCTCGGGCTACGCAAATGAGGCATATCAAGTCATTAATTTCCTAATGATTGCAAAGCGCCTGCTCAAGAAAATGTCCATTGTGTAGGAGAATCATTCTGTAGCATGAGCTAGTTGATAATTGTACCGGTAGGCTAGAATCATACTCAAAAGACAAAATTTGCACAGTTCGACTCCCTGTTCTTGAAAGAATTCACACGCGCCTACCCAGCAAGCGTAGAAACCAGACATGCGGTACCTCGATAATCGCGAAAAACTTGCCTATCGCCACCTGCAACGAATTGACTATGGTATAGAAATTATCCTGAACTAACGCACCGGTTCAGTTTGTTACGAAGTTCTTCACGAACTATTAAATTCAGGGGCAACCATCACAGTTAGCATCAAAAGCATACCAATAAGTACAGACTGACCTGATGACTTCATGCACAAATGAGACCCTACCCCCTACCCCTTATATTTTTATTGCATATTTTGACGAATTTCGTGACCCAACAAATTTCGTCCGAAATTGACGGAAATTCGTCTATAGACGGAAAATTACGCCTACTGTAGCGGGGCATTACCATTGTCAACTGCTGGAAGCTGCTATCGTATAGGAACCGTTTCGATGACAACGCATGTCCACAACCTGAGCATTGTTTTCAATGTACATGTCTGTTCTCGTCCTTCATTACTTCGGGTTGATTTCAAGGAATAAACAATTAACAAGAGAATTACGTAACTGAATGATTCTAATCCCAATGAAAAAACCGTTGACAAATGATTCCAAGCTGAAACGCGCACGAGATTCGTGCCACTGCCGTGCATGAGCTTCACTCATGGATTTCAATTTCTAGGCATTTGCATAGCCTAGAAAGTCTGTTGAACTTTATCAACAGACGCTAGAATTCAAAGATTTGACATTCTTCTCAAATCAGACGCATTTTCCTAATCACTCCTTAGAGGGCATTCATTATCAGAGGCATTTCCCTAACAAGACAATGAAATTTATTCAATTTTGATCATCAAACAGAAACATAGGATAAGTGCAGTGAATGTTTTAATAAAAAATTATCATAAAAATCGTTCTGCATGCCATTCAGGAGAAGTACTAAACGTTGTAGCTGGCTAATAGAATAAGGAATGTTTGCCGCAATCACCAAACGAAAATTTGCAGAGCTCCTTTTGCAAGAAAAACGTTCAACATTCGCATCTACGAATAGCACTCATATTTTACCTCAATCTCAAACATAAGAAAATTCTTGGAATGCTTAACCAATGGAGGACAAATAAGAACTGTTTCTTTCCTTTCTTCAGGTTAAATAAGCGAGAAATGTGACATTATTCAATAATTTCGTATGATGATGGCAGAGCTAAAGCTCTAACCTCTAGTAAGTGCCTAGAAAGGGAAAAAGCATTTCTCATTTATTCCGTGACGTGCGCTTTATATGACGTGCAGCTCGGCTGTGAGTCGCATCAAAACATTAAACTTTCAGCTGATTAAATAAGGTCACATTGGGTGAAAATGCGTCAGGAAACAATTTTGGAACAATAGTCCGTTATCCAGACCGAGTTTCTGCAGGGAGCGAGGTCGAAGATGAGACTTTCACAGAATGATGTGCACCCTATATCTGCCACGAGTCTGCACGTCTGCCGAGTTCTACCTGGTTCCTCCTCTTGTCAGACAGAATTAAAGAACACATGTTAATCCAATGGGACGCATATTGACGTTTTTGGCAAAAATGAAATGCAGCTGGTGACCTATTTTTTCACCATCTCCGCGTCTAAAACTATCAAGAAATAATCGCTTCAATGGAACTTGTATTTATGTGCATATTCCATCTACAAAACTCTCAAATTACTGAACCCCTCACTAAATACCGGACATATTACAAAATTATTTACATTTAGGCATATTATGGTTCAATATCACATGATTGAAGCTGAATATGACATGAAATACATATTTCAATGACTTAGATAAATAGATGAGTTGATTCATAAGTATTACTGAAATAAGCATTTGTGGTCTAATTCACCACAAACGTAATATAGGCTCAACATTTAACAAGATGGTATGCTGTATTTAACTAGTATGTTATGAGCGCAAGTTTGCGACATATAAAGCAAGATGACCAACGGCACAAAAGCAGCACTGAAAAAGGAAGAATGCGAACTCAGCACAATATATTCCCTCTAAGATAAGACATCACACAATGATCATTCATGAGGCATAGAGGCATTCGAGGGATGGGCATGTAGCGAACAATAGTAGATAATATATCATATATCGAACAGGCCTAGCACAAACCAATGTCAATTGGTACTCAACTCATTACCGCTGAAATACACGAAGTGGTGGTCTATTAAAGGTGGCGCATTTTTCAAACACTTCGTCAGGGTGGCGGTCTATTGCAGGTTTTGCGGTAAGTTCAAATAGCAACTGATGTCTTGAAGTCAGCAACTTCATGCAAGAAATTAGTTTGGTGAAATGAAGTGAAGTTCTGTAATTCATCTACTTCTACAGAGTAGCTGACAGGAAATCCCATGACCAACCCATTCTATGATTCTTTGTACATCTCATTCTTCCAGTCCTCCGATAGCCCAATTCCTGCATTGAAACATGTTCTGCTTTCAAATGCATGTCGTAACGTAGGTTTAAATTGACACAATCAAATTAACCAAACGAACATAAATTCCAACGTCTCTAAATCACCAGACAGAATATTTTCTCATGCCGTTGAAACCGAGACATATCAACGTTGAAGTAGATGAAACCCAAACATATTCTCAGTGTGACAAACCATCATCGCTCCTAAATACACCGACTAACCTTCATTGACCGTTTATGAAGCGCGAAACATCTCGGGTTATAGTTACAGGGACTTAATTGATCGTCGATTGCAGTTGTCGAAGAATAAAAGCAAAAAGCATCGTTTTGATTGAAAACAAAGGGAGGGGGAATTACCCGCAATAAGACAGTAAAACACCGCCGATTATATCGTTGTCACGAGTATCAACTGCATTAACAACTGCAATCCGTGATCGGGTTGAATATCACTGATGACTGTGATAAATGCAACAATCCTCTTCCATTATTGATGCAAAAGTATAATTTAGAAAGAACAAAAATACCAACTGTATTCCGGGTAAACGAATAGGAAACATCCATCTGTCCTGAATAGATGCAAAACAAAACTGATAATGCATACAGCTTCTTACTTTCTACTGAATTTCATGACGACATGACTATTCTGTGATATGTGGCTTTACATTCATTTCCTTGGTCTACACATTACAATTTATTTATTGGGGTCTGGGATATCAGTCCTCTCCTGAAAAGCATGAGAGTTCCGCAGGGCATCAATGATATGAACCGCTTATGAATATCAACGCTGAACAGCTGTGTAAGTAGAGCACTTGGTGATATCTAAAGAAATCTCAAGAACAGGTCACCGATATGTGCCTTGTTCTTGCCGATTGCTCGGAACTTTCATCCTGACACACCACCAGTCATTTTCAACCAATTAACAACAATGAAATTGAATAAACGGTAGATGAAATATCCATGCAAAAGATGTGCGGCTGGCAGGATTCGAACCTACGACCAATAGTCCGGTAGCCACAACGAGTTTCTGCAGGGAACGAGGCCGAAAGTGAGACTTTCACAGAATGATGTACACTCTATGCCTACTACGAATCGGCACGTCTGCCGAGTTCTAGTAAGTTCCTCTTCTTGTCAGACAGGATCAAAGAAAAACACATGTAAATCCAATGGGACGCAGACTGCAGTTTTTGGCTAAAATGAAATTTTGTATGTTTTCTCTGATTAAACAAAAAGCACTAAGTCTAGAGCCATAATTTTTGGCATGGAATGTCTTCAGGTCATTTCCTTCCTTGTTCAAGCACCCTTGTCTATAAAGCTAAACACTTTTAGATTTGACGAGCCTCTTAATGTCTGTAAACACCAACATGCTAGCCCTTTTCATTCACATTGAACCGCATTCTCACATACATTGCCGATCAGATGTATGATAATAGCACATGCACATCATAGGAAATGACCTGAAGACATTCTATGCAAAAAATTATGGCTCTAGACGTAGTGCTTTTTGTTTAATCAGAGAAAACATGCAAAATTTCATTTTAGCCAAAAACTGCAATCTGCGTCCCATTGAATTTACATGTGTTTCTCTTTGATCCTGTCTGATAAGAAGAGGAACTCACTAGAACTCGGCAGACGTGCCAATTCGTAGTAGTTATAGGGTGTAAATCATTCTGTGAAAGTCTCACTTTCGGCCTCGTTCCATGCAGAAACTCGTTCTGGCTGCCGGACTACAAGGTTAACTAGACCTGTGCTCTAACCAACCGAGCTACGAGCCACTTATGCGACTGTGTCAATCGGCAGGATCAAACCCTCACCACCACACATCAGTTGTCATAGCAATTACAATCAATGAATAAATAACTCCTCACAATGTTGACCGCTGACATTAAGGCAAGTAGCAAGTAGAGGCAATGTTATTCTCGCATTATCTGTGATATCTGAAATCTGATGCGCGCAATTATTTTTGAATTATATTCACATAGAAACCGATGAAGTGCCGATGTATTGATGTGAGGCTCGCACACTATGTTGCCAATGCATTAGAAACTCGAAAAAATAATTTTCGACCGAAATCTTCAACGAAACTTCATTCTACATTTTACATGTGAACGGATATCGACACCTACAGGTAAGTTTGCAGAGAGTGAGTGCCGGGTTCAATCCGTCTTCATGTGCAATAAACATGCTACGCCCCCCCCCACCACCACGTAAAATCAAGTCGCCAAGCCCAGAAATCGATTCACAACACGGGCTTGATTATCTTCCGAGTTTTCCAAGCAAAACCTACATGACTGTATTCTTACTTTTATGTCAATACGCCCAAAATTTTCTCATGGGCAAAGCCTTGATCGTTTAAGCAAGAGACAGGAAATATTCACCTCTTAACTCAGAAGCAACGCTTGGTAAGTGTCGAGCATTAAATGCGTTGAAGATAATCCGCAAAGACTTGAAAGTGAATATTATCGAACTTAAAGGATGACTACTGATACATCATACTCAGCGTGAGCTGAAAATATAACTTTTGTTCTATGATCAGTTAAATGTCCTCTTCATAAACAGAGGCATTTCAGAGTTTAAAGTGAAGTTGCGGAAGAATTCTTTGCCACAAAGCGTCTCTCTCGATTGAGAGTACTCAGAGCTTCACAGAGTCGGGAAATCATGAAGAAATTATAGTTTCAAGTTCGCTCTTCAACACACAAGTGACCTGATTCCATGAATGTCCCTGACACACTGCAAACAATTGATATCCCAACTGCTGTATTGACTTTAAAGCCATTGTCGCAATTTCTGATTTATTTCACACATTATCTTCCAAAATCATCACTATTCAAAAACAATGTGAGGCATACATGAAGTGGAAAAATGCTGACACTATAGACCATAGACCGCACGTTTGCCTACCAAAAATATTATAGCAGAATATGTGTAGACATCAGAACTTACGAGCTATGATTTTCCTCTCCAAATCGTTTGGTCATCAAACAAACAGACTTTGAGAGCGCTAATTGCAGGTGCACGGATGTAGATGGCATCAACTATGTGGAAGAATCAAAGATAATCGCGTGAATCTAAAAGTGTTAATGCAAACTTGACTGCTGTCAAATTCGATGTCTAATTTTTCAAGGAGACATCTCCGAAATGCCCATGATCTAGAATTCATTGATGATGCAAGGCTATACTGAGTATTACGTGAAATATTCCGACAGGCCAAACGGGCCGTGGGTCAAACTTTTAGAGCCGACATTTCTGGAGTTCATGTTCACTGAGATCAATGTCAGCGTGAATACGTTTGAGAACATAAATATGAGGCAAACAATTTGCTTTCGAATCGCTATACAATGAAATCTGATTACATAACAGCCCATTTTGCGAGTCATGCGATACAAATGAGATGTAAGCAAGTTGAAAAGTAGCTGACTCGAATTGAAGTGCCTATTTATTGCTATCAAAATAAACTAATTGGCCACTTGAACATCGACCGTGAAGAAAGCGCTGTACGACGAAGGACCGCCCGATCGCAGCTACTGCAAAAAAACAAATTTTCGCGAATTTCGCGAGGGCGAGTGTCTCGCGAAAATTTCTTACCATGGACATTGCGAATGGCGCACGACCATGAAATCGCGAAAATAAGGTGTCGCTAACTAGTCCACGAGTCGACAGTCGCGAAAATATGTTGCCGCGAAAATTTGCTGTTTTACAGTATTAACTTTTGATTTTGTGACTAATAAATATTGCTCCACTTCGGGTTAGCTACTTTTCAAACTTAATTACATTTGACAAAGAATGATTGATAGTTATGTCATTCGTATTTATCATATTCTCTCAAGATAGATATTCAGCGCTCTTTAACAGAGGCTAATCATCGGTTAATAAATGCTCCTGAGGCAAGGTTAAGTTTGAATCAATGAAGTTCATTATTATTATTATCTGAACTTAAAAGATAAAGTCACAGTGTCTACTGACAACATCATGACAGTAGAAGAAGAGGAAGTGACAGCATTTTCCATACATGTCATTTCCTTTCACAATCACATCGGAATCATGCAAGCAAAACAGCACATCATTTTAGCATAAATTATTTTTAAATAGCCCTTATCTGTCAATTGTCCATCACTGAGGCTAATCAATTTGCAACCAGCGGGTTACAAGACAAGCTTATTCGCGGTTGACGCTAGTGCACGTGGTCTCGTAGCTGACTTTGTATGGTGTATACTGTTTACTTGGATGCATCGGGAGGAAAGGAAGAACCCAAGACGAAGTACACAATACTCCATGTTTTCAAAAAAGCCTGAAGTGGAATCGTTTGTCAGAATGTTGAACAGTTATAATGTCGATAAAAGCCAGCGCGTAACGAAAGGCAAAGTTTCGGAGTCATCAGGAAGCTTTTCAATTATATCTCTCCCTCATTCAAGGGCACGAAAGCATTCTAGAGGCTGAACAGAAAAGTCTTCGCACACTCGCAACTCTTTTTGAATTATGCAGTGACCTACAGTGAGAGCGGCGGTACCTTCTGAGATAGGCAGACTCGAATCCCAGACATTCTGCCTTTCTATGCCAAAGTGCGTCCATCAACCAGATTGGCCATCCTACCATCCAAAAATCATCACCGCTATTGTTGAAGCCTGATACGAATGATGTCTTAAGATTTTTGATCTGGATATCTCTTCTTCCACTGCCCAAAGTGTTGAGACCAGTTGTCAGATTCACTTTACTAATGTGGATAAAGTTCCGATATGCAGTACATCTGGTGAGTTTATAACAGAATATGAATCATACGATTACGAAAATAATCAATAATATATCAATCATTCTGTTAAAGAGCGCTGAACATCTTGTGAGAGCATGATAGATGCGAATGACTATCAGTCATTTTTCATTAAAAGATAATTTGAAAATATATTAGTTTGAAAAGTAACTGACTCGAAGTGAAGCACTATTTATTGGTCACAAAACAAAAATTTAATATGTGCGATCGGTCGGTTGCATTTGCTTGCCTCAGTGTTCGTCAGGAAGTCAAAGATGCAAAATTGCAATTGAAAACTTGAGGACATTATCTAAAAGTGCAGGTGTTGTAGCATGAACTGTGAGGTGCGAGAGAAATGCTGAGAGATAGACGAAGTAAAAATTGAGTGTCATATCACATTACAACGAAATCAATGTAAAATGATGTAGCATATCACAGATTTATTACTGTTAAATTCTAACTTGTTACTTATTCTATTGATAATTATAAGTTACTTATATTTTATAATTATGATTCATTTTTACATGCGACTGGTCTACTTCATTGGTATTATCAAATCAAATCTGCAGAAAATGTGCCGAATTATAGGATGCCAATTAAAGCGGAATTTTTATTGCGCGTTGAATGGGAGATCAGACAGGCCTGATGAAATTGCGGAATTGATTATTTAGGATAAATTTTGCGGAATTGATAAATTGATCATTTAGGGCGGAGACGAATGATGCTGATTTTTCTGTATACACATGCAGAAATGATTCAATGGGTTTTGTTATCACGCAATTGAAACAAGTATTTATCCTCACTTTGCATTGGTTCATCAATTATGTTGAAATATACATTTCCCATGATACTGTCACCATCTGTGTGTGAAGCACAGTTTCATCCTTTTATGATAGCAAGTCGGAAGTCAAATCTAGTGAAGAAATCTTGAAAATCCTCAGACACATCTGAATCAACAAATATCGAAATGGTATGAAGAATCCTGCACTGAAAATCATTCATGTTTTCATTTACATTAGACAAAACCAATTTTGTAAAGCAAACATTGCATTTATTTTCCATAAGAATGACGCGATAGCATTTGCTTTCTTGCAGATATCAACTAATCAAAAAATGTATTTTCGGAATTCCAAACATGTTTTCACAACCTCATATATTTATAGATTATCTACACTGTCTTCATTGCTCAGATTATTGCATTATTATTGCTTAGGTAACGAGTTTGGTTTTTGATAACTGAAAAGCAGACTTGTGTCTATTACTCATGAAATGTAATTGATTACAACTACAAATTACAGCAATTGCAATTGCATTTACAACACAAGTCTACTGATAAGAGAAAAGCAATTTCAATATTCTAGCATTGATGACAGCAGTTGACTGGCGCGCTTCATCCCCAGGGAATCTTAAAGCCGATCAGTAATGATGATGGTCGCATGAAGTGGACTGAATGATCTTGGGTGAGAACAAAGATAAAATTTGGAAAGAAAATTGAATTTCTGTAGGTTTACACGGAAAAATTACTATTCACAAAAAATCATTAGATTAAAGGCAGGATTCACCTAAGTATGATTATAGTTACGTAGAAGACAATGTTAATTAAATTCTATAGCCTTCATAATATACAGATCATGCGTAATAATCAATATGTAAACCTGTATTGATTCTACATTGTCTTAACATAATTTAAGTGCGATAGATATTTCCCAAAAACCTAGAGAATACACCTAAGCCTACATTGCAAAACTTGCTACATGCTAAACACATATGGTACCCTACCGTGTATGCTGATTTTAGGGATTGTTTATGCTTTGTACTGTATTTAAGATTTGATTCTCCTGGACAAGGAACAAATTTATGCTCATATAATGTCGCTTGATGGATTGATTATACAATCTGAATTGGTATTGCTTGAGCATTGTCCAAGTTCCATGTTGGAAACCATACGTTTTGATCGTGCTCTTATATATGTTCATGAGCAATTACTAATAAAAATGGTGGCCAAAGATCTCAATCAAAAGGCCAATCAGAAATTTGTATCCCTAGACAGATCATCCCTAGACGAGGATGATGATCCATGCCATATTTCGAAAGATGTTACCAAGTCGATGGATGCCAGAAACACAAGGGAATCTTAGCAATTGTCAGCGATATCTTCGCACATAATCACATGTGGTGCCACTTATGGTCACCAGGAACGAAGTTTCATTCGTTTAATCATTCTGATTGAAGTGCTCGTCAGAGAACCCGTGGATTTCACCCAACACCACTTCATTTGAGGCTTTGAAAGCCATTATAGCGGTCATTGTGATATCTGACAGAAGAATTATACCTGGCTAGCTTTCATAGTGCTATAATCAAGCATGCTACAAAAAGCTTGCACTTTCCATCACCTTCCATGAAAATGCGATGCATTTAGCTATTACTGACCATAACTTTGGAATAGCCAGATAGCCATCAATCAAGTCAGACTCAAGTCAGAAACTTTCTGGCTTAAGTCAACTTGGAAATTTACAAACAGAAAAGTTCATTTGTCTAAACAACAGAAATAGCGAAACTACTACTAGACGTGTTATTGCGAAAAGCGGATATTTGATCTATTGGCAATACTATTTCTGAGCTTAGCCTGATAGCTAATGGGAAGCTGCTTCTGTGTAAGTAATTATTTTCTGCTTCTGCTTCGACTCTCGTCTGTCCTGTCATCATTGAGTTGCTAAAAATCTTGTCGATCCACTTATCGGACGCAAGCGTCAGCAACTACGCCGTGTAGAATCACTATTGTTTACCAACAACAGATGTAGACAAGCAGACATGGACTTGTCTAATCTGAAATTCGAAAAAGTCTCCTGAACTCAACCGAGACAAATGATGACTCGCCAAATGGTGAGTACCGGTATGGAATAATATAAATTTGAAGTTTGGCAGTGAGCAGATGGGCCGATCTAGATTAAACTTAGATATTCTTGAAGCCGATAATACCAGCACTATTTTGAACCCAAGCTTGAAAATGCCAGCGTCAATACAACTGAAGCCATTAAGTTGTGTGCTGCTGACCATTAGTGACATTGGTAACGCGACAGTACCGTAGAATTAGGCAAAAGTGCAAATTGACTGAAATTGAACCAAAAGTTTCCGAAGTTCGAAAAATGTATCATCTGAAAGCTTAGAACGAGCATGAGTCAGCGGTTATAATTTTGATATTCTATAATCCGTGGTTTAAGTCTGCTGACCACAACTGACGAGAAACAACCTAGACTCTACCAATATAAAGTAGGACTGATAAACAAAACATTTCACAAATAAAGGTTATTAAAATTGATCATCTTCATCATTTAGCGTCCTATCACATGTTTTTTCCATCAACTGCTGTTTGGTAGAACAAATTAGTGCTGTATCTTTTTGTATATCCAACGAATCTTAAAATCCTTACATCGTGAAAAAGCTGACTGGTAGTTCACACTGTCAAATTTTATTAAAAAACTCTGTCGTCTTCAAGTTGAAATCTTGCATCAAAGAAAACATTCAATATTTTCGCAGGGACTTCTAAACAAAAACTGGCCATTTAAGAAAGTAATTTGTGTGTCATAACAATATATGAAAAGTTTCATATGGTATATCGTTTACAAAAATTGAACATGAGTTTCAACAAGTAAATTACATTTAAAAATGAGTTAAATTTTTTGTACAATTTTTTTTGAAAGGTCTGTATATGCAGACGACCACAGGAAAGTGCATCCTGAAAGGAACGTCACGCGAAAGTGCATCAATGTCTTAACAAGCCTAATCAAAAAAACTATTTTCTATGTAGTTTTCATCACATAGTTATTTAATCCTAAATCGATCACAGACATCTGTATATTCATGGGAACCAAGTAAACGAGTCACAAATACCTACTAAAGGAAATCATCCCAAATTCAGACAATCAAATAAAATGAAAAAAATCTTGCTTTTTGAAAAGTTTGAGATGGATTAAGGTGGCAAAGTTTAAGAGAGTGACCAAAATATAGTCGTGAGTTGAAAAAATTGAAAATCTCGAAACTTAATGAATGCAGTTGGCCAACAAGCAAATGCATCAGATGCCATCAAGTTGCTTTACCTGGTTGGAATCAACTAGACTTGGTACTGATTCCTGTCACTGATAACATGCTTGCCGGCTTTATCAGTAAATGAGGGTTGAAACCCACCAAAAACACAACTCCAGTATCAAACGGAGGTCAACATTGGAGTTCTTCTACAAGACAAAGTCTGTTGCTAACAAAGAGAAATGAAATAAAATCTATGGTCCTCCAAATCATCCTTTTAAATTTCTAATTTATGGATCTGTGCACACAAGAATCAACTACAATTTGGTAACAATGACTAACTCAAAATATACTCATCAGCATTATTTAATCTTTTACATACAACACAATGAAATGTATAATCCAGCACAACCGTCGATGTTTCTGATAAAAGGAATAGATGAGAAGTAAAAAATGCTGAAATTTTCCGACATTTCAATCTTACAATCTGAGATTAGAACACAAAAAGTATTAAGACCACTATGTCTTACGCACAAAATTTCAATTACAAAAGAGATAGAAACGAAAACAAATGATATCTTTATAGGATAACAAAAAGAAAAATAAAACAGAAAATTCGCCAAGCTTCAGAAGGATTATATTTATCATGCTATTTGTGTCATCTGGTAATTAAAATACTAATGAATCTGATTCAACAAAAATTGTTTACTAAATCATAGCAACTCATGCTGTAGTAACCATTGACGCAAATTTAAAAATAATAATACTTAAACGTTTCTTAAAAAATTATTTTTGCCCTCACCTTTTCTGGCTTGTTTCAAGATTCATTAGTGTGTCTTTGTCTGATGATTTAAGGATGTGTACGTCGAGTGAGCATGAACTTCAATATTAATTGGCATTCATACTCTACGGTCGTATTCATGGAAAGTTGAGAAAAATAATGGTTCAGAATTGATGGAAAATCCATAGTCCCAATTTCTTATTATTGCACATGATGACCGTCAAACATAGAGCAACCTCTATGCTGTCAACATCCTGAGCATTTGTTTGACTATCAATATCATTGTGTCGTGTTGAAGACGAGTCATGTTCGTCCCGTGATTAATTAGCGTAGTTGCCAAGTTGACGCAGATACAAAGGGACGTGAACAGGTCTTCCTCGGCACTTACTACAGCGCAGATCAACATCCGAACTGAATGAAGTAAGACGGATAGTGATTCTAAACATCTCAAAAGATCAATCACGGTTCTTCATTTTCGATAACCTAAATTCAGATCTGCAGTTCTTCAACTCATATACCTCCTTTCATTTTTTGGGTTAAAATTTGGAACAACAGCCAATAGTCCATTGGAATGCAAATAAATTCATTTTTTTCTAAATTTTCAATGAATATCAACATCTAGTCTGGTTTCTTAAGTTCATACGTTTAACAGGCCGGAAATATCTGCAATTTTTGCGTGATGAAAGATTGTGCAATTTTAAGTTTTGAGTAGTGGGGTCCAGGAAATATCCGTGGAGGAAAAAAATCTTCACGTCTCAAAGTTGGCAATGCGCCACGATTTTTGGTTTATTTCATTGGCTGAATTTTGTTTGTTTCCATTCAATTAATGTTGTCAGAACTCATTTTCATTGTTCTCACCTTAGTGATGACAATAAACAACTTTTAATAATTTCCAAACTAAAGTCCAAAAATTAATATCAAGTCAATTGTTCCCTATGCTATGTTGCATTCTTCTCATTCCAATTCTTCATCCTTGTAATTTGATTATTTTATTCACATGAACATAGACACGAACTCTTGTCTACTGATCTCCATAGTCATGATATCAGAAAATTTTCACATACACTTCATCTGAATATCACGTCAATTTTGATGACGAAATAAAATGGCAGTGACGAATAGAATCATTCGCTTCTTTTGGCATAAGGGACATGTAGCGATACTAAAAAGTGAGTGTCCATGTATGCTTCATTATTTATGATTTGTCCTAAAAATCGACCTCGATGTGAACATGTAAGTTGGCTGTGGCCACCACCACGGCTAAGCCGGATCCACTGATTGTTTAAAATAAAAGCAATGAGAGATTGAAGGTTTCCAATGCAAACAAGAATACATGACCACGTTTGAGAGATTTATTTTTATTTAGTGCTTTTTAAATTATTTACTTGCCGTGTTTTACAAATTGCCAAAGTTCTTCAAAAGGACGAACAATTTAAGGTGAGGTGTGACCATTCAAGGTAAAGCAAGACAATGTATCAAGTCGCGACGCAATCTGGTGTACATTTTTGTTGCACTGAGTGAATTGGCGGATCGTGACAAGAAATTTGTGCCGACTCTCAGCCGTGGCAATAGCCACTACGTACATTGTTCAGAAGGCATAGAAAAAAAAAACACTGCAATGAAGTGTCAGACCTGACTGGAATCTTTACATCAAGCGCGCCGGGCTTATGAGCCGGCGCGCGGCGCGCGGGCACCAAATTCTATTTGTAGATTATTCCAGACTAAGGCGCGCCGGCGCGCCTGGAGCAAAATCTATTTATAGATCCTTCCGGATTAAAGTGCGCCGGCACCAAATTCTATTTATAGATTCTACTCAATAAAAATCCGCATGATGAGTTTGATGCGCGCCGTAACCGAACACAGCAATTTAACTTAAACGAGTACGTTTTCATCCTTTCATTCGCAATATTTTTTGCGTTATATTTGCACGAACGAATAGTATCCTAAAATGTTCTTCATCAAGGGCCAAAGCGCGCCGCGCCGGCGAGCCGGATTAATCCAGCAAAACATGTAGATTACAGTCGGGGTGTCAGACCGTGGACCCTTCACACATTTCATGCTGAGATTGGTGTTTTATTGGAAACACAGAATTAGATTCATCTGCGCGCGCTTTGGTTTACTAGAAAGGAAGAATTGTATGTGACCTTAATGTCGAAATGACACAGAATTAGACAACTTGCTCCTTCTCGAATGGATAATTCGTGTATCGCTTGCTATTGGAAGTGGCAAACAATGAGCTGTCGGCAGAGGACACCAGAGCCAGTGAGATATGCGTGCGTGCTTTGATATCACTTCGCACACACCAAACACACATCGCTGCCTGGCTTCGATTCATTGTATGCACTATACAGCAAGCAATGCCGAGGAGAGGATGTGTAAACATCAAGTGAACTAATTTTCGTGCGCCTGCTACTTTCCTTAATAATGATCGGAAGGGTCAACATTATGGAGCAAACTTGTGTGCAATGATCTGAATTCTTCGAATCTGAAGGAATTTTGGCAATCGAAGCACTTTTGCTGGAACTCACATTAATCCGCAAGCGACGCGCGACTTTTTTTCCTATCTCTGTAAGGTATAAGGAATTCCTTTTTGCCCACTTAATAGGTTCCTCGATGTGCCGTCAATTTCGTATAAATTACACTTCTAGCAAACCGAAGCAGATAAACAAAATATTTAATTCTTTGATTGGAAATGATGGATATGGCTTTCTATTTTCTGAAGTCAAGTACTTACCAGGAATGGGAATTTGCAAAAAGTAGTCAGCTAAAACTGCGAAACCCTTATCAAGCCAAAATAGAACTTAACTTGCATACAGAACTTTATCTACCTCTGATAACATCAGACTTCACAAAATTCTCAATAGCAACGGAAGTACATTAAAACTAATGACTAAAGCCGAAAAAAGAGGCATAGAATATAAAAATATTTTCCTTCTACCCAGATCTAAAGCGGCAACCCTCCACTGTTTCTCAATCAATGCACAGATGTCGTTGCTCAAAGTCATTTATCAAATTGAATCGAATCATAGGTAAAAACAAAACTGTTTTCAAATCAAACATTTCCCTAGGGATCCAATAGGTCAGTGCTAGCCATAGCACATCAAAATATATCCCTCTACCACCAGCTAAACCAACAACCCTCCACTGCCCCTCAATCCACAAATATTGTAGCATACCTCATGGACAAATTATCAAGCTTTGTTTAATCATAGGCAAAAAACGAAAGCTGTAATCAAGCCAAAAACTTCCTACCTAGGGATACTACTGCTATTCAACTATTTGAAATTTGAAAATAATGCCTTGTCTGTTTCATTTTTTCAGACCTTGCTGCACACGATGTTCAGTGTGTACAACGGCAGCGGAAATGAAGAAACTGAATTTCCTAGAGGTCTTCCAAATGATTCAGATTCACAAACCAAGCGGAAAATTCGACCAAACAACGAAGATTTTCCTGTAGAGGTTATAATCGCAGCATATGCTTTAATTTTCTGTGTATCTGTGGTTGGAAACATTGCTGTAATCGTCACACTGACAAAAGTTCGTTCAATGAGAACTGTGACAAATGTGCTTCTGATCAATCTAAGTGTTGCTGACATGCTGGTATCAATTTGCTGTATGCCAGCAACATTAACTGGAGTAGTAATGCAGGATTTTGTGTTTGGCAATGTTCTTTGTCGCATTATTCCATTTCTTCAGGGTAAGTTGAACAACATAGAATATGCTGTATCACTGTAAAAGTTTCTTTATTGTTATATATTCGCCTATATATGTGAAGGTGAGTAGCAAGCGCCAATATATGCCCATTTAACATATAAGCCTGTGTTGCTCAGATATACATATGTAGACTATCAGGATCAACGACCCATGCTCTCTTACGGCGCGTGTGGCTATAGAGAAAAGTTCATCAAATAGAGCATTTGGCGGAGCACAATACTACCTGTACATGCTCGTGCAATAAAGTTTCTTCATTACACATAATCAAAATGGACCACTCACTAGCAATCACAAACGTGTCTATGTTTATATTGGCGGAATCAAAAGCAGTTTTTTGTCCGCACGTGGCAGCAATTCTCTCATGTGGTGCTTTTATTATGATGGTTATACATGGGTTCTTTCAGGCACATTCAATTCTATTTATGATGCCATTATCAATTTTATCCATGCAATCTCGCTTCACAGATCTCATCATGCGAAATCGCTTGATTTCGTGCTCTACTTCCTTTATCACAAGCTCTTTCTGTACCTCCACCTCTGCCCTGGTTTTAACAAATAAGGGCATTCTTTAAAAACCTTTTAGGAGACCTAGGAATATTCTCATTTAGAGCACTTTTATAGATTGATGCAATTGATTCATTTCTAAAGAATTCATAATTTGAAAAGTTGCGTTCTAGGAGCTTTTTTCCACTCGAATTCTTTAATTTAATTTACATATTCCACCATATTTTATGGTTGTATGTTTTTCAAATTTCGAATGTCGTGGTGTAGACATTCGACAAAGGAGTATTAAGCAACATGAATAATAAGCGCTCAATTTGACTCAATACGACAGTGCAAAAAGTAGCGGATATCAAGTAAATGAAGAGCTCGAATTGATAGAGAGATGTTCTGACGACAATACTTGATCGGGAAGCCAAAATTCTGTAGCGAAAAGTTTCGCGCACGCAAGCTATGTCAATGAATATATATGCTTATTCAATGTGCGTATATGATATTGTGTTACAATTCTGTAATATAAATTATGCAGATTTACTGAAAATCAAGAAAAATTTGTTCAAGATATGTCCAGTATTCAAAAGTTTATCTTTAGTCTTCATAAGTGAACTACCTCAACAAAATACTTTCTCTTAAAAATAAAATACTTCTATGTATGAATGCTTTCTCAATCATTGGATTTCCATGAACTTATCATTGCTAAAATAATCAAAACCGCTTAGACAGGTGATGAAAGAAATGTAGCGAAAATTTTCGCCCCGTAAGCTAGTCTTATTTTGTAAACGCAATGCTACACTACGTAAAGTGGAATTCACTTCATTTTTCAATGAATTGTAGATTTGAAGATATTCACAAAAAAAATGTTGATGGTATGCAACAAACGTAACAAACTTGTTCAAGACTCAATTACACTAGATAATCCATTAAATTTTCTCTTATAATCTAGTGAGATCGTCTTTCAAATTATTTTCTTCGGTTCTTCCTTGTGATCCCCTAGTGGGCGCCATTTGAGAAAAGTACAATAATAGAAAAAAAGATGAGAAATGATATTGAATTATGATTCAAATTTATGACGCACAAGATAATCAAAAGCAAAGTTTGCTACTACTGATCGATTTCGACCGCTATGAAGACTTTCAAAATCGACTATTCAACAAAATTTACCTAAAATTATGTAGATATCTCAAAATAATACAAATGGCATATAGGCGACAAGAAGTATTTAGAGATGGATGGAATGCACGGATGAACATGGATTCCTTGCACTCCCCATCCATGCAATTTGCATTAGATGGTCAGTGGAAAGTTGCCCCCACAGGTAGATGCATGACTTCTCATCTTGAGAGAATTATGAGAATTGCAGCCTGCATTGCTTTTATCTGTGGCATGAATTTCAGATGGACCTATTGATATGGGAGCCTATTCAAATACATGTACTTTTTACACTTAGCCACCATTTTGAATAAATTTTAAAGTAGCCACTTCAAACAATTTTCTGCAATTGCTTGTTGACAATTGCAGAACATCTCTGTGAAATGTGCTGCTGCTTATGACAAGAACACATTCTTACGGAATTTAACAAAGCAACTAATTCTGCAGCATGAAAAATACCGAGCTTGTCATCCGCTTATTTAATGACATCGCTTAGTGGATTTTACCAAAGGCGTGATGAAATGACTAATTTGTTTCTTGCCAAATTTGTCCACAATATGCAGCTACTCTCGAAGCGAACATGCATCCCCCATTCCACACCCTTAAGTGTTAATTCGGATTGTTTTGGAAACGGCCATTTTTGGTTGTATTTTATCCTTTATTATTCATCGATGACCATTGAAATGCTAGCGTAGAAATTTCTCAACTGCTTTATTTGTGTAAAACAACATTTACATCACATTGAAAGGCGCAGGCAGTTGCCACGTGATGTGCAGTTTTCTATACAATATTTCGTCTCATTGCGAAGTGATGAGTTCTAAATCTGGATAAATGTGAATTCAAAAAATCACAAATAACAAGCATTCAATATTATTCTTCACACATTGCTCGAAGATATTTTGAACATTTACTTTTCATATGACATTTCAGTTGTGTGAACATCAGTATTTCAACCATAACATGCATAAACAGTAAATTATGGTTGAGTTCACACTTCTGATTACATCTCTAGCTTATTGAAGTAGTTCAATAGGTAATCTGATCGCGACAATCTGGATTGAGTTTCTTCAATACACAAAATGCGTGCATGAGCATCTTGAAGATGAATTTTACATGTTTCCGACTGGAAGCTCTCACAAAACAGACCAGAACTATAATCTCAATTATCCAAAGTTGTAGTCTTTATCCAGTTTATTTTCAGTCAGATGCTCACAATAGAATTTCGTGTTATGTGATGTCGCTCACTTATTCAAACGGATTAGAAGTTGGTGATACCTTCAGCTTTTCGCGAATTATCAAAACTTAAACAAATCACCAATAGCGCCAAAATGTTCCATTTTTTGCGAGTCTGTACGATTTTTCTCCTCGTGCAGGTAAACATCAAAAAATAAAATGAAGAAGATAGCCACTGTTAGAAGTATTCATAATTTGACTTATTCCTGTCTTTCGGGAAATGAATGGATTGATTTGACAGAAAAGTCTGAGGTTTCAATGAAATACGTGGCCATAGACTTCCATAAGCAAATTCTTCCTATGTTGCTGTGTGGGATGCAATTTTTTGATTTATTCAACAAGCACTTGACAAGTTGTTCTAAAAAGTGTCACGGACAGAATAGTCAAAACTTTTCAAAAGTGTTTTGCATTCAACGGTTTCCTGTGTAGGCAGAAATTGTTATCTATTGAATAGTCGTATTTAGTTGGAAATTAGAGGTAATTTAGGGTGTTGTATTTGAGTTAATAAGAGCAAAATCGCTTGCGTAATCTCTTTCAAACTTTGGCATTTAGCATTTACATGGAAAGACAGAGGATTCTACTGTCATATCCAACTCACATAGCAACATAGTTGATGGCTTGACGAGGGAGGTTGGTTCATCGTCTTTGTGAGGAAATGAAGTGATAAGTCAACTCCCTTTATCTGGTCGAACGTTTTATTTAAATATGGTAGGTAAAAAATATATATACATACAAGTCCAACGTTTCGACGGGGTTTATTAAAACGCTTGGCCTACTAAAGGTAGTTGACTTTTCACATTTTTCCTCACAACTTAACACACAGACTTGATAGAATATTGTAGGATTGTCATTCCTTTACAATTGCTGGTAAGGAGATATTTCAAAAGGATGCACACGAAAGTTCAAATTGTCAACGTGTTCACAGTGTGAAATGATGAGAATATTTTTGTCTTTCCGCAATATTTTGCTGCACTTCATTGTGCTGCTGACAATTCACCCGTCTGCTGACCATACTAGTACTTAACAAGAAGTAATAATCAAAGATAGCGTTATCTATATGCCTTGAATATGTTACTGTCGCTTTTGTTCCAATTGCACACTCTGATATTTTTGGATTTCAGGGGTAGCTGTCTGTGTCTCTGCTTTCACCCTCACAGTCCTATCTCTTGAACGCTATTTTGCTGTTTGTCGTCCTCTGAGATCCCGAAAATGGCAGACTCTTTCACATGCATACCGCTGTATTTTCGGTAAGTGACAAACATGGGACAACTTTGCCATTTCTGTGAACTATTCTCCAAACCCTTGTGGTTATTTTGTTATAGCTTGAATGTCAATTGTGGAACAGTATCGTTCACATAGAGGTCGGATTGTTAGATAGCTATACTGTCTTTGTATAAAGTGGAAATGGAACATCTTCAATAGCATATATATCGTGTTTTTATGGTGATTATTTGCGAAGAATGTATGCCCATCGAAAGCAGCTTTGTGGAAGAAATGAAACAATAGCTAAAATACTTAAACTTATATTATGGCGCCGATGGGTTTTCGGAAGTGAAAAGCGCTTACTGAATCATGTTTAAACGAGATGGCTACCGGAAATTCCCTTCTCTGAACTTACCACGCGCCACCAATGCGACCGCTGTTCATTTACAGCGTTTTGCCACATGATGCTTTAATTTTACCGCGGTATTGGACAGTGGCGTAGATAAATCCTGCTTTGTTCTTTCGATGTGATTTACTTTGCAAATAATTTTCATCAAAGGAAATAATGAACTCATCGATGAATAGTGAACTCATCGACAATTTACTGTATTATTTGCCCAACGAATTCGTCTCAAAAGGCTTGTCCTATCTCCCTTATTAGTCTAATGCATTTTATGTTGATTCATGGATATATTTGTGAGATGGTTTCAATACAGTAATCGATATTGATGTCATTTAGTTGGTGCAGAGAATGAAAGTGAAAAAATTAATTGACTGCTTTCCCGGAATTAATTGAAATCAATTTTAGATAACACCTAGTCTTCCCATTACTTTATCTGATAATCAGGTTAGGCCTTGACAACAACCCAAGGACCTGAGTTGATTTGAAAGTTGACTACTCTATTTTGTTCATTGACGATTTCACTAATATTGGCTTCTCTTTTGTTTCAGTTGCGTGGCTGATAGCTGGGCTGAGCATGATCCCCCTTACGATAGTGAGTCGCATAATTCCTTTGCCGAATGGGAGACGGAAATGCTTTGAAGCATGGGGACGAAGTCGCCGTCAAAGACTCCTTCACCGTACATACTCGATCTTCCTTGATCTCATACTGCTGGTACTGCCGCTGGTAGTGATGAGCCTCGCTTACAGTCTTGTCATTCGAGTCCTCCACAAAAGTGAGTATTTGGAGTTGATATTCAAGGCGAAGTTGTCGTTTCATTTGTATTTTGCTTAAATATTTATCATTTTCCAAAATGCTTGTAATATATTGATTCAATTTCATCCGAATCACATGCATTTTGATTGATGTTTAGTGCACATTTATATCTGGTGATTAACGTCAGGCTTCACTGGAGGATCATCGTCCGGCATAGAAAGAAAACGTTTACATGCAAAAACTTCAAAATTCACATGAACAAGCAACATGATTAAGGAATAAATATGAGTAAGAGAAGAGGATTGGAAATGTGAGGACAGAACGGACAATATTGGGCTACATTTTACCAATAACAAGGACAATAAAAGTTGACTATAATGTGACTAAAAGGGAAAAGAATTAAAGGAGAATGAAGAAGAATTGAAACAGTGAGGGAAATGGTAAATTTCAGATTTTGTGCATGTAAATGTCTTCATTCTATGCCTGACGATGATCTTTCAATAAAGGTGGGAAATAATCGCCTAATATAAGTTTACAATAAACATCAATTCACTATCTTGACTCTTCCTAACCATTGACTTGATCACAAAATCAAGTTTAAGAGATTATCTAGGTGCCTCAAAGTCGGTTCGAAAATCCTCCATACGTTGTAGACTAAAGCACAGAGAAGATGTTAACACGATAGATAAACAATTTTCACTTATCATTTTGCTGAAAGCACTTGCGTGTGTCGACAAGCTTAATATTTTAGTATCTCCATTAAGTCTACCATACTTGATTCGGTCCATGAAATAAATTATCATCTTGTGAAGATACTTAAATGTAGACCTCTCAATGTAAGTAGGATGGTTTGGCATTGATTTGCATCCTCAGTTGAAAAATGATCTGACCTGAATAGCTGACAATTCATCCAACTTCAGGAATCATCAGCAGGACTGCCTCATATATTTCAACATCTTCACAATATGGTATATCAGCTGTGTGTGAAAGTTGCGCTTAATGAATAGAAATAAACTTGATAAGATAGATGATTAATTTATAATTTTTAATTATGAATAATATTATATTATTAAACGAAAACATATATTGGACAAACAGATAATGAGTTCAAGTAACGATTCAATAATCACAAAAACTCTTTCTCAAATTATCAATATATGAATGAAACAACACTGTCGAAGCACATCTGGTCCCTGAAAGAAAATGATAAATCCTTTACAGTCAAATGTGAGATATTGGAACAATCAAAGAAGTATAAAAGTGGTACACGATTTTGTTCATTATGTCAAGCAGAAAGATATCACATACTGACAAAATACAACAGCAACATGCTAAACAAAAGGAATGAAATAATATCAACCTGCAGACATAGGAAAAAGTTCCAACTTTCTTCCATCAAGTAAAAATTCTATGTTGGCCTACCTAAGATATTTTCTCCATAACTTAACTTCTATGAATTTCCAGCAGTGAGACTTCTACTAAAGTGACTTTAAAATTAAAAAATTATGCCACTTCCTTTGTTAACTCGTATGATGATTGGTTCGCCGTGAAACTAACAGTACTTATAGTTACGAAAGGTCTTTTCCAAACTTTTTATTATTATATATAATATAATAATTTTCAAATAATATTTAATTATTCTATCAAAATTTTATTGCAAAAGGCAGCATTTATTGATTGTTACATGCTGACTTATTCGGACGACATATCATTAGTATGTGAAAAATTAGTATTTAATGAATACCTTCAGAAATTGACATAATGGACTAATTGCGCATCTCAAGCTTTTTCATTTTATGAGGAATAAAGGTTATGGTAATAGAAGCGAGGAACATGCCGATGTATACGTATACATGAAAATCAAAATATTTCCAAAATTCTTGCGAAAACTCGGCTAAAGATGACTTTTAGCCCTGTACAGCTTTGAACTGCAATGTCCAAACTTGAAATTCCAAAATCTGAAAATTTCTGAAAATATGACACCTATCCGATCGACACCCGTTGCTAAATGCAGCCCAACCGTCATAAACGACATCAATCCATTAAACCCCAAGCTATTTCTGAATATCAATTTGAGTCTTCTCCATAACGTCAAGCGCACAGTAGTTTGTGAGCGCTCAATGCAACGCATGAGATTGAGAATGATGCCATTAGAATCATGTTGAGCAGCCCCTTCTGTCGGATATCATATCGTGGCCGCTATGAAGCTAGCGTTGGCCCAAAAACATCGGGTATAAATGTTCGTTTTCTCTGCAATGCCATACGGAACATCGTCTCTTTAAATTCGCAGTGATGATCCAAATTGTGAAAAATTGAATTATGACTGTCAATCACTTTTTTACGCAGATTCACGGCTCATAATTCACATTAATAAATATATTTTTACATTTTTGTGTAGTGAGGCCAAGACACTATATAACTTGTCTCTTATTTCTTTCTATTTGTCTGCTAAAGAAAAGTGTCAAATTTCATCAATTTTCGAGCTACGAAACGTGAATGAACGATGAACAGACGACAATAACAGCAAATAGGCTACAGAAATTAAATTGGATATTTTGTTTTGCAATAACAGCACGAGCAGGAGATAAACAAAATGTCATAATTTGTCTCTCGCTCTCTAGGTTCTCTTAAACTTATGCTGTGCTTGTTGTTTTGCTTACTTTTTGATTTTTACGCTTTCATCGCTGCACGATACTGCGATTTCAATCATTCGATATGTTTTACAGCCTTTGGCTCAGATAAGATATTTCTTGCAATTTATTGTGATAGCTTGAATATGAAATCTGTTTTTCTTCAATAAAATTACCAAACAAACCATAAAGCTAGCTCTCATTATCTGTCCATAAAAGGTGAGTAAATTTGGAAAATCTATCGTCTGTTTCAGCTGCGATGCGATACTGTAAGAGAAACAAATGTTCTCATGCTCTGAGTCATCAAATCGACGAAAACATTATTTAAACGTACCCAACTAAAAAGCAGTAAGACAGATAGTCTAGCAAAACAGAATTCGCAAATATCAATGCTCTTTTAAAAACAAAGAAACTGCAGCCTGCAGATCCGTATCTTTTATCGCACCGCCGATGCATTATGAGTTTCCTCAATTGTTAGCAATAAATCCCAGTATGGTCTGAAATTGTCAGAGTAGCGATAAAGGTGACGGTTAGAGCGATTCGAAAAAGTAATAATTAATGGAAATTAATGCACATTGATCTTAACGCTTTTATCATGCACATTGGATGGCAGCAGCAAAGGGTTGACGATACTTATGTACGTAATTAATAAATGAATCCATGGTATAAAGTGCATCGGTAGATCGCGATAAAAATAGGTCTGCATAATAGAAATAAATTACTCATCTGAAGTTGACTAGAACAGAAATTGACTCAAGGTCGCGAAATCACCGGAGGAACTAAATTTGGGCATGAATCTTCAATGAAAAGCTTAGGACTACACATATGACCACAGAATTAGATTTTGTACTCTTTCAGTTTGCTAGAAGTGAAGACTAATTCATAACGATGGCACATGCTGGAACTTAAGAAGTGGGAAAAAAAGGGAATTCCTAATACCTTGCAGAGATAGGAAAATTGTTGATTGTTGTGAATTCCATTAAAGTGCTTCGATTGCCATGATTCCTTCAGATTCGAAGAATTCAGATAATTGCACACAAGTTTCTCCATAATGTTGGTCCTTCCGATCATGTTGGCAGGCGCACGAAAATTAGTTCACCTGATGACTTCACCATCCTCTTCTCAGAATTCCTCACTGCATGCACTGAATGTAGCTAGACAGCGATGTTTTGGTGTGTCCGAAGTGCGCACGCACGCCACCCACTCACTGGCTGATGTCCAAAAGCTTATTGTTTAGAGTGTGTGTGCCATTTCCAGTGACAGGCGATATGCCAATTATTCATTCGAGATACACTGAAGGAACAAGTTGTCGATTCTGTGATGTGCCATTTCGATAATAAGGAGAGATACGATGCTTCCATTCTAGAAACCTTTTTCTAGAAATCTTTTTCTGTGCATGTGACTGCTCCAACCCAATGGTGCAACCACAGAATTGGACAGGTCGTCTCTTCTTCTGTTTGTCTAGAAAGGAAGCTTAACAATCTAATTTTGTGGGTCCAACCGCTGACAAGTGTATCTACATGCATGTGAAAACGCGTGCGATTTTCCTGCCACAATTGCACATTGCTTTCATGAAGCTAAACTAGAGGATTTGTTATCAATTTATATGGTCTACATGTACCTGAATACATCAGTTTTGAAAACGTAGGTCTGTTGCTCACCCACATTCATTATTTACGTCATGTTGTAGATTTCAGAGTGCTAGTTTTTTAGGGCATGTGATAGAAAGATGTCCTCAGACTTTAAGAAATTCAAGCTCATAATCCCTTGGCAAGCGCAGACGCTGCGTTTCGTCCTACACGAGCTCTTCAGCGCGGCTCGGAATGGCCTGTATGAATATCTAGAGTGGTGGATGAAGGACTGCACAACAGGCTGCTCTGGGCTTATTTGTCCTGGTTTTTCCGTGCGGCAGATAATCAGCAAAGATTGCAGAGTGCCAGTTCACCTGGACATAGAAGAGAAAGATTTCCACAGACTTGAACAATCTATCTCGCTGTTCAAACGCAATAAGTGCAACCTGTAGCACAGTGGTTGTTCAGCCATTCTAGAAATGATATCCTAGTTTTGGTCTTGAGCGAGCCGCAATGGTGAGTCCTTGTTAGACGCAGCGTTTTCAAGATCAGCAATGTTATGTGGCTTGACTAATTTCAAGGACTTTCATTTGACTTCATGGATTTCTTCAATCTGTTTGATGTTTGCTCAGATCTACACATTTATGGAATCAAATCAGGGATTAAACAAGTCACAAGTAAGCTACATGCATATCTGGGAACACAATGAATTTAAATTAACGCATGTGTAAAAATTACCATATTTCAATTCGATGTGCGATTCAAGCATGCTAACATTAAATGAGATGCATGATATTTATGATGGACATTTTTGTGATATTTGCTTTTCACGGATGCTTAAGAGACAGTTATTACAATTTATATAGTTATAGTTAGCTTTTCAGGTTTATACTGCTTTTTATTGACTAGCTATGGCGTGAAATAAACCGAGCCACAGGCGAGATTTATATCTACCACAGCTACTCAATAAAAGCAGCATATACATGTACCTCAAAAGCTAGTTATAACGATATTATCAACCGACACTAAACAACAAAGTAGCTGCTATTGCATAATTTGATATCACCATCTCGAACAGTTGATATCAAGCATTATCACGATATCAAAGCATTCTTCACAAAATGTAGTAATCAACATAGTAAATGTACATGTATGGGATCCTGCAAGTAGCTGCTATGCTCGAGACGTAAAAACTGCCACCAAGAATCACCTCTCATCTTCTGATAATTACTGGTTGCTGTGAATAAATCAGTTAATACATGATATTAGCCTAAATGCCGACATTAGTTAATTATTTATTTGGTACTATCCTCCGTTGCGTGATTTAATGCACTTAAATTCCTTCGTGATAAACTTCGCAAGACATATTTTGAAGTGTGTAGTTTAAAAGTAAATGAAAACGAATATTGAAGCGATTTTTAAACTTATAACACTGAGATATTGGTATACCGTTACGCTGTTATGGGACATCACCTAATCGGTTGAGGTTAAAAATGTACCTCAATGGTGACGTGTCAGAGATTTTACGATTCTATATGACTTACTAAATAGGACATTATATCATATGAGAAAAGCTGAAACAATGGGCATGATTACTATCCCAATATATTGTTCATATATAAAGTACATGTGTGGATAAATGAGAGGCAAAGGCACGATTTCGAGCATCTCTCAAAAGAGGAGAGAGATAGTGACAATACAATGTGCATTGTCATAAAACATTATTATACACCACATTTCCTGCCTTTAAGCACGATGAATAGTTTTTCAGACAAATCTCTTCTCCCTATAATTTGATCACATGTGATTTATACCACCTATGGATTTCTGAGTCTTGAAATCTTTGCATAGTCCATAATCATGAAGTCTTATTAAAGCGCGAGTTTGTTTTTCTGTAATCAGTGAAAACATTTAATTTAATACAACACTACTTTCCAAATATACATTGTGATAGCGTGAACACAATAATATGCCTTGAGAATTTTATCAAATAGTTTTGTGTTTTACTATGTTAATCTCGGGATGGAGCAAAAATTTGAATTGACAGTGAAAAGTTAATATCATGGCAAGATTTATTAAACAAACATTTAGGTATCACATTCTCGAAGCAAGGAATAGATTCACCACAATTTCTGATTTTTTTTCAATAAGATTCATATACAGTTCTAGTGTCACTCTTCTTTGGCATTATCAGATTTTTTTCAATAAGCATTCCGATCCCGCACGTAAAAAATCACAAATTGTGCAATGCGAGTTTTCACTCTATTAGCCGCTGTCCTACGTCATTTTTAGACTTTGTATACTTGGGAAGGAAATTCGATTTCTAGTGGGTTAAATATAGATTCGACCCGGTTTTGGTGACTAAAATCTAGGAGTGATAATTTGTCTATAATGTGCAACTAATCACGACAATATACCATGGAATTTTCCGAAGAGTCATCGTCAGTATATTATTACATACAATACCTGTATAATTTACAAGGCTTCGAAAAACTTAGAATTATGTGTACATGTATACTGGTATGTCAGAATCTGAATCAACCTGTTATACGCGTAAAGACATAGACTTCTAATAAGTATGTAGATTGACATGAGATCGGAACTCTGTTTTTTAACAAATCAATGCGCGAAATTGATTGCTTCTCGAATCTGAGAGATTGCATACTGATTTTTGAACTTGAATAATTTTGAACATTCATTGATCATCGAATCTAAACATTGATTGATTAACTGGTTCCCACAATCACTTCCTGTTTTCCACAGTTAACAACAATTTCTTCTATATCTGACCATTTTCATTTACAGAATCAACGGATTCATTCTTCTCATCTTCAAATAACGAATCATCCAACCATTCTGGTCGACATGAACGAATATTTGTTGCATGTAAACAGCACCAACGAAACGCTCTGATGGTGAAACGGAAGACAGTAACAATGTTGATAGCGATTATGGTCGAGTTCTTCATTTGCCACACACCTCATATTGTGCTGCAGACATGGGTTGCATTCGATCGCGAGCATGCATGGTCAACCATCACTACCAAACAAGCTTCTATCATTGTACTGTTGACTTACATTTCAAATGGTTGCAATCCTATTACGTACTGTTTTCTTAGTCAACGTTTTCGTGAAGCCTTTGCTGAGGCCTTTCTTGGTCGTCGGCAGCGATCTCATCGAACGATGACGAATTACATGCTTTCCAGGGGCTCTTACTCAGTCATCACTTTCCGAAAAACAACTCCACAAGAGAATCCAAACTCAGACGAAGAGAAACGCGACAATGGTATTATCAAACAACAGGATACGGAGCGACAACATCTGTCATTGGAATAAGTGTATTTGCCAGACAGAACTTGTGTTCATGCGAAGTATTACAAGAGACAAAACAATTGAAAGCATTTGAAATAGAAATTGACATTACATGTTATCACAAGAACTGAATCCACAGGAGAATTTTACTAGAAAATAATTTTCTCAAAGTTAGGAATTTCAGATGACTGAACACTTTACAAACGATATCATCTGTTTACTTGTACAGAAATGGCAGGAGTTGAAATAAATTGTCATTTCATCTCCAATTGTGCCTGTTTCATCAACGTTGTGATGTCTATACGCTTTAGAATAGAATTCTTGCCTTAAACTGATTTAGAAATGTATATTGAATTAAAGATGTTTAAAACTCAGAGAAAACTCAGTTTTCCTTCTGTTTGCTAAATCATTCGTATAAATTATTTGTTCAGAACAATTAGTGGGTGTGAATTCAAGTTTTGGTAAGAGAAATTAAATAAAGATGAGTTTTTAACTTGCATTATCAATTTCTTTTCATTTTGCGTAAAAATCACCACCAAAATTATTCATTTCAAGAAGAATAATTTGAACTTGTTTATGTTGACTATACACACATCACATTTGGATGCATGTACAAAAGCATGCAACTCTGTATGAATGGCTAGTCAACATCTGGATATATAGGCAAGTCACACCAGGGTGGAACACTTCTGTTCTAAAATTAGATGTCATATCTCTAATGTACAGACACTACTAGACTTTGTAAAAAATAGGAAAAGCAATTTACACTGTGCGGTGGCCATTTTTGAAATTATTGACTCAGAAAAAGCTGTTCAGTTGATTTTTATATTATTTCATTATCAGCATATTATTATATAAATTAACTAGCTCGAAGCAGTATATCAACGTGCTACAATATTTGTGGAAATGTATCTGAAATTTCCTCTCCATGGCAATCTAGGTAGAATGACAGCTGAAAATTTTAGCATACAGTGAAAAGTCTATATCAAAAGATTCTGTTTTTGAGGAGATTGTGATCTTGTGGAGTCTCAGAAGTATATGATCAATTTAGGTGCATTCCTTCGGTCATCCCAAGGGAAGATCAATAACCTAGCTTAAGAGCAAACTCTGGAAAATTATGTGTGCTCTATTATCGATGATTGCTTGTCTCGTTTTCCTGATCATGTCGTGTATATCATTGACGATTTCAATTTAGTTGATCCTTCACAATTCGAAATTTCATTTGGATTGGAAAATTTGATTCACCAGGCTACTCGGAAAAACGCGATATTAGATCTAGTCCTAATACTAGATGATTTTGTGACTCGATATTCAGATTTTTCATAGTTATCCCTCCTCTTAACACGTGATTACTCAAGCCTTGTCTTCAATTCCTGTATGATCGCGAGTACATTCATTTCGGTTTTGGATTTGCGTAATTCGAATTGCAATGTAGCCAAGCGATATTTGTCATCTACTGATAAGCAAAATGTTTTGATGGCTGTCAGTCTTGATGAATCTTGCGAACGATTTTACAGTGCTCTACAATATGCCTTGAGTTACATTCCTTTTGATTTAATCACAAGACGCCAATCTGATAAGCCGTGGATCACCAATGTTATAAAAGTGTTAAGAATAAATAAAAGATATAAAGCATACCATGAGAAGAATTGGGACATATATTATTTATCATTAATGCAAAGTCAGCAATATTTGATTCGAAGAAACACTGGGGTGATGCTGCTTTGAATTCGTCTGTTTATTCCATATGGAATGTGCATAAGGCAGTAATGAGCGATAGTAAGAGAAATCAGTAATCACTATTGGCTTCCACAATGTGAACCGACTAAATCGATTAGGCAAATTCTCAACGAGCTTAACGCATCATTGGTCTCAAATTTCATCTCTGACCCTTCCTCAACTGCTCATTCTTATTCCAAGTCTTGTACAAGTGTACAACATTTCATCGCTGAGCTTGTTGAGTCTCTCCTGAACAAAGTTAAGCCCAGCACTTCTCCTGTATCAGATTACATCCCGTCAATTGTTTGCCGTCCAAAGGTAAAAGTGCGTAACTGACATTTTGGCGATTTTCAGTTTTTTGTTCTTTTAGATAGAAAGTCAATTTGTACACCTATATTCAAATATGTATCTGTTCTATAAGTAGACGATAAAAGTTTTGGATTACAATCAAGCAGGAAATCACAGTATGCAAAAAGACAAAATTGGCTCTACTGATAATCGTCAAAATGTCAGTTACGCACTTTTACCTTTGGACGGCAGTTATGTGGAGTAAATTTGCAGTTGAGCTTTCTGCTCAACTCATGCTAACGTGCCACATATTTGGAAATGCGCAGATATTGTCCCGGGTCCAAAAATGAATCCACCTAGCTTTAAAAATGTAAGATCTATATCTCTGCTGCCAGTCTCGTATTGTAGGGTGGGGTTAGTATCCGCAAGGGGTTTCTTTCCGCATCTTCTAATTTACCAACTTTGTACAGTTATTTCCCGAATCAATTCAGCCAGCCAATCAGGCAATCGAATGAGAAGTATCGACGAATAATGAAGACTCCCCTCAAGACAGCGTCATTTGCTGCGCGTAACTCTGAAGGTGAGTGACATCGAATTTCTGATTGTCATCTAATTTTTCCCACTGTCTGTTAATTAGTTTGTGAACTTAGAGCGGTTAGCTACAGTCTATTTGTGCACCATTTCTCAAACGTAAGTGAATTATTTGAAACACTATATTAGTGGTTGAACGATAACTGCTCTGATATAGCAGAGACGACATCAGATTTAAAAGTACCACACTGGGGGCAAGAATCCGCATCATTTTAGGGGTTAGCTTCCGCAGTGCGGAAAGTAACCCCTTACCATGTTTATACGTATCCGGGAATATAGGCCCCCCTACGTTATAATTCTTTTCATCAAGATAAAAAGATAAGCAGATTACCTTGAATTTTTCCTATGATTCCTTACAGTACAATGAGGAATTACAAGAGGAAGACAGAAAGAAAGATACTGACAGAAACTGAAAGAGCAAAGATACACCGTCGAGTCAATGAGGGTGAATCCCGTCGATCTTTGGCGGTAATCTACGGTGTTTCGGAGAAAACTATACGGAATTATTTGAAAAAGGTAAGTATCGACGGTCGAAACTGGGCCGTTTTTATTACTTGAACGTTTTAACAAAGCTTTGTGAGGATCATAGCTGATTCGGTTTTAATCTCGTTCATATTTTTACACAAGTCGCATTTTTCCTTGATATGCTACAGCATTATTCTTGATAACATGATGTAGAAATTGATATGTACAAAAGCAAGTCTTGCTGCTAAAATAGCTTATTCTATTTTATATAAATACATTTCAAGCGGCAAGGCAATATTGGTTTATAGCTGAAACATTTCTAGAGTGGTGTAATCCTAAATCATTAATTAGACTTATGTAGATATGTACATAGGCCTATGATAGTACCACATTAACATGTATTTATAGGTTGCCTACTGAATAATAGTCACGAAGGCTACCGCATCAACTCGTATTATACGTAAGCGTCGCCCTACCTAACTTGTGATATGGGTAACTTGTGTAATGCTACGGTTGTGACCAAATCATTTAGTGAAATGCAAAAATCTAAGAAGCGTTTTATCTTTGTAGAATGAAGCTCCATCTTCGGGCGGGCACAAAACAGTCTTCACCAAAGAAGAGGAGCAGCAGCTTCACGCTTACTGTGTTCGAATGGATCAGTTGTGTCATGGAATAACTATGAAGACCATGAGATCCATCGCATTCGAAATGGCCGAAATGAAGAACAAAGATCATCCATTTGATAAAGAGCGGAAACTTGCAGGTGTGGATTGGGCGCAAGGTTACTTAAAAAGAAACGGAAGTTTATCTCTACGCTCACCAGAACCTATAAGTGCAGCTCGTACTTCAGCATTCTCGAGAGAGAACTGTGAGGTATTTTATGATCTACTCCAAAAGTTGATGGATCAACATAACTTCGGACCTCATCAAATATACAACATGGATGAAACCGGTGTTTCAACGGTACCAAACCGATTGCCGAAGGTCGTGTCCCAGAAAGGAAAGAAGTCGGTGAACAAAGTCGTATCAGGAGAAAGAGGAGTTACCACAACCCTTGTTTGTTCGATGAACGCGGCGGGCAACTTCATTCCACCTGTAATTATTTTTCGACGTAAGCGCTCGAAACCCGAGTTAACTGACGGTGCACCCCTTGGATCGCTGGTGTTGTGCAGTGACTCGGGATACATGTGTTCAGAACTATTCCCGGAGTATTTGCAACACTTTCACCGACATGCTCATCCGACTTCTAGTCAACCTGTCTTACTTATTATGGACAATCATGTTTCTCACCTTTCTTTGCAAGGCATAGAGTTCTGTCGTGCCAACCATATTCATCTTCTCACCCTGCCTCCACATTCAAGCCACCGTATGCAACCACTAGATCGCTGTTTTTTCGGGTCATTTAAAAGGTACTATAATCGTGCTTGCGATAACTGGATGACGAGCCACCCCGGTAGATGCATCAGTCAATTCCAGGTCAGCAGTCTGATTTCAAAGGCATATGGACGAGCAGCAACGGTAGAAATCGCACAGAAGGGGTTCAAATCAACAGGGATATACCCCTTAGACTCTATGGTATTCGGCGATGACGAGTACTTACCTTCAACAGTGACCGCACAATCGACTGAGCAATCCGATCAGCAGTCCGCGGAGTTACATGTAGGACAACCCTCTGAAAGAGTCGATCAGCCGTCAGTGGAATTGGAGCAACCTACTGAACAGCCCAATCAGACAACAACTGTAGCATTGGAGCAACCCTCGACTGAGCAAAACGAGAATGTTTCTGCTAGACCAGAAGATATTAAACCATATCCTCGATGCGACCAGCCCCCCAAAAAGACAAAGAAAAGATTCAGAGCATCTGTTTTGACTGATAAAAAAGATGAAAACATTCCCACAACGTCAAGAATGACCAAAAAGAAGCGTGAAGAAACAAATAAACAGTTAGTTGGATCAGAAAGTTTCTGTAAGGTCTGCAATGAACCATACAGACTATCAATGTGCGAATGGTTTAAGTGTACAAACTGTAATGAATGGGTGTGTGAGGATTGCTTCGGTGCAAATACGTGTTTTTTATGCTCTTAATTTAGATTGTTCTTTGTTGTAGGCCAAAAGATTGATAGCTTTTATGCTTGAACTATTTCATTAATTACTTTTAATTACACTTTTAGTATCAGGCAGGTCTAGGTGTAAGCATTTCGGAAATTTTCTGTCTTTCTGTAATTTTGTGCATGTTATTTCATAACATGATTTGTTTTGCTATCTTACAGTTGCCCATTTGTATAATAAATATGGATGTTCATTTAGCAAAGTTCTTTTGTCTAATCTATCACTGGGCATGGAAAGAGTTATGTTGAGCTTACATTGCAACATTGCATGCAATTATACAGTAGGTACTAATTGATTTCTGAAAATGAATTTTTTGAAAATCTCTCAATGATTTCAATGATTTCGCGAGCTTCCACATGCTGATTTCTGATAAAAGCCCATACTATGCAATTAATTTGCATGTTTATTATAGAAGATTATAAGTCAGAATAACTTCATGTTATATTCAAAGCAAAATATATAAGACTTTTCGAACAATAGTAAATGCGTACTCTTACCCATACTACTGCGTACTCTAACCCTTATTACGGGGTAAGAATACGCAATTCCTTTTTTACATAAATTTCTAGATTACAGCTAGACTATTTGGCTAATTTGTGTGAAATTTCACTCAAGATATCTTTAAACAATTTACTTGGAAATTGTAAAGTCCACAAATGGAGATATGTAGTTCTTGTTACATAAATTTGCTCTGAACGCTTTAATGCGGATACTATCCACACCCTACCCTATATATCTCTCGTAGAATATCTTCTCGTATATAAGCGCAAAATGGTCATCACCTGCGCGAGTTTATGCTAATGAACATAGTATTCGATGCCCGGCTGAGCATGTTTCTCTACGTAATAAACCACTTCTCAATCAACCTAGAAAGGGGCCCATTAATTAGACCTTCACTAAGAATGGAGGGATCCAACCGCAAGACTTTGATAGGCCAACTTTTATTTCAAGTTTTGTTTCACAAAATTAAAACTGCGCTCCCTTTCTTTTTAAGCCGAAGTTATATTTATTGATTTAAAATACAAATGAGACGGGTCGACCGGTTTCTGCACTCAGTGCCTTTCTCAAGACCCAACACTTAAAAACTTGCAATGGATCATGCATTACATTTAAATACGAAGACATGATCACTCACATCAGTTCATCTTTCCGATTGATTTTAGGCTTCAATTTGCGTATCAATTCACTCTCAGCTAACCGAGTTTTTATTGGATTATTCTGAATATCTATGAATGACAAAATGAAGGCATCTATGGAAGAAGTATTGGTGTGGTCAAAGTGTACCGAAGACATATGAACCGATAGAGCACTTTTACTATCTCTATTGTCAATGCTACGACAATGTTCTTGGAAACGATATCTAAAAGGACGGTTCGTAGAACCTATGTAGAAGTCACCACACAAAGAACACGTGAATTTATAAATAACATACCGTTTCTCACAAGCATGATCATTATTTAAAGATTCGCAGATTTTACAGCTACAATTAGTAGAAGAATTTAGAGAATTGAACTTACTGAAAGTGCTTCGTATTTGTTTTCCAGGTTTTTGAACTATTCTAAAGGGCACGTCATATTTTTTCACTAACTTATTTAGTTTTCTGTGTGTAGCGTCATTTATAAAATCCAGTTGCAGGATGCTATTTGTATTATTTTCGTCCCTGCTATGTTGCTTAGGGCGTTTTTCTTGAACATCCCTCCAATGATAATTATTTTTTTTTAGTTTTTTCTTAAAGTCGTTTAACATCATCGCTATCAGAGCAACGTACACCTATGTTATTTATCGTGTTTTTAATGAAGTTTTGCTTAACGAAATCTGGAACATTGCTAAATTTATCGAGACATATCCCAGAATGATTTTCTTTATTGTAAGGCTGGAAGTAAACTTCCCTTTCTATTGATATAGATAAATCCAGAAAATTGAAGACGCCATTTTCTGGTGACAATAGAGATAGTAAAAGTGCTCTATCGGTTCATATGTCTTCGGTACACTTTGACCACACCAATACTTCTTCCATAGATGCCTTCATTTTGTCATTCATAGATATTCAGAATAATCCAATAAAAACTCGGTTAGCTGAGAGTGAATTGATACGCAAATTGAAGCCTAAAATCAATCGGAAAGATGAACTGATGTGAGTGATCATGTCTTCGTATTTAAATGTAATGCATGATCCATTGCAAGTTTTTAAGTGTTGGGTCTTGAGAAAGGCACTGAGTGCAGAAACCGGTCGACCCGTCTCATTTGTATTTTAAATCAATAAATATAACTTCGGCTTAAAAAGAAAGGGAGCGCAGTTTTAATTTTGTGAAACAAAACTTGAAATGAAGAACCTCCCGTGTGCCACCATCAAAGCACGCATGGTGGAATTTTGCTGATCTTGCTAAAGGTCATTTCATCGATTGTCCATCAAACTGACCTGGACAAGTCATACTTAATTATCTGCTAGAAGTTGTTCTGGTCTGGCGTGCTGGCTTACGTCTCTGGTTGTAGATCTCAAGTGTCAAAGTTCGAATCCTAGAGATATCATTCTTTTTCTTTTGGGAGATATCGTCTGTAAATTTTTTTTTGAGACATGCCGACTCCGAAACAGCAACGTACATTGCGATCTAACTCTACTGATCAGTCGAGTAGCAGCACCAGTCTTGATGATATCAAGAAAATATTCTCCGAAACTCGTGTGTCATTAGCAAGCGAATTAAAGGATGTGAAAGAGATTTTGACCTCGTTCACTTTGCGATTTGAAGCCATTGAAAAGAAAATGGCTGACATACAAAGTGATCATGCCACACTTAAAGTGGAAGTAAATTCAATGAGAGTTGATGTGAATGGTGCGTGTCATCATGTGCTCACAGAATGTATGACGGAATTTCAGAACCGAATGACCAGAATGGACTGTCTTATCGTACAGGGTGTTCCAGAAAAAATGAATGGTACCCTAAGCGAGAGGAGAAGTGCCGATGAAGAGCCGGTTGAGGCCATCATGAGTGAGACTGAAGTGAAATCAGCATCTATTGCAGATTGTAGAAGAATTGGAAAACAAACTAGCGAAAAACCCAGACTGCTCAAGCTGAAATTGAGAGATTGGCATCAGAAGCAGGAAATCTTGAAGAAGTCAAAGAATTTGAGAAATTCAAATTAGTTCAAGAAGGTCTACATTCGTCCCGATCGAACCAAGCTCGAACAAGCTAATCATAAGAGACTAATGGAAGAATTGCATTATAGGAAGCAAAGCGGCGAAAATGTGGTAATATATAATGACAAGGTTGTACCTCGCGATACCCTGCAAAATTTTCGTCCACGTGTTCTATGAATGGTTTTCCTCCATCCGCTACCAATGTCCCAAGAATTCATGTTCCAACTGTATTGTTAACAAATATTCAGTCATTACGTCCTAAACACGATGAATTGTCTATCGTGTCTTCTTTGCAGAAGCCTGACATTATTGCATTATGTGAATCCTGGTTATCTGAAAACATTTCAGATTCAGAAGTTGACCTTGTTGGGTACAACTTGCATAGGAGTGATCGAACTGATGGCAGACGCGGAGGTGGGGTGTGTACATTTCTCCATCACTCCCTGTCCTACAAGATTCTAACGATTGACAACTATTCTCCTCCTTATGTTGACTGTTTGAATGTTTTGTTAACTAAAAGTAATATTTTTGTGATGATCCTGTATGTCCCACCAAGCCTGGACAGTCTTCACTGCCAAAAAGTCGTTGATTTTGTTATAAATTACTGTGATGTTTCGACTTTTGCCAATTACATCATTATGGGCAATTTAAATCATCTTAGTACAATCGAAATTGAGCAATCTTTACATTTGCTCCAAATTGTCAATGTTCCCACCAGAAAAGAATCGATTTTGGATAAGATTCTTATCAGTGAAATTTTGTACTACACGTATTATGAAGACTCACGGAATTCCGGTACTACTACAGTGTCTGTTGATCCACCAATAGGAAATTCAGATCATCGTATTGTGTTTTTGAGACCAACTTTAAGTGTTGATATTGTAACGGACTCGTCATACCATTGTAAGGTATATGATTTTCGAGCAAGCCATATTTATTCGTTTAAAGATTGCTTGACGAGACTTCCATGGAATTTGTTTTACAAAGTTGATGTCACACTAGATGAGAAATGTAAACTCTTTTACGACTTTATTCAGATCGCTTTAGAAGAAATTCCTGTTCGTTGGGTAAAAATGAGTGGGAAAGAGCAGGCGTGTTTCACTCCAAAGCTGAAGATGATGGTAAATGAAAGATTTAAAGCATATTGCCTAGGGGACTACTCGAAATACTACCATTACAAGGAGAAAATTAAAGACGAAATCCATCGGGCAAAACATGCATGGGTACAAAAGTTACGAGAAAAACCAAATGATATATGGAAGGTGCTGAAACCTAATAATGCATTACAAAAATTGTTTTCTTCTACATCTGAGGCTGTAGTGCTTGCTATCAATGGTGCCCTATTTGAGATTTTTTTCAGATCCACCAGATTGGAATCTCACTAAACAGATGATTGAAGGCAGTGATGAACCTTGGATTGTGGATGTTTCTCCCGAAAAGACCCGGAATTTTCTAAAAAAGCTGAATTGTTCAAAAACTGCAGGAAGCGATGAATTTCCACCATTTTTAGCAAAAGCTGCATGTGAGGAATTGTCCGGCCCACTCTCTCATTTGATTTCTTTATCTATTACAGAAAGACAAATTCCCTCACAGTGGAAATTGAGCAACATCATACCAGTACCGAAATGCAAAAATCCGACTGTGCGTGATATACGACCAATTTCTGTTCTCCGTGTTCTCGAAGATTCTTGAGGACTATATCATCGAGTCATTGAAATCTCCCTTCATCAGTGCTTATGGAAAAAATCAATTTGGATTCCATGAGGGCTACTCTTATTTGCCAACATTATCGCCAACATTTATTTGCATGACTACATTACTTCTATAATGGATAATTTAGATTTGTTGGCGTTGTTATTATAGCGTTTGATATGGCCAAGGCGTTCGATACTCTTGATCATCAGCACTTGATTGCTTCGCTGATCAGCGCAAATTTACCTTCAGGATTTATTCAATGGTGCTGCGACTTTTTACAGAATCGACGGCAGCGAGTCTTATTGAGAGGTGAAGTGAGTTCGTCAATGCCAGTCCACTCAGGTGTGCCACAAGGCGGGAAACTCTCGCCTTATTTATTTGCTATTCACATGAATTCGCTCAGCTCCGATCACCCTGATAGTTCGATGTCGAAATATGCCGATGACGTTGTCGTAGCCTTACCTCTGAAATCGACTACATATCTTGATGGAACTATCAAATCAGAAATTGACAATGTCGAACAATGGTGTCAACAACACGGTTTAAAGCTAAACTCTGGGAAGACAAAATGCATGCTCGTCCATCGAAAATCGTGGACAATGCCTCTATCCCATTTTGAATTTCAAAGTCATATAAAGATTCTTGGTGTTTTTTATAATGCTGATTTGACTTGGGATATGTTTACAAATGATCTATGCAAAAGGGCCTGCCAAAGACTTTACGTCATAAAGCGCATAAAAAGATATTTGAGTAAGAAGGAGCTCATAATGATTTACAATGCCACAGTTTTGTCCATACTAGAGTATAATGCTCCGTTAGTAGTTGGACTGAACAAAAAGTCCTCTGAGAAAATTGACAAGGTGTGCAGAAGGGCTCATCGAATCATTTGTGGCACAGATTGCGAATGTGACCAATTTTTATTTCCAATAAGCACAAGAAGAACAATTTCGGGGATCACTTGGACTAGCGATCTCATGGTCCCGAGGTCGAACCCGGAAAGTGTCATTGGAAGTCGGCAGGAAGGGCATCCGGACTACAAAGCACCACAACGCTCCAAACGAAGTCTGACTTAAGTCAGCACCGTCCAAGGCCCCAGTAGGGGTAATAAGTGACGTAAAATCCGTAAAAAAAACAAGAAGAACAATTTCGGCAATGAAAATCTTTGACCAACTCGAGAGAGCTGATCATCTTTTACATCACCTCGTGCCTCCAAAACTTCAGCGATCACGTCATACGTCCATGTTTATTGTCCTTCGCTGTTATACGAAAAATCGTCAGCAATCATTTATCCCGGTCTGTTCAATGCTGCATAATCGAAGCTTGTGATTTCATGACCTTGTAATTAGGCTTATGAGTACTTGCTTAGCTCTTTGACTTAATGTATAGTGTATGTATTTACCTTTTCTTTTGACTTTTTACTTGTTATAAACGTAGATCTGTGCCATTGATTTGTTCCAATCACACATTGATCATGCAAGGCATTTAATGTATATGAATGATTACCATTTTTTGAAAATATACGAATCTCTCTCTCTCTCATTTGTGGAGTCCATGCACGGCTTTTGAAAGCCGCACATGTTTGGGTGACATATGTGCACGCATGTTCATGTAGCAAGATTAATAATTTTAGTAAAATCAGTTTTATCTTGCGCGGCTTTCAGGCGGATAGCTGCACTGCACTGACAGACCGCTGTTTTCCGATGAAATATATGTTGGTCAAATCACCAAAAAAGTCAAATTACCGTTTAATTACACAAAAGAAGAGCTTCCATGATTTCTTATCGGCCTATTCACTCTTCAATGCTCACATGAATTGTAGAAAGAAAATTATGATTCCTTAATAGTAACTAGGTGACATTGCCACGCGTAATTCATGCGTAATTACGGAGCACCCCAAACATCCGTGGTTAAGAGCAGTTTATACTTCTATGCGCGCACATACGCACTGCACTAAGAGTCAGAAATCACTTGATCTGATGCTGTCAAAACATGGGGAATGTTTATGAATACGCGCGGGCGAGTGTTTATGGTTTACTCATCGTCTACGGTTGTCCGCGTTGCCGCTTGAACCATGGATGAACCGCCAAGCATGTTCTGTCTGCCCTGAGAATGAAATTGAGGTCCTATCACATTGTTTAGCCTCTGATACATACAGACACACAAGACGCAAAATCTACATTACAGGGGTGCCGACAGATGTTGCAGGAATGTCACGCACAGCCACGGATGTTTAGGGTCATGTGTAATTACCCGTAGTTTAAGCGTGAATTACTCGCATCTAAGCGTGGCATGTCACCTAATGTTAAACAAATTAGTTGCTTACAATACTGTTGTATACATTAACATGAAAAATTTTTGCTGTGTAATGCGACCACTATATATGTACGTACGGTACAGCACTCAAATATACGGAATAAAATAATATTAAGTCTATACTACTGTCTTTTAGAATTGGTGGCCCGCGAGCACCTTCGTGGGCCACTCCTTGTGGCCCGTTATCCTAGCTTGGTTGCCCACCACTGTATTAGAGCATCCATCTCACGAACGCATGAAAGCTGCAATTCATTGCCAATATGTCTGCTTCAGGGGCTTTGCTAATTTTCATCTTGTCTTTCTAAGTGAAGCTTGATTTTCACCATGCTCTCTTAGCTGTAAATATACGTTAATTAGTACAAAAGACAATTATTCCTTCAAATAGGTGAGTTAATTAATGGCCTCGTGAAAAATTAGATTTTAAGATTTTTATTCTCTCTATTGTCGTTGAATGAGAATCCCAGATACTCATGATATCTGCTAGCCTCTTGAACCCCGATGACGTGCACGTCATATGGCTCAGCAGCAGCTGACAACACTGGCCCGAATGCCGATGACGTGAGCTGCACGTCATCACTGTATTATGTTCCCATTGTTCACTCAGCATCAGGGGAGTGGGTGACGTGCACAGCACGTCATGGGGAGTTGGAGCTGTGTGGCATATTGGACTTCGGGTCTCAGAGGCTAGTCGATTGGCCTTATTACGCTATGATTTAAGCCATATGAAAAGGCTAATGATTAAAGACGATTAAAAGGTTAAAAAGGTTGATAAGGGATAAAGTTAAAAAGTGGTTTGATCAATTCAATAACAGAGATGGATTCGGCTGTCGCGGTTACTCTAGAGGTGACGTAATTCTATCTGTCATTGTATACAATGGTATAGAGATGTGAAGAGAGCAGTCTCCCCTTGGTTTACGTGATTGGCCAAGCTCACGCAATGCGTAAGGAAAGTTGTATTAGGGAACACACGATCTACCGTTTTTACAATTCTGAACATCTTCCAAGTCAATCGTATCCATCTTTGACTCAGTGTTTCTCCATGGTAAATTCATCAAATGGAAATATTATTCACATCGTTCGACTCCTCACGATCTAAATTTGCTGACTGTGAATGTTCAATGCAATGGTAGCCGAAGACGTTTTTTCTCATACTTTTCAAACTCAACCGGATACGTGGAGGACTGGGCTCAATGCCACACTGCAAGTTCAATGCGAAGTCAATGATCTAGTTAGTTAGAATCCAGACTTGAATTTGCATTACGTTCAATGGAAAATTGAGCTTCCTGCCTAGTTCTTGGCGTGACCATCAGTATTAAATGTCATCTCTTGACCAAACAATGCAGACACAGCAACGTATCTCTGTGAATTCGATGCATAAATTTATTTTTGTTGACATAATCATTTCTGGCTTTATTCAAAGTGGAAGTTTAAGCCGCATCATTAATTTCTAGCGTCTTCCAATGATTCTTAAAAAATCTATCAAATGAAAACAAAAAGTGTGACCTCTATAGACTCTATAGTTTCTGCAGAAGCGAAAGATGTCTACATTCATCATAATTCAGAGGAAAATTACTTGGAAAATTTCTCTAAATGGAAATACATATCCTACCGGCACTGGTTTTTCAGATGAAAATCATCTTGCTCGGCTATTTGGCAGACATACCATAAATATCTAGTGATAGGGAAAATTGTCTGCACAAAACTGCGCTTTTTAACAATGGAGTATTTTTTCAGTTTTCACCAGACAATTTTTTCAATCACTGGATATCCATGTCTGTCAAGAAGTTGGAGTATTTTTGAAACTTCATTTTAAGATAGAAGTATCGACGCATGCATAGTTGATTAACATCGTCCTTGCTTGCGCGATAAAGTCACAAGTGAGTAATTACGTTCATGCACGAACACACTTCTCATCTGAAATTAATGCCGTCACTTCAAATTGCATTGGGTTCTTAAAGCCTTCAGTGCCACCACGAAATTGATGAAATACTCTAGACCATATTAGGTAGAGTAGCAACTCAGCATTAATTACATGTAAATCCTCATTGTGTACACAGTTTCGATTTTATTAGATGAACTCGAGTTGAGACCAAGTACCAAATGTGATACATGCTTATTTTTACACTTTTCGAGAGATTTGCACGGATTTGACGGATCATGACAGCAATACAGAAGAAATAATAGTGTTTTACAAATACTTCGCGTCATGACAACTTTGGACAGGCAACGTAGTTTGTTAAAATGGCCATTTGATGAGTTGCTGTTACTCTAATGCGCATCCTTAAGAGTATTTTCTTAAGCGTGATCATGTCACAAACTCTGCCACTGAAAGAGAAAACTGTCATAATCAAATACGAAGATCATAATTGACTTTAAAAGATGCAAATGGGTCTGCATTATTCAGATTCAAGAAATGAAACATAAATTTAGTGAATCATGAAATCATGCCGCTGAAAATTGAATTAAGAACTTAAAATTTAGGCCAATAATCACAATAACATCTCAACATTTCGATGAAGAATTAATTGCATTACAATGTAGTTCATGAAATTCCCTTGATAATCAACTCACTTGCCGTTTAATTAAGATGCCTGTTAGCAAGTGCTCATTCCTTTTGATATCTAATAAGTATCATACGACTTGTATAGCAGGGTTGTAACCGGTTGCCGGTTGACCGGCGCCGGTTACCGGTTGGGTTGGGTTGGGTTGAGGTTTTGCCAACCGGCCGACCGGCACCGGTTGAAAAACCGGTCGAGGATCATCCAACAAATTTTCAGATTCTTGAAAAATGATTGAACAATTTTAAAAGTAAGCGAATATTTGTTCAAAGGTAGTTTACATGTATGATTATCCCTCCGCATGATCTGGTCATGAAAATTGAGTTGTGGTTAGAAGGCTCTATGAGTATTTTTATTTTCTACATCGGTCTACTATGTTACATGACAAATCGAAAATAGACCGATAACTTAAAATCGATGTGGTCAGTCGATTTAGTTATGCTTGTGACATCAACTAATAACTCCGATGATTATGATTGGTGGTAGGGGGCCTGTAGGTTGTGTTTGTTATCATTCAGAGGTCGGATAAACAATAATGTATGAGAAATCTCTTGTTCTGTTATCCCATCAGTCAAGACGGCTGCTGCTGTGAATGTGGAAATCCGACTACAGTAGACTATTGATATCACATTTGACATTCACATCTCGTCAGCTCAACATGATTGGGCAATTCATCTAATCAAGTGACGTCATTCCGAGTTACCTCTGTTCTCTATCTTCGCTTTGGTATAAAGATATCTTATCACGTGATATCCCGGTTAATACTCTGCTAAGCAACAAACCATTCATTATCAATGTTAGATGAAGTTGTGTTTAGTTAGGACAAACGAGTTCCACTCATGTCAACGGCGATGGCCAACATGGACCCAGATAGGCTGTCATCAGAAATGATAACGTCAATGCTTAAGAAAAAGGAACTGATTCTCAAGAAACACAGCAGCACACATGAAGTCTGGAGGAGTATGTCACTGATATGCACAACTACTTCTACAGATGAATCAGAACATATTTTGGGATGGTGCGCGTGTAACCACTGTTATCGTGGCTTCAGAACTCATAGCAAGGCTGACTGTGAAGGTCGTCGAAAGAACTTTGGTCTGAGCACACTTACAAGACACGTATCGAACTGCCCAAAGAAGTCATCAACTCTAAATTCTACGTCATCATCCAGTGGATTGACTAATAAAGTGCCTCCAACTCAAAGTAGTATGATGCGGTATATTTTCAATAAGCGTGGAATAACATCAGATGTTCAAGAGCGTCTTAAGAGAGCTGAAGCTATGTTTGTTGTCAGTTCCTCTAGCAGTTATCGATCAGTAGAAAACCCAGGTCTCAAACAGCTGGCCACCGAATGCATCGCAATCGGTGCAGAATTCGGAAAGATACCTATCGAAAACATATGGTATGGAAGAAATACAATCAAGAAGGTGTGCATCGACTCATTTCACTCTTTCGCCTCAAAGATAAAAGCTGTATTACATGAACCAATCGCACGCGGTGAAATAGCATGTACTACTGATCTGTGGACAGACGATGTTAACCGACGACACTATCTCGATCTAACTGCCTTCTGGATAAGTGATAGTTGGAACCTGAAACATACTATGTTGAGATGTAAAGTTTTTCCGGATGAACGAAAGACCGGGGAAAATATCGCCAAAGAGTTACATGATATTTTTGATGAATTTGGATTACTAAAAGGAAAAACTTTCATTACTACAGATTGTGGTGCAAACATTGTAGCAGCGTTGCACGATGAGCCGAGACTTGCATGTTTTGCTCATCGATTGAATACTGTGCTTCATGATGGATTTTCTTCGACAGAAGCAGAGTGCGAATCTTTTCGCTGTTTTAACTCAGCTGTTCGCGACCTTATTTCATACATACATCGTTCAGGTATTTCTCAAGAGTCATTCCCAATCAAAATCAAGCGTTACAGTGGTACGAGGCCATGGCGATCATACTACTCAGTTCATATTGCACTTGCGCGCTCATATGCCTGTCTTCAGGAATCTTTATCTTCTGTTGGCCAAATTCATCGACTGAGCAATATTTCATGTGATTTGTGTACAGCTATCGCTGATCATTTCTCTCAATATAATTCTGTGTTTGATTTTCTAGAATCCAGTAATACGCCGACTTTGCAGAATGTACTACCTTCATACTACCTAGTTAGAGATAAAATTTGTTCAGCTGTTATCACCGATTCAATTGTTATATCGACTCTGAAGAAGAACATTAAGAAATCTCTTGATTCCAAATACTGGACGAATATTAAGGCAACACATGTTCTTGCAACCGTTTTTGACCCAGGCTTCAGGCAATTGACTTTTATTCCTGAACTCAAAGATCGCGATACCTTGTTGAAGGACTCAATGGCAAATCTTCAAGTGCTAGCAGCAGACGTTTTCACAATCAATGATTCACAAAATCAAAGACAAGAGGAAGAAAGAGTAGAGAAACGGCCAAGGATTACCGTTGAAAATAGCAGTACCGAAATTGACCCCTTCGCCTCCATGAGAAATAGTAGGCCTACATCAGATAATGAGTCTATTCACAGGAATACATGTATATCGGACAAAGTGAAGTATGAGCTTCAGCGCTATACTAAAAGTGAGCGAATAACTTCGGATTCAAGGAATCCATTGATTTTTTGGCAGCGAGAGCGGGATGCATTTCCACTGTTATCGCAGATAAGCCGTCGGATTTTCGTGGCCCAAGCATCAAGCGGAGAAAGTGAGCGACATTTTTCTATCGCCGGAAAGATAGCCTCCTCCGATCGATCTTTACTATCGGCAAGCAGTGTCGAAACTTTAGTTGTGCTTAAAGAAGCTCATATTAATGGTCTTTGGTAGTTGACGTGAATGTTACTTGCATATCCAATCAGTTTTCATATTGATTCATAGAATTCTTATGAATTAATTTTGTAATTATAACTCAGTCTGACATGAACGTACGTTTTTGCAATACTAAATCTCACATGATAAAGATTAAACAATCATTGGTAACGTATCTGTAAATGCCAGATCCACTTTCTAAATTATTTCATTTTAATATTTAATTCATGAATTGAAAGGATGATTGTTATAATAATATAATCGTAATATGTTACTAATATAATTACCAATACATAACTATATACATGTATAATAAAAATAGTACCGTAAATAAAAATGTATTGTATATATATATATATATATATATATATATATATATATATATATATATATATGAGCAAAAAACATGTCATTAGAAAATTGCCGGTCGACCGGCCGGTTGGGTTGAGATTTTCCGCACCGGTTACCGGTTGGGTTGGGTCGAGTAAAACCTGACCGGTTACAACCCTGTTGTATAGTGGCTTCACGTCGATAGTATATAAACACAGGAATAATTTGCAAAAGTTTAGCTTTTTAAAGGCTGCTCAAATATTTTTTTTGGCTTCAGGAACGCAATCTCCGCAAAAAACGAAGTCTTGTCATATAAAATTTTTTACTGTATGCAGATACTTGTTTGAGTCGACACTCTATATACCTATCATATACGCACGTAGTTGCTCAAGACTGCCCACGAATAATCAGAAAACCGAAACTCTGTTGTTTGCTTTTTGCAATTGTTTAATCACTCTAATTTTCAGGCACATGCAATCAAAATTTCATAAAAAATTGCTGCTGCTCAATATCAATTAATACTTGTGGAAAGGATTCAAGTATGATGAGCAAAACATAGGAGCTCGTACAATCTCATGCACTAGTAGAAAGAGTCCTTCTTCAGTCCTTGAGACTAGCTATGTCGCCGTTGCGTGATTTATCATTTTTCTCAGCTGAAGTAATTTTTGACAGCCTATAAATTGCAATTTCTGGAATTTCTATTATTGGTTGTCTTCGGTTGCCAGATGCACCGCTTTGAGACATTGATTCAATTTCAGTTGCGAAAGGAGTCATTATTTATAAAATCTTTGAATAACATATTGGATGGGTCATGAGCAAGTGTTTCAGAAGAAGTCTTTGAAGAATGTCAATGCGCCAAAATAAATGGAAGAAGATTAATTTGATTTAATACAGAGAAGAGAAGAAGATTTAATACACGACTAATTTCAACTCCGTTGTAGTGCTTTAGATGAATGACGCACCCGCGCGTCAAGGCGCTTAAGATCAACTTTTAAACAGGGATGCGGAGGTCTATCATTTTGATAGGACTCCGACTCCGGGGGTTGATAGAACTCCGTCTCCGAGTGGCAAGTACATAAGCTTTTTTTAAAAAAAAACTGGTAACCTACATCAAAATTCATTATAGGCTCACTTGAACCTGTCTCCTCATTTGTACGTATCGCTAGTGAATTAGTTATGACTGCAATGTTTGTATTTTTTCAAGTTCGACCATTCTTGGAAATAGGTATACAGTAAAATATTTACCTCTGGCATCTCAAGAATATTCTTATTATTGAAGAATTATTCTTAAGAAGCCAGAGGCAATTATTTGGCTGTCTACAATGTTTGTTTGTATTTTGATATTTTTGTCTTCACTGTTAGGCATTATCCTTTCAGAATAAATTCAATTCTTTCTTCCTTTGATCATTTCAATATAATCTGATGTCCAAGGTATAAATGATTTCAAAATAAAAGACGTCTCCATCCGATATGCGTCACAAAACCTCAAAGACTTGTAACAAGCGGATAGCATATCAAACGAATGACAGATTTGATTCACATATTTTAAACAGTAAGAATCCTCCCACGAAGGTGAAATTAGAGCTGCTCGTTGAAATATCACTATGCAAGCAAGTGTAGGAGGTTTTAGACTTACGTAGGTGGCATCCTGATTAAGTGTGAACTAACTAGTCTGGTCTCATTTTTCATCCAATGCGTATTGATGTAAATGCCAGAAACATCTGAAAATAGGAAGAAATATGATATATGTACTTTATCATGTTCTTCAGGAGTTTGTCCATTTTTGAGAGCAAAGAGAAAAATATGAGACTTACAAACAAATATATCACGATACTTCACTGTATTAAGAATAACGATAGTATAAGGAATTTGAACAGATATGAGTCCCACACAAATAAATAGTCGACATTCTATCGACTCAACCTTCAGTACTTGACATTTAGACTATACAAGTGTCTTTTACTATCTGTGCACAGCCGGTTTGCAAAATCAAATATGTGTTCTCTTCTACTCCTTTTTTCGATGTCTACATTCAAATACAATATTTGCCGTCTTTATGAATTCCATAAGACCCAGCACAGCATTGCTTTATCTAATTAGTGAACTTACCCATGGAGAAGCCAACCCATTAGCAGTCGAAAAATTGTTCGCATTTGATCATGATTTCTTCATGTTATTTAGCAAGAAACAATCACATGAGTAACATTTTCTGCGCAATTTTTTGTATACTGACAGCAAAGGCTGCAAAGTTTGAAAACTATTGTTAGTTGATGAATTACCTAATTGCAATGAGCAATCCCTATGAGATGAATATAAAAATGGCATCGATTTTCAAATTTAAATTGGCAATACACGTTAACACGATGAAGATTTTGCGTCACTGGGATTGACCTGTGACGAATTCGCTGCGGTTTGCGCTTTGGGACTTTCAATAGTTTTGCTGTATTTAAATTTTTCTTTAGTAAATGGCCTTAGTTCATTGTTTGATAAGCGTACGATTTACCTATCCGGCCCGTTCTTCATACACATTCATAAAACGAAATCTACTCTATTTCGACGGCGCCCCGAAATAAGTTAAGTGAAAGTTCATGAATTCCAGACTGGAAGACTATAAATTTTGCAAATAGCAAGTTAGTGAAATTTCGATGGGCAGTCATTAAATATCACTTTAACCTTCTAACGGTAATGAAACAAAATCACACTAACGGTAAATGGGGTCTGCGTATGACCCCACTGGTTCTAATTTCAATTATCCCCCAGTTATAAGCAAAATTGCGTCTTCTGTAGGCTGCAGTTGTATAAGCGTTGTACCAGTATATCTTAGAACATGCAAATAGGCTTATTTTATGCATGCTACTGCATGTGCAATGTGCAAATAGGTCATAATGGTAAATGGGGTCATAAGCTGACCCCACGTATCCACAGTGAAATAACAATTATCTCCACAGTTATAATAAACATCAATAATAAACATAATTGCGTCTCAAGTAGCCAGTTGTAGTAGTAAACGTTGTATATCATGTTTTGGCAAGGCTAAGTACAGCTGAGCGTATTTTGTGGATGCATGTACGTGCAATCTGCAATGTAAAGTCATGTACTGTTCCTGGTACTGGTTGCTGCTCCGTTTTCCTTTCAGAACTAGGAAACATTTTGAATTGTTTACGTCATTATATCCCACATATTGTAGTCAAAGCAAAGTAAATTGTATCTAAAACTTAATACAGTACGTTGTCTATCAAAAATACTATACATGTAATTGCAAACCCCATGTGCAGTCAAGGACATGAGTCACAGAAAATGTGATCCCTGCAGATAAAATTAGTACAAACACTGCACCTTATTGTAGCTTTCCTGTACAAATTCTTTGGGCATGATTTGCAACGTCCACGCTTTGGGGAAGAATCTCCAGTTGCATTCAGTTTTAATCTGGGCTGAAGAGGACCTTGAACTTCGTCTGGACAGCGTCTTCCGACGAAATCTTCAATCAATTGAGAGCCGAGATCAAATAGAAACATCCGCCGACGATGACTCTTGTTTTTGTTGTACTCAACCAAGAAGGTGTAAACAATGAATGAATTTACTGTAGCAGTGTCGATAATAAAAGAAAATACCATCATGGGACATTGACGAGTCCTTCTCTTGCAGCTATATGTGCTGATGAGTTTGTCCAAGGTGTCGACCCCACCCTTGAAGCAATCGTCTTCAAGGTCACTTGTCAGATAATCGTATGTTACTTCGCTCTCTCTTGTCTCTGTACTTCGAAATCACGCAACCACCGATGCGTCGAGGTCACGTGATGGGTGCAGAAGCGGATTGCTTGAGTCAGAGCAGCATGCCATAGAAATATCCTTCTCGTGTAGTAATATCTATTTCTGTGCAGCATGCAGTAACAAATATAATTGATGATTCGGAATGATGATTTCGTAATATAGACTGTTATAAATTGGCTGTAGACCTACCCCTATCAAGAAAATGCGTATGTAGCCTATATATGCATAGGCCTATACTCTAATAATGGAGATAGGAACAATCTAAACTATATAATGCATGCATCATAGTCTGTAAAACCTAGTTCACTTGAAAGAAACTAGTAAGAAAATTGTTTCAAGAAACAACAATCTTATGCATACTCTAGGTCTAAATGTCGACTTTAGGCTTACAGTTGAAATGAGACAATTGACCCAACAAAATGTTCAAATTATTGGTTCGATATGTCAAGTCAATGCCGGCAGTATCAAAGTAGTCGCTTCTAACAACTTGATCATGATATAACCTTTCGTAAATTACAATGTTGGACGGGGGTCAGCATATGACCCCACATTGCCATTAGTGTCTATTTTTTTAATTTTGAAGCCGATGAGCGATGTTGATAAGGACAGCGATAATCCAAATAGCACTTATTTTGAGCTCAACATATTCTGAGAATTGCCACAAGCAGTTAGCCATATTCAGTCATGTTTACTGAATAAACATGATCATGAAAAATTATGTGCGGTCATACGCTGACCCCAATTACCGTTAGAAGGTTAAACACACTACTGGCAAATCGCACAAGTTAGTGCGCCTGAGGATGCAACTCAATATTTAATTATTCTATTTACATGGAAGATTATAGGCTAATCACGATATTTCTAAATTAGTTGCATAAGGACTGTATTTTCTCTCTCATACTTTCACCAACATTTCATGTGAGGCGACTATTCATAAATGAATATCATCTGTAATAAATTAATTTATTAACACATTCATAAATTTACATGACTCAACTTCAAAAAGCGTGAAGTTTAGTCCCTACGTGTGAGTTGAAAATCAAATCACTTGTGTGAGACAGCGATATTTCCAAATGTTTTGGCAATTTGTAGATGATTCTCAATGTTCTTATGTTCGCATGATTTATGTTCATGCACATCGATGCTCCCCATTCCTTGACATTACAGAAAGCATTCATTTCTAAAGATAAATGCACGAAGTTCCGATTTGCAAATACTCGTGAAAACGATAATAGTTGATATAATAACACACCTGTGGAACAAAACATGAGGCACGCCATGAAATTTATATTTCTCAATTAACTCACCAGCAGGAATTCAAGACATCATGCTAAGTTTGAGTAATTCACATTTTGCTATGAATTCGGCCTACTCTTGAAAAATGATCGAGCAATAATTGCTTAATAATCATTTCTTTCATTGTCTTAGCATGGCACATTCAGTGAGCAAATTACACATTTTGAGAAAGTACAGAAAGACTTAAAAAGAGAAAGGCTGCAGAAAAATAGGTCGTATAAAGTAGTTTCATAAAATCAAAAGCTATTTGCAGAATTTGAAGAACGATTTTCGATATTGCTCAGTCTGGGTGAGTGGACGGCGCAGTAAACATGCATTTCTCGTCGACCGAGAAGAATGATCCGAAAATAAATCACCCAGAGGATGAATATTGTGTTTTGCAATTTTTGAAAATAGATTATCACATGTTTTATTTGCAACAACAGCAAGAGAATTTTCATCTTTGTGAGGTAAATGCATTATGTAAGTAAAAACGCGAATTCCAAATAGCAAAGACGCACTTTATTTGCAGACGTGGATATTTATACCTGTATAACAATGGCATAAAACAACTCACGAAACATGCACAATAATGAAATGTTATTATCATGAAACGTCACCAGAACACTTGATAATAGGATGTCAGGCATGCGGTCGAGAGTCGGATTGCTATGTCCTAAGACAGTGAACAACAGAGAATTAGAAATACAACACGCTCACACGCTCCCTAGTTTCTTAAGAAACTAATATACAAAAGTATATATTATATACGAAACAATATAAGGTCTGCTATCTGTAATCAACGACATGGTCACCTTGAAAAATAGGTCTTTTAGTCACGCGACTACTCCTTCGGGGTACCGCCTCAGAATCAATTTCGACATCGCTATCATTCGTCAAAGAGCAGTATTTCGTTTCTAAGTCGACTTCGGTAGATTCCCTGCAATAAGGTACCAGTCTTAAATGCGATACATGACGAGAGACATTTATATCATCTAACTCAACTGAAACACTCGAAATGATTTTTGTCACGACGTGTGGACCGCTCCAAACGTCATCACATCGGGAGGAAGGAGGCTTAAGAAAAACTTTATCGCCAACAAGAAAAGGATTACGGTCTTTATCAAAGTAATTATCGTTTACCTCGTAATTCAATTTGGGTCGTTCTATCTCAATGCGATCAGCTGTAACATCCGGCTTTCTAGACTTCGCACAGAAAACTAATTCGTAAGGTGTTGAATCGTTTTTACCTTTTGTATTATTAACCCAGAAAACGGCCTCTGCGAGGGATTTTCCTGTACGCTTTACGGTTCTCTTAACGGTACGATGAACCCGCTCAACCACCGAGTTTCCCTGGGGCCTATAAGCGGAAGTCAAGACCTGTTGAACTTTCCACTTATCTAACAGCTCATTAAACTCGCGGCTACGGAAAACTGTCCCGTTATCACTCATTATGTACGCTGGGGGACCAAATTCTGCGAAGATCTGTTCAATGTTGAAAGCTATCTCAGTGGAGGATTCATTTCTTAAGCTACGCCAGATTGTAAATCTGGAAGCAGTATCGGTAACGGATAAATAAGGTCTACCGTCTACATGAGTTACATCAGTGCCTAAAACTTCCCAAACATTATTCGCGGATATCGATCCTTTGTCCCAACTAAAGCGATTCGAAGGGTCTATGCGGGTACAAGTTGCACAATCGCCAATGACGGCCTTAATATCAGATTTTGAAACGGATTTATTTTTATACCGCTCTTTACATAATTCATATGTTCGATTCGTGCCAAAATGGTTGATTTCATGAACAAACTTGATGTCAGCGTAATCAACGCTATCCAGTTTCTCCCTGACCCATGAATTAGGCACTCTAGTCAATGAATCTGCTTTGTTTAAACTTGACTCAATCCAAACGACCTGTACTGCCAACTGTTCCTCACGGATAATGTCTGAAATAATATTAAGTCTACGCTTAATCAAAACTTCTGCGAGTGCACGAGTCTTAACATTTCTTGTCTTATGAATAACAGATTGCAACCATCTATAAACTGAGATGGAGTCAGTTTTGATCGTAATGTCCCTCTTACCCCATTTTAAGGCAAGATTCAGGCCTTTGATAGCTGCGTCTAATTCAGACCGGTTTATATGCGTAGCATCATCCTTCGGGCGCAGCCAAGCCGCATCCTCGACCACCTGACCTTCAACCTCTAAATAAACCCCGTAGGCTAGAGAACTGGAGTCAGTCCAGACCGTGATTTGAGCTTTAGGGATCAACCTCCCACATGCCTCCGACAGGGTCAGACACTTTCAGTCGAACATCTATTTCTCGAATCAAACTCATTATTTTTTCCGAAACTGGGTCATCCCACCTAGTATGATCTTCGGCAGTGCACCGCTGTACAAACGCGCAGGCGACTCGAAGCCATCCCGCCACGGGGTAATGTCCTAAACATTCTCCTATGTACTTATGTGCTTCACGCCGCGTAAGAATGTTAGCTATTAAGGGCAGAGAACCGTCTCTGCGCCATCATCAAACCCTGATCCCACACATAGTCCCAGTAATCTAACGTCTCCTTTACCAACTTTTTGTGACTCTTTTGTTATAAGGCCCCAATTATTCAGATGGGACCTGACCTTTTCGCATGAGACAACCGATTCAGAGACATATATATCGTCAATGTAACTAGAAGTACCTTCCTGTGATTTTTGGTCACCTTGCAATACTCGTGTAACTATAGCTGTCATTATTTTTGGGGCTGAGGCCAAGCCGAAACCAAGCCTCGTCAACAGAAAGTCACTTCCTTTCCACCTAACAGCTTGGTATGCCCATAAACTCGGATCAATTTCTACCTGTAGATAGGCACGCTTCAAATCAATAATAGAACACTTAGGCCCCAGTTGCCGCCACTGACGCAACGTGTCAGCACAAGTAGGAGTAGCTTCAGCAGTATGAGACTCAATGGATTCGTTTAAACTTCTATAGTCCAAGACAGGGCGAACTTTAACGGTATCGCCCTTCTGCTGACGCACAGCAATAATCGGTAAGTACCTTTTTATTTTCCCATGGAAACTTACGTCATGCCTTACTAATATGCCCTCATTAATCCAGTCATTTATTTCAGCATCACACGGTGATTTATCCTGCTCATCGATAATATTATACGGTATCTTACAATCGGATCCTGGTTCTAAATTTTGTCTCCAATTCCACCTTACGCACCATCTACTTCCATTAAAAGTAGCAACAAAATCCTTATCATGAATATCATCACTATGCAATACCGAAACTACAGGCCCTTTACTATAGGGAAAATCTACTTTTAGCTCAGTACCTGGACGTACGCGTGGATGTAATATTAAACCCGTTCTCTCAAATACATTCGAACCCAAAATGATATCAATACCAGTAGGTAGATCAGTTTCTAAGACTACATATGCATTAATGGGTCCCAGCTCTTCATTATTATCAGTTATCACACTACTCAAAACAACATACGTATACGCACATACATTATGCCTACCAAAAGATTGAAGACTAATGTAGGACCTAGACCGACTCTAATTCCCAACCACATGCTCACCAATGACAGAAGTCACAGATCCAGTGTCGATCAGCGCGTTCATCCTTTGCCCATTGACATTCATTGGACGTGAGATTTGTGCACCGGTGATTTCCGTCGCCGCAGCCATGCTCGCACTGCCTGTTGTTGACGGTGTGGGCAAAATCGCTGAATATGCCCTTTCTCGTTACAAAAGAAACAGGTGATAATACAGCTGGCCTTCTCATGGCCAAAGCGGCGACAGCCTTGACAGCGAACCATTTGCTTGGAGACTTTCATTTGGCTGTTTTGCGGACCCATCGTCGCAGCGACTGCGGTGGGTAAGGCATCTCGAGTTGCCAAAAGCGCCTTCGCCGTAGACAGAACATCTTGGAGCTTCATATCTTCGCCGTCTTGGATATACACCTTCTCCTTTACATCAGCTGGTAACGCATCGATCACAGCTAACGATACCAGCTCCTCATCAGGATCTTTGCCAGTGATAACCTTCAACAATGTCTTTGCATCATCTGCGATGATGTCGATCTGTTCGCCAGGCCACAAACGGAGGGATTTGAGTTTTAGCCAGGCACTTGCCTTGTTAAGTCCATAAACTCTCTTCAAAGCCTTCATCACAACTTTAAAGTCATTTTTATCTGTTGGCTCCAATTGATCCCAGGTCGCGAAAGCAGGACCATCCAAAAATAGAGGCATCATTCGAGCCATCTCAGCCTCTAAATCCTTTGGGGCGGTTACTATAGACACCGCTGTCTCGTATCGTCTGAACCATTGATCAATATTTTCATCACGCTCACCCTTGAATCTCTTCACGATATCGACCAACTTTAACGAGCCGCTCATGTTCAGCAAGACAAACGGCCGTGATAGCTTGTAAGTAAAAACGCGAATTCCAAATAGCAAAGACGCACTTTATTTGCAGACGTGGATATTTATACCTGTATAACAATGGCATAAAACAACTCACGAAACATGCACAATAATGAAATGTTATTATCATGAAACGTCACCAGAACACTTGATAATAGGATGTCAGGCATGCGGTCGAGAGTCGGATTGCTATGTCCTAAGACAGTGAACAACAGAGAATTAGAAATACAACACGCTCACAATTCTGCAAGCTCTCCTTTCGATGGCAATTAGCTTTTTCAACAAACATTGCAGAAGATTAGAAAAGCATGGAAATGAGTAAATGAGAAGAAGTTGAGATTTACAATTTCTCACAAAAGAAACTGGAAGGAGTGACGGCTCCTCCATTACCGCGGGTGGGACACTGCTTCGTCTAGCTAATTTTGAATGATTGTGCAGCCTATAAACCTGACAATCCTGAAGTCTAATGAACGCATAATCTAGTAACTATCAAATGAGAAACCCAAATTTCAGTAACAGACGCAACAACAATAGGAGCAGATGTACATGCATGTGATGCAAGCGGCCTACGGTGGAAAATTTTGGAAAAAAATGGAAAATTATGGAAAATTTTGGGAAATTTTGAAAGTTTTGATTTTTTTGATAGGCCCTATAATTGAGCGCTTCCACTGCCGAGGCAGATAAGTACCAATGAATTGGGTCTAGACTTCATAATTATTTCGATTAAAGCAATCGTAGCAATACGAGTTCCGTCAGAAGATTTTTGAACATTCCTTTGCCACCAAAGGCTTGCGCTAATTTGTTAGCATTTTTAATTATCACACAGACACCGTTTGGGATAACGTGAATCTTGCTTAAAATAGGGGTATAATTTCATGCAATGTGGAAGATCTGGAGCAAAATAATGTACTTCATTTTGGAGTTTGCTAATTGTTAGCTTGAAAGTCAAGCTTTATTATGCAGCGCTGATCATAGTGATACAAATTCTCCATGTGTTGATGAACATGTGAAGTATAAGCACACAGTCCACGCAGTATTCATGAGCGACCATATTGGAAGATATAAAGACTGTAGACTCGTGAGATATTTGGACACTAAAGATATCTGTGATGAGCAAAAGAATATCTATGATAGCTTCTAACGTCTGGCGTAGTGTCCGATGTCTTTATTGAGGATACACATCCTCCATTTCTAGTTCAGATGGTTCAGATCTGCCCAAATGAATTTCAGATATAATCTAAATGAATTGGAGACCTCCAGGTGAATTTAGGATCTTTTCAAAGTTGAGTTTCTGACAGTCATCAGAAATTCGGATAGAAAAATCTGAAATCCATCTAATGTCTGAAATTCATTTGGAAAGATCTGAAATAGACATGGAAAAGGAGCAGTTGCAGGTTCCAAAAGTTACATACAGGGATGATAGAGAAGTTTTCGGTCTTTGAATATTACTTAGTCTTTTCAAACAACTATAATAAGTCTACAAAACAAAGGAAAGAATGTCGATCACCGAAAAACAAATTTCAAAATTTTCCAATGGAAAATTTTCCGGAAAAGTTCCTGGAAAATTTTGACGGAAAATTGAAAATTTGCATCACTACTGCTCAGTAATTCCAATTTCAATTAATTGACTGTTTATGATTCCAATCACACTCATTATTTTTGTAATTAATTGTATTAATTCCGGAATCATGATAAAATTATGTCTTCGTCTTTCAGATACATCATTCATGATTTTTATGCCTCTCTAACATCGGGTTTGCACTTACAGAACGTAGCAGTCGATCATACAGAAGCTCGCGCTGAGAATTCTAGTAAGATACATGCAGATAGAGCTGTTTGCCTTCTCAATCGTCCACAACTCCTACAGAGGCCTGTATTATCTGCCTTTTGCAACATAACGATGCACGCGCGACCCACGCACCCCTATCATCTATGAGTTGCAAAGTGTCCAATATGTCTTCCCATCCACTGTCAGGGATTCTTCAACCAGCAAGGCCCACTCACTGCAGATAATGCGTCTATAGTAACTTATGATAAGAAATCGGCAGGAATTATTGAAAATTGATTAAAGTTACTTAATCGATTGCTTAATAATTGCAAGTTCAATTAATTGACTGCTCAGCTTCCAACTTAAGTTAATCGATTGCTTAATAATTGCAATTCCTATTGATTGATTGCTCTCGAATATCAATTTCAATTTCAATTAAAAACAGTAATTAAATTGCAATCAATTTTCATAATCCCTGTTGGCATTGCATCACTCAAAGTCGTCCCAAGTGACAGAGAAATAGTCACATTCAGCAGTACGGGAATACATAGGCAAATTGTAATATAAGGAGGCGATCCGGAAAAAAACCGCTTAGAATATCGTCGATGTTGTATATTCCTTTTTTCTCTTTACACAAGCGCTTTCGAGGGCGCGCAGCGCCTTATCTTCATGTAAAGTGACAACGATATGTTAAGGCATGCATCAGACACAGTTCATCTGCAAGAAAGAAGTCATGTAATACTACTAGCAAGACAAATACAGGGGTATGTACAAGAAGGGACAAAATAATCTGGAGAGAAGCAAAAAAAAAAACAAGGCAATGAAAGTCAAAAGTTAATATCACCAAGCATTGCCAATGTCATGTTTCACACGGTTTCCACTCTCCAGCTTCTTGGACCAAATGGCTTCCTTTATGATTCTCCGTCTCCACTGAGGCTCTTTCTCGAGAACAGACATGCCTTCCAAATCCACTCCGTGGCCACTCCCCCATACATGTTTGGCGATCTCTGATCGGTCAATGTCCATATTACGCACTGATCGTTTGTGCTCTTTCTGACGATCTTGAATACATCTCCCTGTTTCACCAACATAGTTCCAGGAGCAATCAGAGCACTTGATGTTGTAGACTGCGCCCAAGGTCTTTGGAGGGGTAGGTCTTTTGTGTACCAGGAGGGATCTGAGAGAGCAAGAAGGCTTCATTGACACCTGGACTCCAACTTCGCTCAAGATGTTGGCCAGCTTGTCAGACACACCTGACACGTAAGGCAGAGGAAATCGATGTGATGTCACTTTACCTGAAGATGAGGCGCTGTGCGCCCTCGAAAGCGCTTGTGTAAAGAGAAAAAAAAGGAATATACAACATCGACGATATTCTAAGCGGTTTTTTTCCGGATCGCCTCCTTATATTACAATGAATTACTACGATCCGTTATTCTCAACATAGGCAAATGTACAGAATCAAAAGAGCCCTCAGTGTTTCTCATTGGCTAATGCTGACTCCGCTTTCACCAACTAAAAGGGATGCAAAGAAGCACTAATTCAATGCCAATTGTGCAGTGTTGTTTCTGTCGTAGAGATTTGCTGTTTGTGATAGCAGAGCACTACTCTGAATTGCTGTTACAGTCGAATTTTTCTGAATTCTGTTGAGTTACTTTACTGAAAAGCTTTAATGACACCAGTTACTGTACATGTCCATCTCTCTAGGACTCATAAATTAGCCGATAATAGCGATTGACTGATTGCCCCGATAGCGACAACTCCAACGATGAAAATTGGAGCAAAATCGCTCTCAATGTGCAACGTAGCTGCTGTTCACATTAGCCCGATTTCTCAGCGATAGTTACAAATGAAAAGCGGAGTTTTATGATAAAATGAAATATCGCCACGATTCCATCTGTCTGATTAATGGTCCGATGAAGTGTGCGAAATGGAAAATGTTCCGTCTTATAATTGAACATTTCTTAAAAGTAAATCCAATGATTTGTTTAAATAATTTGTTAATATTATATAAATTTGTTTTGTTAATTTGTTAATATAATCCAATTTAAGTAGTGTTTCAAACGCACAGAATTCTGTATTACAAGAAAGGACAAGATGACTTTACTTGTAACCCAATTAATCGTTTTACTTTCCGACATAAACAGTAGTTTATACTCGTAGTAGCTTATTCTAGCAGCCATTGAGATATCGCAGTGGCCTATTCTTATGGGCTAGGGCTAAAATGAAACATGGCGTGTTTTAAAACATGATTCCTGTTTTCAGAGATTTTTAAATAAAGACATCTTATGTAAGATTTACTTATGGTAGCGCACACACATTAACTTGAGTAGCACATTCACTGCTTCTGTGAGTGTTTTCTTGGTGCCCAGACGGATTTTTCACATATTGCACATTTTTTACATTTGTGCAGATGCTCAGTACGCTCTACCTAATAACATGCACATTAGTGCAAAGCACAACTGCCGCAGATTGTCTTTTGCCAAAATAATGTAGGTTTATAAAAACAATCGAATAGTTGTTTTGTCAGAGTGAAAGATGGCAGTTTCAACCCAATGATTTAAAACTGCTTCAAAGCTTGGAAATATAAGCAACCGCGTACAAGCATGAAACCAGCAAAAGAATTGCATTTTATCGACATTTCAGACGCTCAATCACGTATTAAAACAGCTTGTTAAGTTGTTCAATTGGGGAGAAACGATGCAACATGCTGGAACATAAAAGTAAAAGTAAAAAACAGATTCATGATGTCTCTTTTCTCTAAGACATCAAGAAACTTGTTTTTTTTTAAATTATGTTCAACTATATTCATATTAATTGCTTGTAAATTGTATGAGAATTCTTTTATGGATCGGATAAGATTGGCTCCTAATTGGAATCATCATCATCCTAAATTCAAGTAAGACAATTTTTCAAAGCTAATGGTTATTAGTAAGAATTTCAAGCTTTCATACAACATATTTAATTAAGAAAGCCATCATTTTCGTGCGCAGATTTATTTCTGTGATAGAATAGAAAATGAAGGATTAATGATTCTTGAGCAGTGATTAGTTCAAGATAGCGTTTTTGAGTAGGCCTGGTCAGTAGCCTTTATACTGATTATGACGTTTGACAACTTTTGCAGTAACTCCTCTGCGAGCATTGAGGACAACGAAGCGGGCACCCACAAGGGTGATGCAACCACGGATAGTTATTATTTGTGAATTTAATTAAGAAAAAAATGTTGTCTATACACAACGTAAAACAAAGATGCTGCATTTTTTTTAGATACCATGAAGAAAAGGTTTCAAGTATAGTAGGACCTCGGTATAACATACCAATAGCTCAGTACACCAAAATTTGTACGTTATAACGAGGTTTGCTAATTGTATATTATCGTATTATTTATTCAATGCATATTATATATACCAGGGTCTTATTATATTGTGCAATTCTTATTTAATCATCTGTTCACTCTCTCATTAAATATTTTGTTATTAATGCTTTTCGAGACTGATGATAGGCCAACATGTAGCTACATGAGTCGATATATTGCTTGTTTCCTACTTGTGTAGAATCCAGATAGTTTCACGTACTTTGGAGCGCATACTTTCCTTTTACGGGTTTTCACCTACATTGAAAACAAATGCTTCAATAGTATACTATTTGTGGCACTAAGTTTTCTTAATAATTCCGGTCATTAATCCATCTGGATCGCTGGATTTTGGTTCAATGGTGTCATTATTCGTCATTTTCTGTCGTAAATTTGTTGCTTGAGCGACTTCGAGCGGACTGCATGAGTTGGAAATTTAATACGCCTTGCATCAACTGAAAGTCTATGTAGTGTGACTGTATGCGAATCAGTAACACGCAATTTTTTCCAAAAAATGGCATGTTGCTTTTTGCAATAACCCGCTGATAGTGCACCTTTTAGCATTCTTTTCATTCTCGCTGATGTTCAGAAATATATCTATCTTCATCCAAAGATCTGCAACAGTTCGGATTCCTGTTTTCTACGCTTGCGACGATCTGTCACAAGTTTGAATCTCACTTTATCGCTACAAGCTTATCAGATAATAGATCAATTCACCATTTTCAGGAAAACAACACGTAATAGTTCTAAATCATTGCATTTTAATAATAATATGGATGGGGCAACCCAACAAATAAAGGGTGTGTCTAGCCCACATAGATGGATTCATCTGTCGCTGTTACTCCAGAGGTGACGCGATTCTATCTCAGCCATTGTATGCGATGGTAGAGAGAGGTGGAAAGATCCGTCGCCTTTTGGCTTACGTGATTGACCAAGCGCACGCAATGCGTAAGGAAAGTTGTATTAGGGAAGAATACACGTCGTTATGACGAGCTGTCGTTATCACACTGAAGACTGAACAACTGCCAAGTGATCACTACCTATCTTTGACTGAATGTTTCTCCGCGATAAATTCATCAAATGGAATTATTATTCACATCGTTCGACCCTTCACGATTAAAATTTACTGACTATGTACGCTCAATGTGCTGTCAATGATTTAGTTCGTCAGAATTCAGGCTTGAATTTGCTTCAAATAGAAAATTGATCATTCTGCCCCTCGGGACTAGCATTTGACATGACCAAGAAAAAGATGTCATCTCCAAACCTAACAATGGCTTATGCTTTTATTATGCTTTATAAGGCGGAGTCGTAATAGGCCTGATAGGCCTACAAAGCATTCAACGTATAAAACTCATCAAATCTCTGCCGACGAAATTGTTAACTATTTTTTTTAATAATGTGATGATAAAAATCAATAGAGACGTGGATGTAAATGTGCTTGATCAGACATCTGCTTCCATGAAGGATCTAGGCCTAGGGCTCTCCAAATACAGACACGAAAGACGTACATTGTTCATGCACATGTAGGCCTAGCAGACAAGCAAAAGAAGTAAATATTCATACATACTATTCTTCAACAATATGCCAACAATTTGCCTACAATACGCAAGCTTAAGCTCATTATCATGCTTCATATTGTCATTCAAGATAGAGGCTTACTAACTTACTCTCCTATTTTGCGATCACATCATTGTGATCCTCATATGATGGGTACCATAGCAGTAGTACTTAATCCACAGCATCAAAATGCTCCTGAAGTGATTGACAATATCTAACATAGAGCCATGGCATTTGAGTGCAGCATGAAAAAGATATTCTGTGTTGGAATTATTACAACTCATGTTGTGTTATTTACTAAATTTCAATGGAGATTTGATAAAATTAGCTCTATCTTTGTCTATGCCTACTTGCATGCTTGAAGAGATTCTATCCGTATGGGCTAGGCTTGAAATATGCCATGTGAGACTTTTTAAAGAATATCGATCTTCACATAGATATATCCATTACAATGTAATAAAATAAATTAGGTACTTAAAACCTCGAACTAAAACCTCATTCGTGCTATTTAATCATCAAGACCAGCTGCCATGACAGTTGCTGTTCTCTCCTGTGCTTTAAGCTACCCTCATCTAGCTATGACATTCTCCGACTCCTATGAGTGATATATCTCATTTCGATTATCTGTAAAAAATCTTCAGAATCGGTGCCGCAGTTTTGTGATGAATAATCCGGTTCCTTCTTTTGTCACTCTCTCCATTGAGAGAAGCGAGTCATTGATTGAAAGATAAAAAGGGGGAAACTTAACTACTACTCGATTGATGCATAGGAACTGTTTGCAAGGTGTAGATGTAGAAAAAGGGAATTGGTGCTTTACTTTTGCAGTCGGCATTTGCGTCGTTGGCTCATCAAGTATCTTCCAAGCATATCATGTCAGGCAGTGTAGATTAAAGGGCGACCTAAGTTTCCATCATCACATCGACGCTGAGTACCATAATTCGACAGCGTCGATACGATGACAGTATATGGTATTTTTGAAACATATAGCAAAGTCAACGGGTCGAATGACAAATCCAATTATGCCATTATAGAAGCCTTGGGGCAGGCTATTTATCAGAAAATATTAGATCCATTTCTTCTGGTTAGGAGACAAGCTGTCGATGTGATGACGAATTGTAGTCCCCATTTTTGGAGAAAATATGGCATTTTTCAAGAAAAATGATACAATATCAACGAACATTAGTTAATCGACTTTTGATTTTAATTTGTGACCAGTTAAGCATTTTAGAGTAAAGTGGTGTGAATCGTTTGCTGCGACATTGATATTTCTATCAAGATATTACTGATACCGATAATCCATTTGTTGTCACTAGCATGTAATTTTCATTTTGATTGAGTTGCAACACCAGTGAGTCATATAATTGCCTGAAGTAGTCGATCAAGCATGTGGTGAATCGGACACTACATATTATACGGCATTTCGATCTTGCATGATACAAAACTCATCTATCTAATCAAATATAAAATACTTTTAAATAAATATGAGTTTAATTAACTATATCGGAGTTTAAAATTGCATTTGAGTGCATTTTCAAATAAAAAACAAATTTCTCAAAATGCATGCAGAACAAATATTCTGAATATCTTCAATAAACACACACTTGAGAAAAATCGTCCCACACATTTGCGAAAACCTCGTCAGTTGCATTTCAAACATGTCACTGCGAGAAAACACGACTCACAGGCCTAATTTGCCACAGGAGTTACATTTGAGCCGCTCTTCATTTGTATCGGACCACACTGCATCACAAACGCAACAAACATATTCCGGAACATTTGTATGGCGACTCCTTGATGTTGAAAGTTTACAATTACAGCTACCACCTGACTTTGCTACATTAAACGAATTCTCAATTTCTTTTTATTGACTTTCTGATCAATGAATTGCGGTGAGGTAACGTGGGCAACATGAGGTTTTGTTTGATTTTTTTAGTCTTTTCCTCTGATGACGGCACCAATGTTTTTAAAAGGCAATCATTCGGGTCAACTCTTTCAGAAATCGATTCCTTGAACGACTCTGATAGTAAATATTCTGTGCCCCCTACAGATGCTGGCCTTTTTGGATTGGTTCCATACATTAGGAAGAGGTCTTTTCAATTGTTTGCGTCGATGGAGTTCGATGGCAAAACGAAATGCAAGCGATCTCGCATCAGTCACATTTAATGGGAATCCAAGACCAAACATCTACAATGTCGCCTCCTGCACAGGTGTGAGAATCGTTACTCCTCCACATTGTTTCACATTTCCCTGAAGATATCTTCGCATCGTAGATCTTGGTACCTTCAACCCTTAGAAACAGTGCTCAAAGGTCGACCTTTCTTCACTTTTTTCTCAGCCTGGTCAAGGAGGCGTTGGTCGAAATCTCCCTGCTTGGTCTTGTGTTTATTAGTCCTCGGCAGTTACATTGATTGCAGAAGAAAAATATATTCACGAATCAGAATTTTTGTTAAGGTGTCTACCCCAACGAATGCCAACATAAAAAATAGTAGCTTAACATTAATATTCCTAAATGCATTAACTTAGCCTAATAGATAGCTTTACATGAAAATATTTTAAGCTTCTTTGAGCATCCATAACTCACTTATGATGCTATATAACGTATTTATTTTATGTACTTTGGAGTTTTGCAGCCCTTTTTTCGTGGGTATGTGTCAAAAGGAGTCAAATATAATTGAAAGACTACGTCGTCGTTGCCATCGCATTGTTTGCGGAAGTGATTGTGGTTGCGATAGTTTTACTCCTGTATCCATACGAAGAGATCATCAGGCAATGAAGTTTTCAGTTCCATACAGCAACCCGACCACATTCTGAATTTCTTGGTTCCACCACGTATGGTCAACTCCGGAAAACTCCTCATGTCCGAGCTAAAACTGTCCGTCGACTCAACTCTTTTGTTCCTTACTGTACACGTCTATTTAATCGTCTTTGACTTTAATATTTTATATTGCGTCAATTTACATTATTTTTATGTCTTTTCGTCCATTGCCGTGTCATTTTCTTTCTGTTAATGTACAGCCTTGCACTGATGATTTTCATTCAATCAATAAACGTAAACTACTACTACTACTACTACTATTACTTGATACGCAGGATTTGCACGAAATTATGCGTTGACAACACTCTTTGCATTCGATTGTTCCCTATTGTTAGAATGACTTGAGTCAGAGGCTGGTATTCCGTTTTCTCACATTTGATTGGCTCCTCTCAATCACGGTGAAGCATGAGAAATCTTCTGCAGCTATCATGAGTGACTGATGAAATGAATAACATTTGAAGTTTGACATTGACATGAAACACTTAACATGAAAGCGTCCGACTAACCCTATATAACCTTGCAGATATTTGAGACAAATTTCATTAGACTTCGGGTTGCTGCTGCAGTCTTAAGCATATTTTAACACATAAAGTATCTGATATGAGTTATCACAGCACCTTTCATTTGTTCATAATGGTTAGCATAGCGAAAATATATGTTTGGTTGAATATTGTCACGTTAAAACAAATATATCACCCATGAAATATAGTTTGGGTACTTATGGGTTATCTCCCCCCCCCCACGTTTTCTAATTTGTCTAAAATCCGTAAAAATAAATCAACCGTCACGAAACTTTAAAGACACGTATTTAAGCATATTTTCTATCCACATGAAAAAATTTATGCAAATCGGACGAGTACTTTTTGCAGTAGAGACGATAACGTCAAGTGTAGCGATGTCAGCAGCGTAACTGACTTTGTCTGTTCGAAGCATTATTGTTACTCGTGTGTGCATTGTTCTCTTTCCGTCCTCGTGTCACATCTACTGCTATTCGACTAATACCTCGCCACACCTTTTTTAAGTTAAAAATGTTAATGTAGAGGATGTGGCCTGGTCATCATCACTTCACGAGTTGTCGAGAAAGGAATTTGTTGACCTCAAGTACTACCTGTTCCGACGAGGTCAGGTGAAGTCAGATCAAGCTGTACACATCGCTACACTTTACGCTATCGTCTCTTGTTCAAAAAGTACGTGTCCGATTTGCATAAATTTTTGCAAGTTGGTAGAAAATATACTCAATTACGTGTCTCTGAAGTTTTGTGACGATTGATTTATTTCTACGAATTTAGACAAATTTGAAAACGTGGGGGAGATAACCCATAAGTACCCTAGTTTGTTTCATCGTCTGATTAATGATGCTATTGATAACAGGAGGAACAAGTATTGTAGGAAAATGAGAACTCCAACGCATAAAGTTCATCGTGAAAAAAACAAAATTTGATATGCAGTAACTTGTCATCTTTTTACACGCGTCGTAAGTGAAGTACATTAAAAACAATAAGGGTATCCGATTCACCCCATTTTACCCTTATGTACAGTTTCGTTTGAATTGATGCAGTCAATCCAAATTCAGAGACGGCGATGTGATGACGAAAACGGCGTCGATGTGATGACGGAAAAAGATTGTGCCAGCTATATATGTCGACTATGCTATGATTTCAATGAGCTTGATTTCTCAACTCTTGTTATTTCCCGCTGTTAAACATTTGCTAGTTTCTATTTCGTTTCGCAAGCTATTTCATATTGAGGCAAATGTCTCGATGTTTATCACTAGTCGTAATTTAGCTCGTGAAAAGCCAGCAATTTACAACCTTATTGAAACTTTCCTAACAAAGCTAGTAAAATACTAGCTCTTTCATACCTTGAATCCTACCTTGCAAATTAATTATCGAATGACTATCAATTTGCACTCTTGATCAAGGCTAGTAAAATGCGAGCTATTTTCTTGCTTAGTAAACTCATATTAGTTCTGATATCCTAGTACATCTCCTTTTCTCATAATTGAATATACAATTATTAGAATGTTAATTCATGAATAGATACTAAATACTAGCTATAGTATGCACAATAGAAAACAACAATCGTCAAACAAAATGCCATGATCTAGACCTGATACGAAACAATTTTAAGAACAAAGTTCTTAGTATAACCATTGCATTCAAAAAATTTCAGAATTTTCTCAATTTCATCATGAAATATATTCCAATTGCTGGCTACCTTGATGATATAAAGAAAGTAGAACGGTTTCACCAATTTTTAAATAGACATCACAAAAATTTAAAATTTACTGTAGATATTGGAGGCAATAGTATAGCATTCTTGGATGTTAAAATAAATATTACGAATAATTTGGAAACTAGCATCTTTAGAAAAGAAACGTTCACAAATAAATGTTCTATTAAATTTTGAAGCAAACTGTCCGAGAGCGTGGCACCGGGGTCTGGTTATTGGAATGCTGAGTAGAGCATATACGGTAGCTAGACATGATATATATCCGACAGCATTAAAATCATTGGAACATGTGTGTCAATTTCTTTATCAATATCCTCATAAAAAATAGTTGAAGAAACAAAAAATGAGCAGATAAAATGGACATCACATAACAAGGTCAACACAAATCCAAAAAAAGTAGCAATTTTACTATTTGAGGACCAGTGAGTTGCAGCAAAAACATATGAAACGCAAAATTTATACATGCACACAGAATCTTCAAGCTCGTATAAATTCTGCAGCTTTCTCAATGTAGAAATGCAGTGCTGAAGTAGCATGTAGAGAAGCCAACTACAAATTTGAAATAAGATATCAATAATTCAGTGAAGTACATAATGAACGGATCGCCTCAAATAGGTTAAACTTCAAACGATTGCCCTGACAACAATGCTGAATATCATAACGTTACACATCGCTTAAGAGATTGTATTATCCGCTTTCAAGTAAATTACTATCGATGTTCTTGAATTCTGGACGGAAGTCAAAATCGTTGCAACCGGAACTCAGCATGTAGGCACGTAAAAAAAGAAAGGGGATTTTTTACGATTTTTCAATGGTTGCGATGAGGTCACTAGACACTGTGCACTGAATTTCCAGACGGTTGCAGTAAGGACTCATGCAATCACTATGATTCATTCCTCACAATGCATGCCAGGCGCCAAAAGTCACGCGCGATTCTCTGTCTTCTCCATTGAAAGCAGCTGAAAAGAGATGTGAATAATAAGTATTACAATAATTTTATTCACCTTGCTATGAAATGCAGTTATCGAAAAATGATCAATCGGAGGCACTCGCAATATCTCAATTAATTAGATAACTGAATTATCTAAGTGATGATAATGTACGAGAGCGAGTAAAATAAACACCACTGGAGCGGGGGAGGGTTCTAACGGTGAAAGCTATTGGCTACACGTCGCATCAAGATTGATAACTGAAAATCCGGAAGATTTTCATCCATGTTGATCAATAAAATTCATCCTTTCTTCTAAGACGCATTGCACTACATCATGTACATGTACATCATGACGAATCATGTACAAACGATTGCAAAAATTGCAAATATGCGCTTCTATGTTCTGCGAAAACTCTGGCCACTAGTTTCAAGCGATGAACTGCACTTATTGTTCACCTCGTATATACGTTCAGCTATTGAATACGCATGTCCTGTTTTTGTTGGTCTAAATTAGACGCTGTCGGATTGTTTAATCGGTGTAGATAAACGCGCTCATAAGATCATCTAAGTACAGAAACAAAGAAATAAAATGTGAATGTTCTGATGATGAACTTACCAAACGAAGATACCAACAAAGCAAGAAGCTGTTTCTATCGATTGAAAAGATGAATATCATGTTCTCAATCCAATTATCCCTATGAGACATATAAATTCAAACAGCATCTCAATTCCATGCTGCAGAACTTAAAGGACTCGGACTTCTTTTGTTCCTTTCACTTCCCTAATTGTAAATGATGTACGTATTAATGTACGATTTTTGTATGCTTTTGAAACGAGCCGCACATCGAAGATTTTCTATTTTTCTACATGAAAAATTGTATTGCCAAAAACAAATTTGTCAGATTATCATTTTATTTCAATAAAAACTTGCTTACTTACTTACTAACTGACTTACTATTACTGAGAAGCACTTCCTGTTGTCGAATATGAGTAAAACAATAAAATTAAATTTGAACAAAAAATGTAAATAACCAAGTGTCGTAAAATGATTGTTAATCTCAGGAGCACATTTGCCAATGCATAGGATACTTAAGGGAGGTCAGTAAGCGCAATCTCGAAAGATTGTTTTCCATTGAAGGTAAATTGGCACGGTTTCCTCGTTCTTCCATTACAGAAATTTAGGTTTTTCATGCTCTGTATACACAATAAGTGCTGCATATTGAGTACATGTTGTATTTCCCAAAGCAGACGTGTAATCGCGGTGCCACTGAGCTTGAAGTTTCAGTTATGTTCATATAGAGTGAATTCCTTATAATTCATCTCAGGTTTTGTCTTTGACAGTGAAAATTATTGCCAATAATGAATCTTAGCATGAAATTACATAAAATGATGCTAAATTGTCAAAAGCTATGGAATAATCAAATTCTTCATCGCGAATCTTCTTCATGGGTAGACGTAGATATCTCTACGACTGTGCTGTACAAACTGCTCAAACAGATACTATAGATTGGAATCAGCAATTCACTTCAATGTTAGGCTGATTTCAGCTAATTGCTGAGTACCTATACAGGGCAAATAACATCTGGTTTCATATTTATGAAATATGAATATAAATATATATGAATTATATTATATAATATAATATATTTAAATATATAATTATATTGCTTCACTGAATCGAAAATTTTCTCAGTATTGATATGTTTTAATTAAAAGAAAAAGGTAAATTGAGCCTGCACGGAAATAAAAATTTAGTAGCAATTATTTTATTTCGAAATGGTCTGCACTTTCGCAGCTAATTACGCCCTGTTCCACTAAATGGATTATTATAGATTCTGAGTATGACATACGTAGTGATTTTTTCTCTATCAGGTACACCTGGTGACGAAATTATTGCAATTTGTTTTGGATCTAATATTAGGTTGCTAGGACTAACCGCTTAACCTAGAACTGGAATTAATAATTATCAGAAGGACTGAAATTTAAATTAACCAAATTAAAGGTCTGAAAAATTCAATCTTCGGTATTGGTAAGTTAATAAGGGACTTTTCAATATCAAATACCATAACAAAGTCAAAACATCCATCAATCTTCCCTGTTTGCTTGCAATTATACTAAAGATGAATGTCTAGACTTTTCTGGTTTGATTTTTAATAAGAATAATATAATAAGTTACTAGTCAATGTCCTGGATTTGAGGTGACTGAACTTCCTGCGGGAAAAGGTAGAATGGGAAAAATAAAGTGACAGCGCCTACTCTTTGTTACAACATCTACATTGTTCGACAGTGTTAGTTAAATGCAATCTTTCAAATGACGAGTGAAATCCCGCGCTATTGTATTTAATTCGAAACGATAGAAGTAAATATTTGGACCAGAAAGAATGATAATGGATACAGTGGCAGTGGCGTAGCGGACCACCTCAGATGAGGTAATCTGAGTCCAATGAAAGAACCGGGAAAAGAACGTAGGCCTACATGTAAATTCCAAGTCAATTTTTAGTCCTTTAGGCGCATTGCTCAAAATATATTTTTTATTATTATAATTTAAAGAGCAAAATCAATTTTCATAACAACTCCATTTCCACTTATAGTCATTACCAAAAACAATACAGGTAAATCATAACACTATAACCTGATGTATTTATTTACGATATAACAACTTTACTTGACGATCTTTCATTGAAGCAAACTTGTCGATAATTGTGTCAACGAACGAACACTCTCCTGATAAGTGTTTGAGAAGAGAAGTTTCGATGCTTAAAAATACCAGTTGTTTCATGCGTTCTTGAGTCATGGTGGAACGCAAGTAGGTCTTGATTCGCCGAAGCACACTGAAGGTTCTTTCACATGTCACCGATGTTAGAGCAATTGTTTGTGAAGCCATTAATGCTTTAGAGACAAGAGGTAGAGCGTCACACAAATCCAAGGAATGCATTTGTTTAAGAAGGGTAGAAGGATCATTTGCTTCTCCAAGTGCCACTCGCAAATCTGAATCAGTGAATAGAATGTGTAATTCGTTGCGCAACTTCTCTTCTTCTTCTTGAACTAAATCTGGGTGATGTTTCTTCAGTTCATTCACAAGTCGTACAACTTCAAATGCATCAGCTTTCAGTATCTCAATCAATCTCGATGCTGAAATAGTTTTATCCACTGAAGACTTTCGATGTTTTCAAATCGTTGGTCTAACTGAAAAATTAGTGTATCGATGATTTCGTACATTAATCGCTTAAGTTTATCCTTCTCAAATTGGGATGACGAAGATGATGGCTTAGGCCTACTTGGAGTGTAACCGCTGTCAAGGAGATGTTGCTCGTTGATTTGTGGGACTCTCTTTTCATGATTAAAAAAGTAAGGCTCATATTGCTTCGCTTCCTCGACGAACGTTTGAAAGGAAACTTCAGAGCGTAGTTCACACAAGTTTGCACGATAGTCTGCTACCTTCGAAGATATTTCAGCTGGATCAATCATCACACCTTGAAGTTTCTTTGTCATCATGTCGGATAATGCGAAAACTTTACGAAAAAAGAATAAGAGAAACACATTCTCACAATTTCCCAATTGATATCGCAATCCTTTCGCTTCAGCGCGGGTGTAGCAATCAATTGAGCAAGCAGAGGACTCCGAAGAAATATTTTCTAAAACATTGAAAATTTCACAATACTTAGAAGAAATAGCACAGACAGATTTTCCTCTCGTCAACCAACGCGTAGTTGACGTAAGAGGCAATGGACTGGATAACATAGAAGCACGTTTTGGTGAAGCGCGAAAAAATGTTGTCAAATTTTGCAAAAATCCGAAAAATATTGATACCAACGGAATATTCTTACTGACACTTTGTGCTACTAATGCCCATTTGTGTGCATAACAATGAACGAAGTTTGCTGAGGGCCAAATCTCCTTGATCTTAGTTTGCACTGAATTGTGCTTACCCATCATGTTACTTGCACCGTCGTATGACTGGCCGATCACTGAAGTATTTTTGGTTACACCAACGGACTCAAGACTTTCACATATTACACAGGCAAGATTGTTAGCTGATCTGTCTGCTGACACATTGACAAGGTCAATCAGATGTTCGAAGACCGATCCATTGTGAACAAGTCGGACACTGACAGCCATTTGACTTGTATTTGAAATGTCCGTTGTATCGTCAGCAATTATAGATATAAAAGGAGCACCTTTGATTCGATTCTCGATTTCACCGCGAACCTGATCATACAAACACTTAATCAAGTCGTTTTGAATATCAGGTGATAATCCTGAAAATGGGAGACTGTGATCAGGAGAGACACAATTTTTAATCAGCGGATCAGAACTAAATTCACTGAGGAGCTTAATCAATTCAATGAAATTTCCACGATTTGGACTGTCAGTGCTCTCTGAATGACCTCTAAAAGAAAGGCCTTGGCAAACAAGGAAAAGAGCGGCTTTAATATGATGTCGCATCATTTCTCTGTTCTTCCTCACTTCCTCGTTGTGCATATTTCTCAAAGTTTTGAACTCCTCATTTAACATTTCATCGATCCTTACTTTGCCAATAAGTTTAAGAGAGGTGATCGCGGCCAGATGCGTAGGAGATTTTATATGTCTCTTCACATGATTAGAGAAATTCGCCAAGTCGAGTAATCCTCTCGTCGATGAAAACACTGTCGTTTTTGGTTTAAAGATAAGGCACGGAAAGCAGAAAAGTGTCTTTCTAATGGGGCAACCAGTCAGCCATTCGTATTTTTGATATTGCACACTAAGATTGCACTTTCTCCTTCCTTCAAAGGTGAAAATCTGCTTATCTCTTCCTTTAGTTTTTAGTTCTATTTTCTTTGCGTAGGATAAAGGAGAATTTTGTAAATTTATCAATTCCTCGACAGTTGCCATGAGTATTCTCCGTTATAAGTAGCGATGTAATTGAGTAATAGCGAAGACCGGAGAGGGTGGTTACACTCTGCTAGCAGATATTGATTCTAGAATATCAGACAGCAGACACATGGCAGGAGGGCGACGCAGAGAGGAGACGTATCATTACAATGTTTGCTGCATCCAGACCAATCAGAGGCGCGCTATTGATAACTCTACTGCTGTACAGGTGTGATTCTGTCGCGAGATAGAATACTCGTATCTCTCCGCCTGTGTTAAAGAAGTTTTGTGAATTGGAAAACGGAAACATCGAACAAGATTATATGACCTTCATGTTAATCAAAATCCTATCATCACATATTTGTAATTTCATTTTCGTTTGTAAATTCCGGTGTATTCTCAGATTATTAGAATACTATAGGCGCTACGCCCCTGTACAGTGGAGCAAACACTCCACCGCAAGGCCAAAGCGCCGGTGTCATGTCAGAATGAACATTTTAAGAGTATCATGTAATATTTTGGTAAATTTTTGAGCAGAATTATTTAAGGCAGCTGGCATTTGGAAGAATGCTGTAGGCCAATTCATGTATACCATGAAGCACAAGATAAAGGCAAGTATATGCAGTCTAAGAGTGAAGTCCATATATCGTAGGCTCTATAGACTACCTCATCATGGTTCAACTGTCTTTTCAGATCAGGGTTAGACTTTTTTTATGTACAAAGCCTCCATCATATTTAAATCGAAGCTATTAAAGGCTTTGGTTAGGCTACTGAACAATTCAGAATTCCAGCTGCACTGGCAGTTTAATCAATGGTTAGAGATAGCTGAAATTATCTACAGACAGTTTGATCTTACCATAAATTGAGTTGTATTCCTGAAAATAAGAAAATCCTAGCTCAAGTCTCTAACAAACAGCTTTGTTTCAAATGTTACTGAGGCAGTGTTCACAAAAACACAATCTGAACAGACAGCTGAACCATAATGGTGCATTCTTTAGTTGTAGATGTATTTAACTGTTGTAAATGTCTCACTGTGTCACATGATTCTAACTGCATCTTGTAATTTCCTATTTTTAATTTATTCACTTGAAGAAATGTTTGAATTGAATAGTAGATGATAGCTAAGCTGCTAGAAAGCCTCATTCCGATGCTTCCTAGTCTAGTGAAGGACTTTCAATAATATCATAGTCATTCATCAATACTTATCAGAGATTTCAATAATTGATTGCAATTTAATTGGACAAGGAAATCAATTGATTGAAATTGAAAAATATATCAATCAATTAATTGGAATGGAATTTGTGAACCAATTAGCCAATTTAAGTTGGAAAATGTATCAATCAAATGATTGTAGTTGGAATTGTGAACGAATCAATATTGAAAATGGAATCCAAAATTCGAGCAGTTTCTGCAACTTGAAAGCATTAATTATCAATTTACTTGATCCAAGATTTGTTTAACTATATACACGTTACACAGCAATAAACAGTCTCTCATATTTTTTAATACTACTTAGTCAGATCAAATTTCCTTAGATTCGCTCTCATGCCTTTGGCATATAGTTTATACAATGAATAAGATATGCCGCTGGCTAAATCAGGAATCAAAAAATCTTGAAGTCGATATTTCGGTATTCTTCTTCAGGACCAAATAACAACCGATAACAGGAACAAGGTATGGATACAGGAATGGCCACTCTTAATCAAATGTATAGTTTATACAAGTCCTCGTGATTATCTCCATTGTTTTTATTAGTGACGATTGAGTAGAGAAATTTCGCCTGCATTTAAGAGCTGCTTACTCTGGTTGAAACAAATATGAATTTAATTGTGGCTACTCATGAATCTTAACGTTGTTGCTGCTTGCCAACCTGAAATGCTTACTATAATTGTAAATCATGAAAAGTAAAATACTACAGAGGCGAAATAAAAATCGGCTACTAACAGATAACAATTAATTGGTTGCAATTGGAAAATGCAGCAATCAATACGAATTGGAAAAATATCTATCAATTAATTGAAATTCTTTATTCTAGCCAATTATTAATTGAAATTGGTGTATCAATCAATCAATCAATTGGCTCCAATTAATTAAAAAGTAATTGGGGTCAATTAATTTTGACAATCCTTGATGTTTATGTGTGTACATGACTTACATTCAATTGTGTGGGATTTTGCCATCTTCATTTATGAACAACAATTGAGAATAAAAGACTATCATAGTTTATTTTTACATGCTCTTCTCTATTTTCAGGAATTAATACATATTGGTGGAATATCTTCAGCCCCTCCGGAACTTCGTTAAATGGGGTCATTCTTGATACTGATGGCGCCAATATACGGGCATTCCTACGACGACCGTCTACGAATCCTTAGAATTCCAACACCTCAACGTCTCGACTTGATATCTTCGACTGACTCTCGTGATTCCAGTACTTTCTTCAACTTGCGGACTTGCGGTTGTGACTTGAAGCGTTTTCAAAATTTTTAAGGGTTCAGTCTCGTAAACATTTTTCTCCCAGAGAGTCATTGTCGATTGGACTTTACTACCCCATTATGATGTTTGATCGGCATCCCTACTGGACTTCAAGACAAACATGTTCAATGTTTTCATGCTGCGAAACTAACTTTGTAACATTTCTATTATCTGTATAAGATGCACGTTACAATCAGTTTGTTCATCCATTCGTTGTCAATCGCCTTAGCTTTGTTTTTTATGCACCTATGGTAGCAATATAAATACTCAATCATTATGAGGGACTCTGCAGACAATTGACGGCCTTGTTGTGCTCGAAGCAATCCCTCGACTATTGTCCAAACTCTTTTTCGTGTTGATTTTAAATGATTTGAAATGCAACTAAAAACTGTAGCTTCAAAGCTTTATTGTAAATTTCTATAAAAAATATTTTGACAATTGTCACTTTGAAACTTCGTTGTAATAAGACAGTTTTCAAGAATTTCCGTAACTAAGTTTTCCATTATATTTTGTTAAGAATTTTGCTGCAGAAAAAAACTTTAACTTACTGAATGCCTTTCACTGTATGCTTTTTTGACTCGCTCTGTTTCAGACAACACGCTTTGTAAATGTAGAGCAAAATTTCTGAGCGTTTTGATAGCCGGCATATGTCCTAGAGTTTTGCCAAGTATATTCGAATCGTGTTATATGAATTATTCAGACTTTTCGAGAAGCATGTTTTATAATTTTAAATGCTCATGAAATCTGATGGTACTTTATATAGGCCTATGCATCGATGTTGAATTGTTCGGATTCTCAAAAAGTAATTCCCTTTGCATAGGAATCCAATAGAACTACTAGAAATCCAATTTTTTGCTTCTTATTCATTTGAAATTTATTACATGCATGATCGAATTATAGAAACTGCTTTTCTTTTAATTCAGAATAATTAATGGAAGAGCATTTTACGATATAGTAATAAATAAGGGTAGGGATTTTACTACTGATACCAGGAGCATGTAGAAGCTGTATTTCGCGAAAAGAAAAATTAAGCACCAATGGGCACGAACGTAGGATTCGTGCCCACTCGTGCCTTGTGTTGGTTAGAATTGATGCCTAAGTTTCGTGCCTAATTCAGGGGAAATTTCGTGCCTTACAGTTTACAGTGTGAGCCTGTAGTATGTTGCATAGTACGACCTAATTGAATAAGGCAGATTGAAATGATGCATTCCATGACAATACTATTTTTCATGCATAAAATTGTTGAAACGTCTGGAAGTAACAGAGCGTTAGGAATATGATAGTTTACTCAATCGGTTTCAGGTGGTTGTAAAATAACAATCCTGCGTATGTAAACCAATTAAAACCGGTAACTATCTTATTCATAGAGCCGTGGTTCTCCTAGACCTTTTAACAATTTTATACAAGATTTGCCTGAATCATCACTGATCCGTCTGCTGAGCTGTACTTTAATCACTAAATACTATCTTTCGTAAAATTCTGTGACATTTCAGGACATCGCATTTCACGACATTCCAGAGCCGAAGTATTAGGTCGAGGAGCTTAAACATTAGAAATAGAAGATGAATGACGTCATTCTACGATAATGAAGCATAATGGATCTCACAAAAAATTTCAATGGCTTTTATAGGAGCTTGTCGTCAGATTAGAATTTTGACAGTTAAATAAAGACCCAATTCTTACAGAGATTTTTAAAATCGATGAAGACCTATCATATTTTATCGCTCAGTATATTTTTAAGAGTGACCTTCACAGGATGAAAACTTGCATCAAAGTGTCATAAAGATAAATTCAGAAAATGTAGAAATATCTGTGCTGTAGCAGCTCATGATAATTATTAAAAAACACTTTTCTTCCTGCGATAATACGCGTAGCTTCTGCAGCTTTGTATCAGCTTGCACCACCACTTATTTCAAAATATCAAGGCAGTTTACGAGAAATCGTCGATTGAAAATTGGAGGTGTTGGATGTTAAGTTAGCCGTACCAAATTGCCAAAATAAAAATTGTATCGCATATTTATGAAATGTCATGAATGAATAAAATGACACGTCCCAAGTATGTTCCGCCCATTAGGCTACTCCGCCGAATTTCACTAGCTGAGAAATTCGATCAAATAAGTTCAAAGTGGCACGGATAAAGAAAGCCTAACGAGCAACACAACAAACAAATGTTCATTGATCCGATTAAAAATTGATCAAGGTCAAAATGCAAGGAGTGTGTCAGCTGTGCCAACACTCAGACAGCCCCGAACAAATGTGGATTTGCCTCCGAAGCCCCATCCATCTAGATATACCACCCCAAACTGCTGGCAAAGTTGGTACACTCTCAAATATGGTCGGTCGGTTGATGTAAGCGGCACACGTGATCTTCACAAGAGGTGCGGATGAGGGATTGTGGGGCTTCGGAGGTAAATCCACATTTCTGCAGATTCTATGGAGATCGAGTTGGGGCTGTCTGAGAGGGGTGGCACACTCTCAAATTATGTGTACATGCTGTTTTCGAGAGTGCACACTTGATTTTCAATGTGCTTCGGATATTAGGCTAGTCGACGGTTAACTTCACACGCGTGATAAAGTTTATGTCAAAGACCTATTGGCCTGCATATTATAATTACCTTGCCTGCTGTTTACTTGTGTACACATTATTTGAATTATCCAATCAGGGTGATCTTGAGAACCTCAGAATGAGACTCCCAGACATTTCCTTAAATAAATGTTTATAATTATGCTGTTTCCAACATGTTTTGATTTTACTTCTACAAAACTATACGTGGTGGCGTCCATATCATAATAGGCCCCTATATTTGTAAGACAGGGGATCATTTACCAGGGACTTAAATTATAGTGTTATAAAGTTGAAAGGGGAAAGAAAAATATGAAGCCGGTTAAAAACACGATCCTAGAGTCTCGGCACGCTGGAATTCTCCGCAATGAGATTGTCAACTAGTGTAGTTTGGCTGTTGGTGTTGCCGGATCCCAGATAGGCCACACGTTCTTAGCAAAGTAGGGCTGCAAAACTCGTAGACAATAGCTTATAGACGGTTTGACAACTGTCAGCATCACCATTGTTTGAGCATGTGAGAGAGTGATGTCTATGTGGGTCAAGTGAGACAGTGGGATGAAATGGGCAAGATAATTTAGAACTGTTGAACAGAGGACCTATCAACCACCACCTGAGGGCTGCGCTCATTTTATTCGGCGTAAGTGTCTGGTTTAATTCTGGAAGGGCGCATAATCACAGAATTAAATATTTTGTTTATCTGCTTCGGTTTGCTAGAAGTGTGATTTATACGATACTGACGGCACATCGCGGAACCTATTAAGTGGGCAAAAAGGAATTCCTAATACCTTACAGAGATAGGAAAAAAGTCGCGCGTCGCTTGCGGATTAATGTGAGTTCCAGCAAAGTACTTCGATTGCCAAAATTCCTTCAGATTCGAAGAATTCAGATCATTGCGCACAAGTTTTCTCCATAATGTTGGCCCTTCATCATTATTAAAGAAAGTAGCAGGCGTACGAAAATTAGTTCACTTGATGTTTTCACATCCTCTCCTCGGCATTTCTCACTGTATAGTGCATGCATTGAATCGAATGTTAGCTAGACGATGTGTGTTTTGGTGTGTGCGAAGTGATATCACAGCACGCATGCATCTCTCACTAGCTCTGGTGTCCTCTGCTGACAGCTTATTGTTTGCCATTTCCAAAAGCAAGCGATACACGAATTATCCATTCGAGAAGGGGCAAGTTGTGTAATTCTGTGATGTGTCATTTCGATATTAAGCTTAGTATGATTCTTCCTTTCTAGGAAACCGAAACGCACGCAGATGAATCTAATTCATAACCCTCCGCCAAGAAACCATATGTTTTTCGGACAGATTCTGCAGTCGAACTACATCCGCTTGAAAGACAGATGATAGAAGAGAGGACTTTGAAGCATGGTCATTATGTTCAGAAAGCATTGCTGTTTCAATTCTCCATTCATGAATTGCTCGATCGTAACTTGCTCAATGGGACCAACGCTAAGGTTAATATGTCGCAAAGCATAAGAATGTATTGCGACTTGTCTGAGCAAAATGTTGCGTACAAGGCCATGAAACAGCAACTGGAGTGATCAGCGACTGAACGCATCCCTAATCCTCCTTTAAGATTTTAAAAATGACCACTAGGAACTCTGTCTGTCAACTTATGTTCTCGTGTACCGGTATCCTATACAAGAAGCAATTATAGCTTTTGGAATGTATTAGGCATACTTCCAAAGCTGATCATTAAAAGAATCATCAAAAGAATAATTAAAATCGGATCACTTACATATGCTGAAACTCAATCGATTCTCATGCCTTCCAATCGTGTCGCACAACGTGCTACATCATCGATAGCCTACAATTTCAGCTTTCAAATGAGTTATGATAGTCTTGCATCCACTAGGCCTATTGCATTTGCTAAGCACTGATCAAAATTTAAAAATCACTCAATTTACAAATCGATGTAGCCTAGTTTATTATTCGATTTCAACCAATCCGTGCAAGCCTCTGTAGATGCCTCGATATTCAAATTACATTTGAGCTCTTTTGGTTTTCAAGAATCGTGTCGAAGCGAAGGTTGCCCCGGTCTATTGGCGATGTGAAGACCATTAACCACAGTGTCATAAATGATAATGAAGATCGTGATAGACTAGAGCAGATAGTTCTAAAATCTATTTTTGCCAGACAGATGCAGAACGAAAATTAGTGATCTTCAAATCGTTTGTATGCAACATCTACAAGGTGGCTTATTGGTGCATCAATGAAAATCATGGTGGGGTGATTGGAGAGATCCATCATGTACAAAATATTAAGTTGCTTGAATTGATCATACAGCAGTTCTGGTGGTTCAAGTACGTGGGTATTGAAAAGCGTCCACCATTTCAAGTGTCCAATTTTACCCTCCATGTCGGGTGATACATGAAGCAGCAAGTTCTTCTAATTTAAGTATTTTCACCCTTTGATTGCGGTGCTTATTTCATATACCCACTGAATTTCACTGAGCCCAAATTAACTCGTATCGAGATGACAACACAATATTACTGAACCAATTTACGTGATTCTCTCTGTGTCTCGGAAGGGCTTTTGGTCAAAATTGTCTAAAAAAAGTGCGAAATACCTTACTCGATAATGCTCATAACGACATCGACAGATTTTTTTAAAATCATGCTAGGAAGAATTGTTGAGCTTTATGTAGGATTTATGTCAGTTCTAATTTTTTTCATTTTAATCAGCCCATGGACCACCGTGAGCTAGGCCTATAGCAGACTCCAAACCACTCAGTATGCAAGAAATACTTGCGGTTCAACTCGCTACAATTGTCTTGGCTGGAAATAGCCTACTGATTATTTCATCTAAGAGACAGAAATTAATTAGCATCTGTAAACAAAGCACGAAAATTCGAGTCCACTTTTGACAGCATGTTTCATGCTCATCGTTTTAGAGTCGTTTAGACAGGAAATGAGTCTGCTTCGCTCAAGGAATTGCTTCAGTATAGCTTGAATTTGTCACCCAGCACCGTCTCTTCGGCTTATTCTTCACAAGTGACGTTCACTTGAGAACAGGTTCGTCAGAAGAAGCGTCAATATAGTGTAGTTTCAGGTATCAGACCAACTGCTGATCATATCATGGAGTGCTAGCAACACGCACACAATAGATATTAGATGGGAGAGCGGATTGCAATGAGAACTTGACGGATTCCGCAACAGTGTCCAGGAGACCCTTGCTTGCTTGGTAGGTGAAGCACTTTTGTGTCGTAGCATTAAACAAATAATAATTCATAATTGACGGTCCAAACTTTATAGGCCTGTGACTTCAATATATCAATACATGAAAAGTCACGAAACCGTTAATTAATTCGAAACATTTTCTCTAGCTGATCCTCGACGTAGGATAAACGAGCTATATAAATTAGGACATATCATATGCATAAAAATGAATTACTGATTCATTCATATAAATTTGCGGCGTGACAGACCCATTTAATTGACTTTATTACATATGACCGAATGATATTGCCTCTCTCTTTTCGCATATCAGCTATCATTTATCCATTTTCAGAATGCGATGTTTGGCACTATGCTGTGAATATTTCCTCCTGCGCGTATTTGTTCATGTTATGTTTAGCCAATCATTTTTTGTAAATAAACACCTGATATTTGCAATGTACCTGGACAGAAAGAAGAGCGCATAGTAAGGTTGCACGGGCATCGATATATTTCGCCGGATCTCTACACTGGATGCACTCCGGAATGAAAATTACATTTGACACGAGATACAGAATATCGTTAACGATCGTCAGACGAAGTGGCGCCTAGCATGACGTCATAATGGCATGAACAGAAGAAAGTAAGTAAACAATAAAAGTCAAAGGACGGAATAAATTACTGTCTCCTTCTGAACACAGAGGTCTGGCTTCAACCTGTGGATGTGTAAGGCCGCGAGCACCCTTAAATGAAGCTTCCCCCTACTTCGTTTGAGGACGGAGAAACCTTGACTGGCCCTCGCAATCTCGCCACATTGCAAAAGGTGTTTGGCAATGCTGCTGGACGGTCGCTTACCACTGTTGTTGCCCGTCTTAAGCCACTGAGGGATATGCTCTGCCATTCTTTGGGACAACCTCCTCTCCGTACGACCAAGGTATCTACTACCGCAGACACAAGTAAATTGATAAATAATGTTTGATTCAGTCGTAGGAGTGAGTTTGTCTTTGAGATTGGGGCTCCAAAGTCGGCGTGTTATAGGAAGGACACGAATATCGACGGAACAATCCTACGACTGAATCAAACATTATTTATCAATTTACTTGTGTCTGCGGTAGTAGATACCTTGGTCGTACGGAGAGGAGGTTGTCCCAAAGAATGGCAGAGCATATCCCTCAGTGGCTTAAGACGGGCAACAACAGTGGTAAGCGACCGTCCAGCAGCATTGCCAAACACCTTTTGCAATGTGACGAGATTGCGAGGGCCAGTCAAGGTTTCTCCGTCCTCAAACGAAGTAGGAGGAAGCTTCATTTAAGGGTGCTCGAGGCCTTATACATCCACAGGATGAAGCCAGACCTCTGTGTTCAGAAGGAGACAGTATGAAATCTTATTTTACCTTGGTAATTTATTCCGTCCTTTGACTTTTATTGTTTACTTACTTTCTTCTGTTCATGCCATTATGACGTCATGCTAGGCGTCACTTCGTCTGACGATCGTTAACGATATTCTGTATCTCGTGTCAAATGTAATTTTCATTCCGGAGTGCATCCAGTGTAGAGATCCGGCGAAATATATCGATGCCCGTGCACAGAGGCGTCGCTAAGGAAACATCATTCGGGGGGTGTTTGCTAAATTTTACCTGATTTACAACTAAGAGCCAAAATTTGCCTGATTATTGCACACACGCATACTCACACACATTTCAACATGTTTCATGTTTATATCCTACAGAAGAGGTACCTGCAGTGTTGGATTTGAGGGGAGGGAAAGTGGGGAAGTTCCCCTGCACTGCCTCATCTCATCCCCGGCACTGGAGATGCACCTTCCTTCCCTGAGGGGGAAGAATATTTCCAGTAGATAGGCTTTACATTGCCTCAACCAGATTGATTGAGCATCAGTTCATTATTTTAGTGAATATGAGCAACATTGACAGGCGCAGGCCTAGTTTCCTCACGATTCTTCATAAGCTTAATTGTCTTATCATCAATAATTGACCTTCTTTGTTCATAAAGTTAACAAATAAATTCGAGAAGCAGAAAGTGCTGAATGAAATAATTAGAAGGTAGCGAAACCATCACAAAAAGAGTGGAATCCAGAATGCTATCTTGATTCTTTCAGGGTCTTGATGACAACACACACAGTATTTTATTCATATTAATGTAATAGAACTCTTCACAATCAATAAAATCAAGTTTGGGAACATTGTTTAACTTTCACTCTGTGAATATTGACAGAAGCCCGATTTTTGTGAATTCATTATAGGTCTAATTACAATAAATTACAGAATGATCATCTGCGGAATGTTTGTGTGGATCTTCACATGCGAGACCTACTATGAATTTCTGATGCACAAGGCAGTGTTCGTACTGGCCGATTTCGCATTTTTCGCGCCCCGCCCTGCGATTCGCGCCCCCAACTAATTGGTTTAAGATACATGCATGCACGAGCGTAAGGTCAATACATACATTTTTCAAACATATATGGAATTCATATAGGCATATTTACGGGTCAATTTCATAGGTCTATGACGATTTACAGCATTTATTAGATACCTTTGATGGAGTAGATGAAAACTTAATTGATTAATGGATAGCCCTGCATGGAGCAGACAACCATATGATATTAATGAGATCATATACGAACATATAAGTACGTTATAATGCACTCATTCTAATTCGCTACTATAACATTTCCTCAACGTTGAATCAAATGAGCCTAAGGAACCCCGAAAATGCCTTTTCCAGTTCCAATTGGCTAGGATTTGGTTGTGGGGCCTTAGAAAAATGCCCGAAATCACTACAACCAAATCTGGGCCAAATGGAACCGAACCAAAGACTAAAATCGGGGTGTTAGGGCCTGTCATACCTGATATTTCCTCGGTGTAGTCAACGTCTTCGTTAAAATAACGTCGCTACACTTTCCATCTGGTACTGAAATGTAACATAATAAGTTTCATTAATACACCGTAGGAGTTTATGCCCTATTTTCCATGTGATTTAAATGAAGAAAAGATCAGAAATGAAAGTACACATGTCAGTAGTTTCATTCAATCAGGTACATGATGATCGAGCTGTGTTGAATCAAAATGCTGTCTAAAAGCGCTAGGCACTGATAAAGAAAATATCACCTCAATTTCTTGGGAGAAATAACTTTCAGTTCTTCATGTGCTTTTCGCTTCAAAGTACTAGTCATGAGCTTCTCAGCTACTGCTCGTTTCTTTTCTTCCATCTTCTCCTTCTCATCAAGCAGAGCTTTAAGGTGGTCCTCCTCTTCCTTTAATGACCGCAATGCCTCCTCCTGCATTTTCACGAGGCTTTCTTTCCGTTTCATGATATCGCTGATTCGCTTTTCGTTGTTTTTGAGACCGGACTCTAACTCATTCAGCTTTGAATCATTTTTCTTCTGATTTTCGAAAGTTTTAATATATCCTTCTCTGCTGCCTTCTTCTTCCTTGCTGCCTCTTCCTCCATCTCGCTCTTCAAACGCAGCTCATATGCTTGTTTGGCTTTGGCAACTTTCTCCAAAAGTGCCTGTGTCACTTCGAAGTTTCGCGATGAGATATTATTCGATGCCATGGCGCTCTTAATAACGGCGATCGCATTCATTGTAGTCGCGGACAGTTTACTCCGTTTCTTTGTCACTAGATCAGGCAGCAAACTGAACACCCTCTCCACTTCTGCGTTTCCGTGCGGTAATGTCATCGTGACTCGAGCCAGACGACTCAGAGTTGGAATCTTTGAGGACATTTTCTGCCAGTATTCTCCAATGTCCATTGGCTTCTCTGTTGTACCTTGAACGAGTCGAGCTTCAACTTCAAGAGTAGAAATCTCGTTTTGAGGAACAATTTGGGGAAAGCACTTCGCAAGAGTCTTCGCCCAGTTCTCCAGATCAGCATCGTTCGAATGATGTGGGGAAAGAAATTGGCACGATTGAAGCACATCATTTTCAAACGGTAAGTACTTGAGGAGCTTTTCAGTTCCCCTCCTGAAGAATCGCTTCACCCTTTCAAAAATGTAATACGCAGTGATGATAAATAGTCCCTTAATAAAATGTAGAATACGCAGTGATGATTACGGTATGTCGCAGTAGGTCTACACACTATTCCTATTTGTTAGTGTTATGTCAGGAAGGCATTTTCTGGAATAAGAAGGAAAATATTCAATTCTATTACTGTCATCAATCTGATACATAGTCGTAGACACATCTAACAGTTCCTAGTGATATATTATAGTCAAATATTTTTTGGGGAGCGAAAATATATAGGACAATATTGGGGCGCGAAAATATTTTCGGAATTTTCGCGCCCGCCTTCATTTTTCGCGAATTCGCGCCCCAGTACGAACACTGACAAGGGTATCCACGCACCTTATTTGAAGCATTATTTAGCCAAATGCGGGTGGCACCAAATGCATGCATTGGAGATTCCCTTTCAAGGATCAAATGGGCATATCTCCTAATTTTGCCATTTATGGTTCAACTGTTTTCAAAATAATTCGCGGGCGTTCTTAGTGCGAGGATGATAGTGGTGCTATATGAATCAATATCCTCTTCCTTTTGATCACCGTTTTTCCGGCTTTGGTTGCAGCGTTGACCCAAAAACTTCCGTTCGAAAGCTTCCCCCTACTGCTATCATGCTCAAATCCAACACTAGGTACCTACCTAATCATCTAATCGGTCGGAAATGACGCCTATAGATGAAAAATAATTTAATTGGTGGTTATTTAAGTGGCCAATGAAATGCCGATGACGTTAAGTTAATTTGTGCGCAATTGGATCCCGTAGTCTCGACTGTTAAGGAAATTTTCGATGGTGTTTGCATCGAGAAAGTTAACACGCTGTTAACAATAAACTTCTACGCACAGAGAAGACGGTGTGCCTTATTCATACCGTGCGCTTTCCGCGGTGCGCGTGTGAATGACTCGGTATGAGGAAGTTTCGATGAAATCCACCGTAACGATGACGTCATCTCCTCAAGGGACAGCGCAATAGCCAGAACTTACATGAATCAACGGTTAAATATACACTACACAGCTAGGCAGAATGAGTTCCAGGCGTTTCAGCGTTAGGTGATTATGTGCCAATATTCACTGGCCACATTATAGGTAGGGTACTGGAATTACATTTCAATTGCACTTAGATATTTTAAATTTTGCAGAGCTAACTCACATCCAATTTTTAAGAAAATGCGAGGCGACTGTTCCTCCTGCTCGCATGTACAGTCATCATGGGTAGAGGTCGTTTTCAGCGCGCTATGTTTGACCGCTTTCGCGTGACAAATCAATATCATCAACTAAGCATATACTTTCTGGTGTCTAGAAAGGGTGAGAATTTCCCGACATTACGATGTGTCTTTGTGACAAGACGTGTTTTTGTGGCTAAGAACAACGTCAGTGAATATTGGAGCTGAATCGCCGGGAAACCGGCGGTTTACCTGAAATTTCTCATTTTACCTGAATCTTTTAATAATTTCATATTGGGGGGGGGGTGTTACGGTCCCCCACACCCCCCCCGGTCGCGACGCCTCTGCCCGTGCAACCTTACTATGCGCTCTTCTTTCTGTTCAATGTACCTGGAAGGCAATGTTTGACACTATCTTGTAAATATTCCCTCCTATGCGTATTTCTATTTTGTTCATGTTATGTTCAGGCAAACATTTTTGCAAATTAACATCTGGTGATAATACTGCTTAGTTCGGTTTTCAATTTGTCGGAGAACGTATAAGCATTAAGAGGATGATTGACTTAGGTCATTTGAAAATAATTTCTTTCGTTTTTGATACATGCAGAGTTTGCACAATTCTGTCCAGCGGTTGGTGCTATATCTAAGTCTGATTGTATGCTTTCTGAGTAGAAAACTTATCCAATAACAAGCGGTCTGATGTTTATAAGTGAAATTCTGAGTTAATTTTGAGCAATGAGAGCATTAGAATTTCAAGAAAAGCAACTTAGAAGTTTTCACGATATATATATTTGGGCAAAATCAGCAGAAACATCAACACTAAACATCACAACACGGAAAAGACAAGACACTCATCAAGATCACTAAAACGGTCGAAGTTAAAGGTGGGATAGAAAAAGGAAATAATGTCAAGTAAATAAATGACAAGGAGAAAGCACAAAACGTGCTACGAAAAGATTGATTAGAAGAAAAGATTTGAGAGGAGCTGCGAAGCCAAACGGGGCTTGAAAAAAAACAAAGTCAGACAAAATCTTTACAGTTGGATATTCCATCCAGTATCGTCAATCCATTTAGGAGCTTACTCACGTCTCCTCTGTGATAAAAGTCAGTTAACTGCAACATCAGCGACCAGCCAAAACTGGATGATAGAAGATAAATAGCATTTAGTTCAGTAGTAGAGGTAAATCAACCGATGCATTCTTCCCAAGAATAATCTCATTACTGATATCTTGGTATTAGTAGTTTGGCTTGACGGTTCATGCCATGTTGTCTTGGTGGATGGAGCCATCATAGCATTAACATGGATTCCTCAATTCTCGTCCGTCGATATCTCAGTTGGTAGAGCGTTGACCTAGAATGCCAAAGGTGGGTGGTTCAAATCAACTAAGACGCGCAGTTATTTTCCGTCTGTTGAATTACTGTAAAGGTGTCACCGAGTCTGCGCTGGAGTTGCACAAATGAGGCGGAAGTGCAGCAAAATGCAATTAATAAGGCTGATAGATTTACTTGAGATGAGCTAGGGTAGAAGAAAGCTAGTTTACAGTGACGTATCGGTCACAGGTGTTCTGAACACCAACTATCTTAATACGGAATGATCTTGAAGGGCTTTTATCAGCGGGATGGCTGTCTTCAATGAATAAATAATTATTGTTCTCTTTTGTGATGAAGAAACTGGAGAGGAAAATGTGAGGTAATATGCTTGCTGACAAGAGGACTCGATCTCGATGTTCGATGGAAAGAACACAGACGCCATCTGAACACCTGCCCTGCAAGCCATCAAGCCACAACGCTTGATCCCATTCAACGTGAAAGATGACACAAGTGGGTAGATCTATGAGCATTGTTACTCGACAACTCAGGCTATGAAATAGGCTGTTAGCGTGGGTAATGAGGAATATCCTATGAAGTTCATCTCTGTTAACAGCTCACTAAAACGCATACGGTGGTTTAGTCTTTACTTTTTTTTAACCGACACCAAAGGCCTTGAACAGAGACTCCGATAGAAAATCAGTCCTCTGACTGATTCTTGACACTGCATCTGCAGGATAGTTGCGGTTTGTTATTATTTCATATCCGGTTGTGGCTGGTCGCTGAGAATACAGTTAACCCAAAAGTGTATCGATCCGATCGAAATGCAAACAGAGATTCAGAGATCAGCTGATTAGTCAAGAAAGGAAGATGCTTCGGCAGTGCTGACCCTCAATGGTCATGAGACTTTACAGATCACAGGTGATGATAGTGACTAGAGGTGTCAGCACTGAATTCGTGAGACATCTTGAGATCACAATGATTAAATGCTGTTTATGAATACGTTGTGCGGAGTTCGCACAAGTCTGAGAGATGAAAGAGATTCAAAGGTTTTCTTCAATTGGCGGCGTCATGAGTTAGTGAATAGGCGGAAGTGGCAAATTTGCTGCTTTGCGCAGAGGAAGAGCGCTATCATCAGTCACAAGCAGTCGCTCAGCACTCGGCATCAATGCATTCCTCGGCGTGTTCCTGAGAGTTGATCAGATTATCGTCTCTTCTTCCTGAAACAGAAAAAACACTTGAAATGAATGCTGATATTCTGTCGTCGTTCGAAAAATAATAAAAGTGAAAATTATCTGTCTTTCGGTGTCCAAGTGTCTTAAACAGGGTGGCCGCACGGCTCAGAATTCGGGTATATTTTTGGTGCCAAAGATTCCCAAGTTCGTAGTAAAGAATATACATGGTAAGTTACATAATTGCGAGGAACCATCATGCAGTTCTTGCTTCCACGTTATTACTTTTACACTCGTAAATACTTATAAATTCGTGACCAAATAATTGGCGTTTTGCAAGAGTATTAAGTCAAGAAACTGGAAATTGATAATTATTTCAATTACTTATGCGCCATCTCAGTTGTGCTGCTAGGACTTTGTCGTTAACCGTTTCACACCAGTCAAGTGAACAAAAAAATGGAAAGAAAATGACATTATGAATAATGCTAACTGCATACTCATTGTGAAAGGCATCTCACACAAGCAAAGTAGATCTGATCAATAATTATAAGTAATAGATATGACTTTCAATATCTAGCGAGTAAAAGAAGGAATTTAATCTAAATGTATGACATATTAGACAATACTTTTCCCTCGTAGACTTGAGAGGGTGCCCTGCAAAATTTTCACGTCGTAGTTGTGCAAATTTTGCATGGTTTAATTCAGTTGTTAAGCACCGGTAACATGCCATGATGATTTGTTGTACGAGTATCACAAGAATCGTCGATCGATCAATCACGATTGAATAGACGAACACTGGTACAATTCAATACCAGTTTTTCACTCGCTAAGCAATGCTGATATGTGATACAGGGCTGCCACTCTTATCAAAAATAAAAACCGGAAAGTCAAATCGGAATGGGCCCCCTAGGTTGCGTAGTCGTGGGCCCCTTCAAAATAAGAAACTTACAATCACTCGATATCACACAACCCGGTAAGTTTTGAAAGCGTTCAAACAGAAGTTGGGTCTGTTCTGATCATCAGCTTCAACGAGGTACACTAGAATACATGACTCGAACAGCTTCTATTTTCAGGAGAACCGTTTTCAAAGGTTGGACAGAGTGTACTACAAAGACCCGTCTACCTGCCCCCAATGCAAAATCAGCATGAAGTTATTGAACGATTGACGATTTCAGCTCGATATAAAGACTGCATATTATCGAATTATCTACATGTAGGCCTATGGATGATTTTACTTAACTGTTTCAAAGACAACTTTCTTCGTTTCGCTCAAAAATATTACATTCAAATTTATAATGCACTATTTTCGTGCAGCTTTGTCATTTTCTATTAATCGTGCCATGACGTCACACGGTGCAAGATCCCGTCCTTATTGTGAAGAAGAATTTTCATGAAACCACTAGGAAGTTGTTGTCCAGCTGTTCGATGTTTGGAAGACTGCTTCAGCAGAGCGGTTTGGTCATAGCAAATATCTTCATACAAAATCTATGGTCAGCGCGGTCTAAATGCTTAGGCAGGCATTTCCATAAGCCATTATTCTTTCGAGAAATCGAGAAAGTGTGGCAAAATCTTCCTTTCTATGTTGTGTAAAATGCACCGAATGTCATGAAGGATAGGAATATCTTCATGCAAGATGGGATGCCAGCGCACTACCAGACTTGTTATTTACACAGCAATTTTCCTAAATCTTGGATTGACCGTCATAGGAGCCCTTGAAATGGTTTCCGATACCACCAGATTCAATGCCTTGTGACTTTTTTCTTTTGGGCACGTTTAAGAAATGGTGAATCAGAGTCATCCTATACATTCGGATGAAGTGGAAAACAAAGCTTTGCATTTTTTTCTGCAGATCGAAGAGCGATTGCGTGGAGATATGCTCTTTTGCTGTTTACCGAAGAATTAGATTGTGTTCGTGCAAATGGTGAGCAAGTAGAAAACAAATGTCATAGTGGTGCTCGTGTTAGGAACTGCTTTCCCTTGAATCGTAATTAACTTAAAGAAATTAATCATTGAGTCGCTAATTGCCATTGCATCAACAACTTTGAAATTATCACTGCTAGAATCCGCCACGTTACATAAACAAAATATTGGATCAATGTCACACAGAATAAATTGACGACTAAAATCTATCGCATTTTCTCAATATGAGAAAACGGAGTTTTATATTGTGCCTAAATATTACACGTTACAGAAGCCATGCAACTTAATATATTATTTACTCTGAAATGAGATGAGAGCAACATTTGATATAATCCATTGCGGGAAATACTGACGTTTCTGGATTTTTAGTCGTCATCAGTGCAGTATACCTGTAAAGAATCGGTAACTCACATGTAAACAAATCATCATCCGAAATACAGACATCTACAATTAATGAAATACATGCAGTTGAAATATCATTCTCTAGAGTTCGTTTCCAAAATTTGAAATTTGCAAACACCAATACAAATAGCTAATTGGTGTTTGCAGTTCATGCACGAAGCTCAGTTGCCGGATTGCCAAGCACATCCACCCACCGATGGGTTTGTGGAGTGCGTTGCTGATTTACTGCACTGATGGCAGCTAAAAAGTCAAAAACGCTTGCAGTTGAAGTTTCCTGAAGAAACTTCATCAGCCCTTTTAGCTCCGGCAATGATTCAAATCAAACCTTGCTCTCATCTCTTGTACTTCAAACATAATAAAAAACAATTACAACGTTACAACAATTGCATTAAGAACAACTTTTGGCTTTCAAACAAGATTATGACAGCTATTTGATAAAGGTTGATCCGCCATGGCATAAGTAAACGCAAAATCAACACGTAAAGAAATCCTTATCACTTCTGCAGTTGTTTGCGAGATTTCAATTTTCGCCGGTGTCTTCGCAGAAATTTAGCCGCTTTTGCAACAACTTTTTAGCAGATTTTTCTTTCATATTTTTCTGGCAGACGCTTCTTGAAAGACACGTTTTGGAGGGCATCAAAGCAATCAGAACTCAATTCATAATAAACTCCATAATTACGCATTACAACTTTTTCGTCAAGCATTCCCACCAAAATTTATTTCTTATTTCAAAACCTTGATTACTTGCGTTTCGTCCAGTTTCTTAGGATCACTGACTTCCTTGTAGAAGAATCTTCTGCTGAAAAGAGTCAAGCTGATTAAGAAAGCATCTCGTAAAAACTTGCAGCGTCTTTAAGGTCCCCCTGCAATGTGCATAGCCCCGTTTACAATTTTAATTTTAATTTACCCTACATAATCTAAAAAGGATCCACATGCTCTTATCTTCAAGGGTCCCCGTCTCAATCCTACAGACCCTTTACAATCTCAAGAGGCATATTCATATCCAAAAAGTGTTCTTCAAAAACTAAAACAGTTGCCGTTCACAATCTCAAAAAGATGCTTCACAAAATCTCATGGGTCACTTTAAAATCTAAATATGGCCCCTTCACGATCTTAAAGGGGCCCTTTCGCAGTCTCAAAAGAGCCCCTCGCAAATCTCAAAAGAGCCCCTCGCAAATCTCAAAAGGGCCCCTCGCGATCTTAAAGGTCCCTTCAAAATCCAAATTATTTGTTCCTTGGCAAAACATTTTCTCACTACTTACTTTAATTAAAAAAACCGGAAAACCGGAAGAGTGGCAGCCCTGATGTAATATCAGGAAGACATGACGAAAAATAAAGGGTGTGAGAAAAACAGAAATAGTCTACCAACGAAAATTTCTTGAGAAACATGCTTTCTCAAATCATGAAAATCATCACAATTTTTCTCACATCACAAGTTGTAAAAACCCAAATAAAACTATTTTGAAAAATAAAAACGGTACTATATATGATGCGCAAAACATGACATTTCAAAATTGGGTAAAATTCGGTTATATTTTCCGAAAATTTCAAAATGCATTTTACCGGTATCAGCTCAAAATGGTCATCGCACAATCTATCTTGATATAAGTGTCACAGGGAAAGCTTCGAATAAAAATATATTTCACAAGAACGAATCGCATATCTTCAGTCGGAGCATCAATTGCCTCTAGCACTTTAAAAGAATGCCTATTTACCCACTCCTCCACAAGCTGCAAGAGGCAATTGTCTTTCCGACAGAAATAGTAGCATTCGTTCCTGTTACTAAATTTGATTACAGACTTCCTGGACACCTTGGATTCCCCTAGCCATTTTGAGCAGTAACTATTTTACACAATGTGCCGACAGAGTTAATCGTCTATGACCAGAGCTGGAAAAATTCCACTGAAATTTTTTGATTCCAATTCCAGTCGAAACATTTCAATTCAATTCCAATTCCATAATAAGATTCAATTCCGATAATTGCATGTCGCGTATAGAGTATTATGTTACTGTATCTAACGTTTGTTCTTTTCAATCTAACCCATGTGCCCTTATCCTATCCTCGTTCCTGTGTGCCGTTCCCTGCGACGTTCCACTGTGCGTTCTCATGTTCATAGTTCATATTTCTTGTGTACATGTACGTAACCGGTCTGCCTACGCCATTTTCGCTTCGTAAACGAGATATTCGGTATCTCGTCAAAGAATCAAACGCTGAGAGAGAGAGAGAGAGAGAGAGATGAGATGCGAATAAATCTATAAAAATAAACTGACAGAAGAAAGAAATTCAATGTGCGAATAACGTGATTGTTGATGACACAAAAAACGACTATAAAAATGATATCATGAAAACAGATTAATGGTCCATGTTAAAAATGGAGATTAAAAATTCCGTGATAAGAACGAAATGTGGTTGGGTCGAAAGCTAAAGAGCAGAGATTAAAGGAAACTCGAAGCCGCCCAAAAAAGCCGAAGGCACGAACGCGCCGAGAGGAAATTTAGACGCACACGAATATAATGATCTCTGATACCAACTGACGCCAAGCGAGCAGCGAAATCGAGGGTTAGTGGCTCGCGCTTTCTAACTGTTTCACCGGCGGTTTGTTTCAATTTTCAGAAGAAAGTGGATTTATCATCAAGTCTCAAAAATTGGTTTGAATTAGAAACGATGACAAATTGACTCAATAACAACTACCAACTACAACACATACGACATTTTCAGTAGCTGTTAGTAGAACTCCGGGCTCTCGCGGTGTAACTTAACTACAAAAGTAACAATAACAACTGCCTGCCGGCGAACAACAACACAGCAGCGTATACGGCAACACAGCGAGCGCGATTGAAGATTGACGGTATAAGTGACACTGATATTAATGATATTATTTTGGTATAAGTGAGTCCAATCGAATTAAAGTGAATTCAACATTAAGAAGAAATAGATTTGTCACACGTCTATCGAAAAAGTGGAATTGAGATTTATCAAGGTCAATTCCAATTCCAGTAGATTTAAATATCGTCAATTCCAATTCCGACGAAAAATGGAATTAATTCCGGATCGGCATTGATTTCAATTCCAACTTTTCCAACTGTCTATGACTGTGCTGTGTTCCTGAAATCGTCATGTCATTTCAAATCCTTATCTAATCGGTGATTTTGTCCAAAACGACCCTACTTAAAAGACTTGCCATCAAAATTCAAAATACGACTCTGGGAAGTTGTGATTCAGTCGTTACATTACGCAGCTCCTTACACAGTTAAACATTGTTAATGAATTTTTCAATTGTATTTATATAAAAATTTGTATGTTGTTTAGGTAATGCACATTCATCTTGATTTTAGGGATTAGAACGGTTTCCTTTATCGTGGCATTTTGGTTATGCTTACTTGACCTTCTGTGCTAATGTGCATCGCAATCTAATATGAGTATGGGGAACGGATTTCTGGTCTCAAGTATTGTATACATCTTTTAGATGCGGTAATTCAGTGCATCTTGCTGAAGAAGAGTGATTTCCTCTCGCTGATGTGTTGTGTGATGGATAAATCACAAACTACGAGTTAGTATAAAAATTCTTGAATAAGATTGAAAACAGGAATCAGTAAAGAATGCAATCACAATGTTGAATAGAAAGCAGTGTTCATTATACGGCTTAGTTTCATCTGACATCGAAGAAAGGATGATCGTTATTCATCGAAATAAGTTTTTCACGTTTGAAGGAAATGCATTCAAGCAGAAAAAATACATCAATTAAATCAAATACGTCTGGAATCTCAGCTATGCTTTTCATGAATTGTTCAGAAAAGCAAAATATTTCTTATCCAACAATTGCTAGTCTTATGAGACAATTTCTGTGTTGCCAGCAGAATATGCTAATAAAATTCAATTTTCAAGTAGTCTTCCAAATAATGAAATCAAACTAGAAATTGAGAACGCGCTATTACTCCCTGACCATCAACTGGACTTACGATGGCAATTTCAGACGTGAAAATCCATTCCAATTTTCACAAAATCAACGACAATCTGATTTCTGAGCGCCCTGCAGTTATTACATGGGGGTAATGGGGGCTACGCTAGTGCGCTGCCCAAAGGAGTTGCTGGCATACGAATGGGACAGAACAAGGATGAATCCATGCGCGTAAATAGGTCAAACGTTCAATTCAAACTGTATGAAAACTAAAATAATCCTCGTAAAGGAGGCTAGTAGAATTGTGCGAATCTATGATAACGCTAGACAGGATGGTGGATGTTTTTGAAATGGATGGGTTTATATTTAACACTGCATGGCCTATTTTCGACTATAACCCCTATCAGTTAGTGGGTTAGCCTTAACACGAGGAAAAAAATGTCATGTCAAAATTGACAGCCTTTCATATGACAAGGATCTATTTTTTCTTCTTGTCGATTTCATAACCCCGCAACAAGCAACGAGAAAGTGCGTTTCCGCATCTTACCTCTTCCACCAGTCCTGGCATAGTCGGCATTTTACCCGTATTCAAACGAACATAATCCCCGCCGCAATCTTCGTAGTCGCCTTCATCCACATCCTCGCCCCTACTTCGAGCGGCTGCTATTGCGGCAGCAGCCGCGGCACTCAAATTTCTTCCCGCTGCACTGGTTGCTTTCGGATTTGATAAAGTTGATTTGCTGGGTTTATCTTGCGCACGCGTTGATGACGTACTGGATTTGTCTTGTGCGCGCATTGATGACGTACTGGACTTCTCTTGCGCGCGCGTTGATGACGAACTAAACTTGTCTTGCGCACGCGTTGATGACGCAATGGACTTGTCTTGCGCGCGCGTTGATGACGTACTGGACTTTTCCTGCGAGCGCGTCGGACCTGGTGGCTCTTGAAAGGTCACTGATCGACCACAAGAGGAAGAATGTTCTGACTTGGAGCTAAGGCTTGGAGTTGATTTCGAAAGGTCTGGTTTCTCCGACATCACAGGAGTCGTATCTTCGGCGTCTAAAGAAAATGGTAGCAATGGTTGAGAATCATTGATCGACTACAACTATGCATGCATATGATTGTTGACCTCAGTCATTCATTGAAGAAAGTGGGAGGTTGTAAAACACTGTTTAGAAATACGGAAAATGCTCGATGTAGCTTATTTGAACTGAACCAGAAATCATTTCGCAACTTTAATGCGATTGCGAACTTTAAATACTGCCTGATCAATAAGCCACAGGAATTTTTCGATCCTAGGAAACAACTTTATCCTATCTTTAGTAATTCGGTTTTCAATTGGTAAATTGTTTTCCCAATATCACGATCCTGATTTTTACTTGGATTTTTCGTCATATTGCTGTCAAATTCACGTTCAAGTTTGACGTCATTGCATTCGCTTCGACCTTTCTCGCGTTGTTTCTTTTCATACTAAAAAAGACGACGACAACTATTTTGTTAGGCTAGATTTAAAATGAGCTACCAGTTCAGCAGCTTTCACTTTCGCTGCAAGAAAAAATCGGTCGTTTGCCGCGGGATATCCGCACGTAAATTAGCGATGACGACAATTAGCACTAAAGTCCGTTCGACAAAGCAAGGCCTATCAGATCTCGAAAATACTTCAGTCTGTAAGACTGAATCATGATGCCGCATCACCGGAGGGCATTGTGCATCGTTTAGTCTCGGTATTAATCAGTCAATCACGTTCCCATATTCCACTGGAATGTTGGGTTCATGAGACACAAAAATGTATATACATGGAACGATTTGTTGCCATGCGCAGCAAGTCGATATTTGTGATGTCCAGGTCCTTTGCCAATGCGGTGACGTTTGTCTCCCGCTGACGTTCCCGAGCCCTCGATCATTCCGGTGGTTGCTAACTTCTCCATTGCATCCTTCCTTAGTACGTGTCCCAGGAACCGAAATTGCCTTTCCTTTATTTACCGAAGTAAACTTGGCGATGTTTGCACCATTGCCAAAATCTGCTCGTTGCTGCGATGTTCCGTCCAGGAGATTTTGAACATTCGACGAAGGAACCACATTTCCGCCGCTTCGAGTTTCTGTCTATCGGCGTGACTCACCGTCCAGGTCTCACAGCCATATAACAGCGTTGACCAGACATAAGACTTCAGCATTCTCATCCTTGTCGACAATAGTAGTGAGAGCGATGTTAGAACTTTGCTTAGAGAAGAGAACGAGGCCTTAGCGATGGCCATTCTTCTTCGTATCTCCGTGTGGCATCGGCCATCCTGAGTTAACATGCTACCTAAGTAGACGAAAGCTTCAACTTGCTTCAATGTCTCTCCATGAACCATTATTCGGCAAGGAGGCGCATTATGTGTTTTGCTGAAGACCATGGTGACAGATTTTCTTATATTTAAATACAAACTTTTGTTTTCACTTTCAGTGACAACATTTTTTTTGACAACAAAACTTTTATGCCCGTATGCACAGACATCACTTAAATGAAAATCTGATTGTGAATGTGGTCTGAGTGAGATTTTGCATTCGCAGTCGACCCTCAGCTTGAACTTTTCAACATTGAGTGTAGCTCATTGTGTCTCAGTATAAATAACTTTTAATGTACACTTTCCCATACATTCTCCAATGCAACCGTAGTACAACCGTGGTAGGACGATGAAATATTTCAAGTTCGGCATGATTTACAGAATGACAGTCAACTACAACATAGAGACAACGGAGAATGAGATGAGCCAGTTGGTTAGAGGAGGATCACTTACGCATCGGGAGAGGCACTTTGATCATACATTAGGCCGGTCAGTTTTGATTCATTGGAGCTTGGGTTGCAACATACATCGAACATTAAGAATTTCCGCTTAACTTCATCCTAAATAATTCGCGGATGAAATCAGATGTGTGATATCTTGATTTTTTTGATACTGGAATATTGGTCAAACGTATATTCGTCAAAAACACTGTAAGATATTTCCACTGGTGTCTATCACTTGCCTAAAACTCTGATTAATATAATGCATACCAGTTCATGTAAGCATGAAAATCTCGAAAAAATCTTTCCAGTTTTCAACTGCTATAATTCTATGTATTCCTTACCATCACAGGTGCATGGCGTGGCAGCAGTGAAGACAACAGGTGGAGGTACAGGCAGCGCACCTGTCTGCACCACAGGAGGAGGTGTGAACGCAGGCGGTCCACTGCTGACGGCAGCAGGTGTCGATGTCGAGTTCATCTGTTCAAAAAAAAGCAAAAAATATTTCTGATGGAGAAAACTTCTCTGTAACGGTTTGACTGGATAAAATCAACAGTACGAGAGGATACTAATAAATTTGTTTTAGCAGTGTGCAATACACAACTAATGTGGATTGCAATTCATCAAGAATATATGGACAGATTCCTCATGCACATCGCAGTGAACTCTTATCATCGTAGTAAACATTTGTTCGTGTTGCTTAATTAACATCTTTATTTGATAGAAAAACATTTTCTGGCATCTGCAAATTAGAATCGCTTTAGTCGCGACTCTGTAAAGAGATATTCTTATAACAAATAAGAGTCTGTGAATCATATCATTATCATCCATCACATGATCATAGACATCGAATGGAGTATTTGAAATTCAAACATGATGCAAATAATGCTTCCTAAATGTTTTACTAGTAATGGCAAATAAAAGTAGTCAATTCTGCGAAATCATTTGAATACGGTGGGCAACTGCAAATACTTCGTCCTCTTTATAATAGCATTTGAAGTTTGTTAGTCCACCTAATTCTATCGACCATTCGCAGGACGCCGAAGTACTGTATGGTTAGTACTAACTTGATCTCATAGAAATTCGACATAAAACAAGAGAGAGTTACTTTTTTGACTTTAACGACACATGAAGTTTCTTAGAACCGCAGAATATCACTGCACAAATCAATCTTGTTAACCTATTTTGTACTCATCAGTAACTTCTTGACCATTTAACCAGCTTGGCATCGTAAGCAGCAATCATGAAGGATGATTTATAGCCAAATAAAGTCCGCGAGTTTTTTAGTTGACTTTTTCAAGAAGATCATTAATTGCCTTTCACGGGAGGAAAAATGAGAACACTCCCTTGTTATGGCGACGTTTTCGATTTATATGACACAAGCAAAAGTAAAAATGTGAAAACCGCCCGATGTTTCGTCCGCCGCGGATTTATTCATGGACAAACTGGCATTGGCAAGCGATGGCTTAAAAATCAAAAAATGACTTTTCATCAATCGTGTTTCCTATTCATGGATGGACAATGGATCCTGAAGCAATTCGATTCAGTCACCCTAGTATGAATAGTGTTGCTGAAGCGATCGATGATATCGACATCAAAGTCGTTTCAGAGTGATGTAGGACAATATGATCTGAGATGGCAATCGTACGGTCTAGATTATCAATGCTTCTACGATGTTCTGCAAAATGGACGCCGAAGGGTGGATTCGTAGAGCCAATGTAACACTCATTGCATAATCTGCACGTAAATCGATATACAACGTAGCGAATGCTACAATTATTCATATTAGGAAGCGCTTGGCTAACTTGGCAGTCACATTTTTCAGTGTAACTAAAATTGAAATTGCTGCTAATTTTGGTACCGGGCTGATTTTCAAAAAGAGGACTATACGCTAGTCTAACTAAGGGAGAGGGCAAACGATGAAGCGTTATTCGATTTGCTCAAATTAATTGAACTCATTTGGAAAGTCGGCACTTTTGGGGAATAGTTATAAAGAATCCACAATGTAAAACGAACCTTTAACTTCTCTGCTGGCGTCATGAGTGTCATATCCTCCACGGAGATCATCATCGAAGGGAAGACACCTTCTTGTCCGTTCTCTATGACTTTCCCTCGCCACCATCCATCATCGACGTCATTGGCCTGACAGGAGAGCACAAGAATCCGAGAGCCAGACTTGAAAGACAATTCATCCGACGACTGGCCGATAAATTCAAAAACGGCAGTGACCACATGACCCTCTGGTCCAGCTGCAAATAAAATTCTATGTTCAAGATCTGTACGTTCAATGACTGCCGTAGCTGTCACTAAGTTCAAATTGTGCTGCAAGCGATATGAAAATCAGAGGTTCTCAGAAATCAATTGCATTATAATTAACTACAATCAAATTGTCGCTATTGATTGATTGAATTGCTGCTTTGAATCACTTTCCCGTACGGAAATAAATGGGTATGAATCACATTATGATTAAGTATGAATTTTTCATACCATTTCATAGTATGATTTTGTATGATGTTTTCATACGAAAATCATAGTATGAAGATCTCTTACCATTTCATAGTATGATTTCGTATGTTCTGCTATGCAGCGAATATGTTCAGCAGATTGATTTTTCGCCTGAGATAATAAGCTTGTATCATTTATTTTTCATGTGACATGACATTTTGAGGTAAGTATAATTTCCGTTTCTTCGATGGTGATCCGTATTTTATAATACTATTACTTTCTACTAATTAAGAGATCGTCTGAACTTTCATTTCCAATCAATTGCGTGATTCATGCTAATTGAAAGTGTCAATTCAGTTATTAGATTTGAGCTGATTTTGGTGCTCAATTGTTCATGTTAGATCGCTGAAACCATTTCATGAATCAGAGGAAAATACTGATAATTGAAAAATCTGACAGTAGTGTCATACTATCAAAATCGGTTCGTGATCACACGATGAAAAAGTGACTATATTTAGTTCTTACTAAGAAAAACTCCTACTGTAATCATACCATCAGCATGGTATGATAAAATCCTACTGTAGTCAAACTATGATCACACTATGAAGAAATTATACTGTGATCATACTATGAAAAAATCAAACTATGATCATAATATGAAGAAATCATGCTATGATCATACGTATGAAAAGTGTAAAAAAAGCATTACATATTCATACGTATGATCATAGTATGAATTCACACTATGAACATCACGTCATAGATATGTGATATGGCAATTCTATGCCATGAAAGCTGATTAATTTGACGTTCTCAATTGAAGATGATACGATATGAATCAATCAATGACTAAGCATGTCGTCATGGCTGGTAATGAAGCTTCATAGAATTGAATAGGGGAAAATTTTGAGCTATGGCCCTATGTAAGGTTAATTGACATAATTAACAGCACAGCTAATTGACTTAAACATTTATTGAAACTGAAATGAATTCACCAAAGCTTAAGAACTATAGTTGCACATATAATATTCATCACAAAAATGACTACATGCAGAATGTAAAATTTAAGCAGTTAAATAATCGAGTATTCATTTCTTATTGTTAGATTCGTAAATTGCCCTTCATGTTGCGTAATATAACAGGGTTTCTGACGTAAACGTTTATTGCTTACTCATGTAGATATTCAATTTAAAAGTCAAGCGATTTTACGAACACCCTGTATATGAAATCATGCTATGATCATACCCCATTTAGTTTCGTATGGGTTGAGTATTGTATGTGACTTTGTTGATTTTGCTGCCCTTATGGGTGTCTCATTTGCCACAATGTTATTGAATCATTCTCATTTGCACTTAATTTCATGGCAAATAAAATTTTTAGTCATGATCTAACACAATGCTGGTTGGTGCAATCATTTCAGGATTTCAGCGTCCTACCAGGACTCAGGGAGATCGAGAGTCCGCCTAAGTATGTAGGCACTGACAAGTAGAGCAGCCTTTAGTAATTGAGGTACTCGGTGTCGATGGGGGATTTCCTTCAGGTGTGTGATAACTGTTTCCATGTGGGCTCTTAAGGCTCCGATACTGTTACTACTTTCGCATGAATCTTCCACAGTCTCTGTATTTCAAATTTTAAGTTTTGATACTTTGTGATCTTCTCTTGCTCTTTGCTCCTTATGTTTCTGTCCTCTGGCACCGCTATATCATTATTATATCATCTATAATTATTATAAATCTCACATCCTTTTCTTTATCAACAACTACAACATCTGGCCTCCTTGCTGAAATTCTCTTATCAGTTTTATTATTACTATCATCAAAATTGACAATTAATTAATTGGAGCCATCGAATAATTGCGGTTAGCTTATTGGTGTCAGGAACTATTCGGTGTACAATCTATTGAAAACTCTATAACAATTCTTTCATGATTACTTTTAAAACTCTACTTCAGAGGAGGATCATACTCAATTCGCGAAAGTTTTTCTCGAACCTTCGTTTTGACTGCTTTGCTTTATCTTCCAATGATATTCGTCCACTGTGTATTATATTTGATTCTGTACTTATCAAAATGAAAATCCTCATCAAACAGTACGTCTTGATCTCAGCGATGATTATAAGAGGATAATTTTGAGAGCCGTCGTCTATCTATGAGGAAAACGAGGGACAACTTGCTCTTCATCAGGTAGATGGGTTCGGCTAAGGAGCCAAGTGAGGCGAGGGTTAGGAAACTTTACACTGTCCGACCATCTAGACGCATAGATAACAAAATATCTCTGTAATTTCCGAAGACTACCTTGAAAGAGGGACTCAGTTATGGCAGTGATATCTCAGATATTTATCAGCTTGTATAGGTTATAAGCCGTTATGTTGTGTAATAAAATGATGTCCTCAGACTTAAACAATCAAAGTGCAAAAATTCCTTGGCATCCTTAGACGCTGCATTCCGCCCTACAAGTACGAAATAAAATATCTAGAATGACTGAACAAGCTGAAGGAATGCACTTTTAACATGAAGGATGTCTTCCAGCTATACTGTGCAATTTGTGATCGATTTTACATATTGGCAAACAATCCATTTCTGCACATTCCATTTGGTGCTTATAGACAGACCACTATGATGCATGTCTCATTTTAACTTGATTTTGATATGATTCGTAAAAAGAGATTCAGCTGCTCGGCAGTATACGATGTGTTTGATGACAATATAGAGAGCCAAGCATGGCAAGAGTTCATTGCCTCTCTTCCTGCATACTACATGACTGTATCAAGCAAAAACTCACTTGGAACCCTCGGCGGAGGGTCAGGTCCATCGTCAGTACTCCCTAAAGGCAAGCTATCCGGTCTTCGGAGACCACCACTTCCATCCCGTCCGTCTGCGCCATCCGTGCGGTCTCTTGCCGGCGTCGGCGGAGGCCAATTCTCATACGGATGGTCATTCTCGTCACCTCCAGCACCATCCGGCTGTGATCTCTCCCGGCGTTCGGTCAACATCACAAAGGATGCGGGGATGAACCCTTCCTTCCCATCGACCAACGAGCGTGCCAGCAGCCATCCAGGACCGTCACCTTCGCCGATAATGATGAGATCTTCCTCCAGAATGAGATCCAGTTCGTCAGGACGCTGAAAAATAGAAAAAAGTTTCGCTTGAGAAACATGCACTTTCTACACCACCGTCGATGATATTGAAGGAGGACGAGTCAGTCCTGGTTCCAAGACAGATGTACATATCTATGTATGCCAATCCGAACTCTCAAAACTTGAGATGACTGTACAGTGCACACTTCCTTGAGGGTAAAAGTAATCACACCGTCAAAGTCCAGGTTCCTCTAGGTCATATTTTCCATAAAATTCCTGAACTTTGTTTAACAGTTTAACAGAATCTTCAGAATGATGACACTTCATGAGTTTCAGTGGCCTCCTTTCAGACCATTTTACCAGGCTTGTCTGTTCTTGCATGTTGTGGATATCTGGTTAATGATAAGACAGTGGCGGGGTCATGAAAGAGACCGCCAACATTATAAGGCAGTAGTGAGCATGTAATTATTTTGTTCTTCACTTTTAAGCATTTGTACAAGGGCTGCTACACTATACACAGCAGTGGTCGCATGTCTCACATGACATAATTGTACAAGCAAATGACAATGCCTGCAACATGGTCCAAAACTATGCACAATTTGTTTGCTATCAAGGAATTATGTTTTTCATTATAAAATATTGAATTGGAAAGAGACCGTATGACAGGGATCGCGATTCACCCAAGAAGAAAAACCAGAAAATCGGGAAAAACCGGGGTTTGAATGCATAAATTTGAAATTTTTACATTAGACTAATTTCGCAAAAAAACCGGAAAAGCCCGAAAAAACCGAAAATTACGATCCTGCCGTGTGACTTTCATTCAGGAAACTCACGACAGATAAACGACCTCGAAAGTGATATGCAGATTTGTTTTCAGCTTTTGACAACCCATTTGAAACACAAAACATCGCTGACAGTCAAAGGAGCAATAAGCATTGACATTGGGCTGGTTCCCTATCTGCTGTGTCTTTGAGTGGAAATGTTGTAAAAATGCCATTTTACAAAAAGACCTACTTCAAACTGAGAAAATAAATTTGGACACAATCATTGCTGTATGGTTAGCGAGTGATTCATATTAACACAAAAATACAGGCTCGACGACTCTGCTTTTCCTATTCAGTCACAAATGGCATTTCACGGAAATAAATGTCTAGTAAAACGTAGGCAACATTGATCATTCACTTGGTAAAATCAGCGAACACTTTGTGCAATCAAGAGACTCGTGGAGGTTTACTTAACCTTGATCATGTAAAGGTGAAGTCTCTCACTACCCAGCAAAATATCACACATGTTAAATCTAGGAAACGGAGCCTTCCAGGCGTTTTCATAACACATTTCAGACCAAACGGCCATTTCACCGGTCGAAAACACTGCACGAAATAAGAGAGGTCAACGAATAAAGGCTAGCTTGTTTGTGCTCTTGTGAAAGGGGTCGGAGTTGTTCCCTGTCGTATTTGTACTGCCGAACTTTTAAAACCCAAATAAATCACACTCCTATGGCGTCTTACTTTACCGCTTACACTGTATTCCAAGTCCTCACCCCTTCCGCCAGAATATCACTAGATTAATCCATTTGGCGGTCAAATACATGATTTTCACTAAGAAGTTCTTCGCACAATAACCCGAGAAGGTAAAGTGACTTAGTGATATTTCAAGTCACTGCCTGTTGCCCGCCGACAATCGGACAGAATCAATTTCCTACTCAGTTATAGAGGCATCCTGCTGAGGTGAGACTATATATTGCTCATGTGTTAAACAAGCTTATAACGAAACCGGAAGCAGAGGCAGTTGAGTAACAGCAAAAAACGCAACATTGCGTGATAATTGCTTTTCAGGCATCGATCTTTGTAATAGCACTTACGTGAACTCGAGAATTGCTGATGAAAATGTCAGATTGTTAAAATGATTAATATTACCAAAGCGAGGATGCTCGTAATTGGAAATCCAAGATAAGCCAGATATAGCAACCTTTTTTCACACCATGTGTTTTATAACAGCTAGATATGGCATTTCAATCATCTGAGCTCCAAAAACTGTTAATCACATCAGCTCACATGTAAGGACAGAGATTTTAGCGCTCGATGAAAGGACTAACTCAACTCTGTTTGACTGAACATAATATAACAGTGGAATAATGAATTTTTCACATAATATAATGTTATATAAGTTATTTTTATATATAAGTTTATTCGGTACGAGAATGTGTACATGTATGTATGCAAAGCTTTCACGTCCTATGTTTCCCCCAAGTGACCGAAGTTTTTCCAAAGTGACCACCGCATCGACATCTCCGACATGTCTGTCTTATGCAAAGAGGGAGGATGGAGACGAAGACTCATTAAAGAGGAAATTTGGACCAGAAGGCTTGAAGGTAGTAACCGTGTTGGCCACGACATCGGTTGTTCCTGAAACCACGTCTTGTCTTGACTTTTCGCGGTTATTTGATTTCTCTTCTCCTGAAGATTTATCAATATCAGTATTTCTACTTTTATATCTTTGATTAGTAGTAGTTTTTATTACTAAGTTTATCTTCAGCATCGTAATTAATTTCTATTTCACTGCATTGTTCTTTTGATATTTCTATGTCTGATTTGTAATAACGTGTGTTTTCAATCGGTTTAGATCATAGAAATTGATAACAATAAAACCTCTAGAATGGAAATTAAGCTTCATGCAATGCACAATAACGGCACATAAATCGCACGCATTTTCACTTAGATGCACCTGCCACCGTCTGTATCATTGGGTTAGAATCAGTCACATGAGTAAATCGAAGCTTTTCATTGGTGGTTCATGCCCCAACTTAGTTCCCCCGGATGTGCCGCGACTTTGAGTCAATTTCCATTCTAGTCAACTTCAGATAAACAACAATCTATTTCTATGGTTTAGATAGTACGGGATCGGTTTCTCTGAAGATGATGTGCTGAGTGCATCGAAAGCGCTAAGAAACGAGTTCAATTTTCATTTGTGATCCAACAACAGAAAGATGGGACTTCCTCCGACTATAATCAAAATAAGTTTCCCCCACAAGGGGCTTCGACGGCGCTGACATAGACATTAATTGAAGCACCGCGACACTTATAGTTGGAAAGCCTTTTATGTTCACTTCCAATAGTAAAATTCGGGGTCCGACCTTCAGACCAAAAGATTGGTGGGCACCACTGTGCCACCGAGACCACTGATAACTCGAAAACATCTCAGTCAGTAACCAATTGCCAATAAATGAACATTTTAAAAAGTACCGTTTTTAGCGCAATCGACGGATCTCCTTTGAAATGCAACAAACGAGTTCAACACCGAAGACTAACCGAGGCGTACATAAGTGCCAGTAAGCTGAATTCGATACCGTTGGTCAATCATTTTAAAGGCCAGTGTCATATTAGTCTTCGGATGAAGTCAGTTTTCACTACATCCTCCACTAAAAAAACAAAATGAAAGAATACGCCGATCTACTACTCTCCTCCTGAATGAATGACTGTGGAATCAGACGAACAACCAGCAATTATGTGCTACGGTGCGATGTCCTGATGTGAGATGACGGAAGCAGGAGAACAAGATTAACCTGCATATCTAAGAAAAAAAGAAATCAAGAAAATTAAACGCACGAGATGCTTACTGAGATGTTCGACGACATAGATTGCATGTATATGATGAATAATGATTCATGGTGCGGGCAGCAAGATGGGCCGCGGGCTCATACAACACGCACAACAATTCCGTTGGATGAAAACTGCCCTGAATTCATTTCTCCTAATCTTTGTCCAGCGAAAAGCCGTGATTTGAATTTGATGGACGGCTCCATTAAGTCTTAATTCTTATCAGAAGTACATTTACAAAGAAGCCGAGCGGAAATTCAGATAACCTGAAAAATTGTCCGCTTGCATCAAGGGAAACTATCCCTATGGGTGCGTTTGCACGTGCAATTTGATTGCTGACACCTTTCTATCCATGATGAGTCAGAAAAGAATGAACAATGAAAACAAATAAGTGCCTTCAATTATCGTGCTTCGTAAGTCACCAGACAATAACAATTCACTGAATAGTGTGAAGAGAAATGCATTGATCTCATTGATGAGCTTATTATTCACTGAGTGTCAGTGAAAAGTTGCGCCTTGTTCAACTGACTTTTAACTGACATTCAGAGGATAATGTCCTTCTCTTGATCACCATTCACAAAATTGCTTATAACCTATCAAAGCTATTGGATGAACAGCTAACGGCTGATAGAAAAGCATGCTTGTTACGTAAGAATTATATAAGATCGATTATATCAGTATAGCAGAGGAAAATAGATATCCTCAACGGCATGTGCCTTGATCAAAATAGAAGACTACATTTCCACTAACCTTCAAGGAAGAGATAATCTTGCGTGTCATATCTTAAGTATTGACTTAGCTAAAGGGTTCGACAAATTGTCCCACAACATTCTTATAGCAAAACTGCTGAGGGCCAACTTTGATGATTATTTGATCGCATTTGTTGCCAACTATTTGACCGCTCGAAAACAAAAAATGAGATATAAAGGACATTTCAGTGACTTTATTCCAGTTCGCAGTGGCATTCCACAGGGGTCCTCGATTGGCCCGCTTGTCTTTGGGTTCTTCGTCGCTGATATGTCGGTTGTCAGCCATGAGGTTCTCATTTCGAAGTATACTGACGACATACTCCTGGCAGGGATCATCAAGAAGCAAGATAACATCAGCCCACTCGTTTCGGGATTTCAAGCCGTATCAAAATGGACTCGCGAAAACAATATGCAAATAAAGCTAGAGAAATATCAACAAATTTTTGTGTCTCTTACAGGGAGGCACGATTTTTCAACCTATAGGGTTTCAGATATACCCATCAAGACAGAGCTTCTATTCTTAGGGGTTATATTCGACTCTACGCTGACATGGAAATCCCATGTTCTGCGTATTGAAAAGAAGGCCAACTCCAGACTATCAGTACTGCGACGCCTAAAAGTCAATATCTATAACTGCTCTATCAGATCCATCATGGAATACGCAGGTCCTCTCTTCGCAAGTCTACCAGCTCAACTCTCTCAACGTCTAGATCGAGTTCAAGATCGCGCACACAAGATCGTTTGCGGAAGCTCTGATTGTCAGTGTTCTGGTTTCCTTCCGCTGAGCTATCGACGATTGATGATGGCTGCCAGACTCTTTACGTCTTTAGTGAACGATGACAACCACCCGCTTCACCAGCTAACCTCGGAAACCTTGACTCATAAATTCGCATTGCTTTCGAATGCCACCTTGTACAACCTCCATGCGTTCAAGGTCCTTTGTTACTTCAATGATTCACTGCATGAATAGGGGTATTTTTTGAATATGTGCTTGCATGTTTTATTGTTATGACTTTTCTTGTCTGAATGACGATAATTTTCTTTGTAACTTAGTTTGTGGCCTCACGATTCTCATTACTGAGGCATATGAAAATAAACGATTATTATTATTATTCGAAAAAGCCTTTATTAGCATTAAAACACAAAAACAAGAAAGCAAAGCAAATCAAAAGTCAGTACAAGTCAGGAAGTGCAGCTCCGGGTGCCGGAAGGGTCTCAAGAATGCATGCACAGTTCCCTATTTGAATGGCAATAGCGAGGCGTTGGCGCAAGTAAGCCATACGTCTTTCTCGCCGGTCTTGGCGGCAATACGGCTCCCAAGTTTCCTCAGAAAGGAGAATGTCTGTTCGCCGTAAGCACCGTAAGTTTTTGTGGATACGAGCTGGAATGCGAAGTCCTCATAGAGGTCACAGTATTTCCCCGAATTTCTCTTCTCCACCGCTGTCGCCACTGATCCGCCACTTGAAGTCGTAGAGCTCCAGGATTTCGCGGATGGATGTGCACACGTGACATCCCACGCGATCGGCTTGTTATTATTATTATTATCTAAAGCAAAAGAGAGCCATTCTGGTCTGACTTACTTAGATCTATGCCAGTTTGAAGAAACCTTGAAATCATATCTGAATTTTGATATCGATTGCAATGATATAAATACTGTATGTTACTAAAATTTAGGACAAAAATCATAAATTGGATTTTGTAGCTCAGGCAATTATGGAAACAGATTGCGATATGAAGAACGTCTTTGTGAACTTTGCAATGAATCAAAGGCGGAAACTCTACATCACTTTATAGATAGAATGTCCATTGTATCAAAATATGCGGCAACAAACTGCACCATTGTTATGTTATTGCGACACGGTAGTTGAATTTCATAAATTAATGAATACCTTGACTCCAAGGCATTTAAAATCCATCGCAAGACTGATTAAAAAACCAACGAGTTGCGCATGGTCATAAAAGAAAGAATTACCACAAAGAATTTGAAATCTAAATAAATGCTCAGTTATTGATTCCTCTACCCCTGATCCGCATAATTTTTTTCTACAGCACTAACCGCACGCTGTATTGCAATGTATTCAACCCCGACCTTAACATGATAATATTGTTTTCCAATGCTTTTTGGCAATAAAAAACTTTTGGCTGGTGACGCACGAAGCACGATAATTGAAGGCATGCCTTAGCTTACATTGCTTGTCCATTCTTTTCTGACTCATCAATGATCCAGTAGTGTCAGCCATGAAGTTGCACGTAGAAACACACCCAATGGTTGCGGTAAAAAGAACCTCTTGGAATAAGAGGATGAAAAGGTGCTTCGATGTTGACGGTGGGCATTTTGAATACCAAAGGAAACTATAAGCATAGTTATTACAAGTTTCATGAATGTTGAATAGTATCTATTTTGTAATCTGCTATTGGGCACCCGCTATATACACAGGAGAGACAAGTGACAATTGAGTCAATAATACTCACTGACATTTAATTGTGTAATTTGACTCTTCCAAGCAATAACTTAAAAATATGTATAGTCAAGACATTCACAAAATTATAACAGACTCCTACGGGGAGAGCAGTACTTACATCTTTCGAAAGGGCATCGAAGAATCTAAGAAAATCGACTCGCTACACTTTGAGAAGAGATTTCTGCATGACTGTTTGCGAGAAGAACTTCTACCTCGAGCACTGTGGTTCAGGTTACCCAGAAGACACCGTCATCATACAAAGCTAAACAATCAGATTACTAAACAATTATTGAGACATAAAACCGCGGATGTTCAGAAAGAAATGTCATAGAGAAGTCATTAGAATGAACTGCCTGGAATGCATAATAACGGATCAAGAGACTTTCGCTATCATTTCTGACTTCATCAAGGAAGGGCGTCTCAGAAACTCAATCAAAATCAGTGAATGATTGCACGATCGTCTTGTTCGACTTCGAAATCTTTTTGATATTTTGAAAATGATGAAAATGAGATTGGAACTTCTGAAGAGCCTAACAAAATTCATGATCGAAGAAATGTACTAGTGACGGATCTGACGAACACTCTTACATACCCTGAACAATATTTGGCAGGTGCCATCAATGATAACACGTTAATTGACTTCAATGTCCACTTCAGTCGATTCACTCATCAGTTCAGATGGAGAGAAGAAAGAAGCAAGAATGATAATGATAATATAGACACTGACTGTCCCCGCATGTATCCTTGGTTTTAGCAGGAATGAAACATCTCACAGATACTTCAACTTATAAAACCTGTGAACCGCATGACTGCAAAAACTGTTGAACGGGAAGTTAATGCTGTTTGGAACAACATCACACTTGAAATCCAATATAACCATTCTTTATCAAAACGAGTTACATCACCAAAAATTCAAACATGCAATACTTTTATGACTTAATATTATGACTCATAGAAATGATAATGAACTGAAAATCAGACCTATTTTGTCAAACATTGATGGTCCAACTTCCAAATTATCATGGCTAATAAGTAGACTTCTCTATCCAATCCTTAAACGAATCACCGCACATCTCGAATCAAGCAATGAATTGATTGAAGCAATCAACCAAACCAGCAATCAGATGCAACATTATCCTTGTAGCTATGATGTTGCTGGCATGTATACTGCTATTCCTATAAATGACGCAAATTACAGCCGTTATCAATAAATTGAAAGACTGTAATATAAATAGCCTAAAAGGATTGCATCTTGACCAAATTGAAAGACTTTTAACCGTTATTTAGAGTTTGAAGGTAACATTTTTCAGCAAATCAAATGTCTACCGATGGGTTCTTGCTAATCAGGTATCCTGGCAAAAAGTAAAAAAGACATGGCTTTACTAAAAACCTCTCAATCACTTGACGTTTCTCCGACCTACCTGCGCCCTGTATTCATAAATAGCGACCGCTCTGTCGCCATCCGGAAGCGGATCTCTGTCATCTTCTCCTTCCTCTTCCTCGGGTGGTTGACAGGGCGGCTCCTGAGTGGTGGATGGTTCGGTGAGGAAGTCATCGTCCACATCGTCATTGATCGTCTCCTCATCACCGTCAGAGACGCTTCCATTGGCGATGCGAGTGGCCTCTTGACTCCGCCCAAGTGCAGGACGGCGGGAAGTGAAGAAGAACGAATCTTCCGACTCTGGACTCATCTGAAAGAAGAAGAGTTTCACATCATCACTTCCCAAGCCGAATGATAAATGAATATTCTCTAATGACGACAACTTGGTCAACAAAGACGTAACATATTATTCATGTTCATCAATACTTCAGCTCAACCGGTTAGCACATTCCTCGAGAAAAATCCTTTGTTCATTCATGCGTGATTATGTCAGTTGGACCGACATGACCAAGGCAAATGTTTCCCTCCGTCAGTCTTATCCGAAGTATTCAATCTTCACAGTGATTATGCCTATGACTGACGGAGGGAAGCCACGGTTTGACGATGCTATCTGCATTTGTCACAGGCTACCAGCTGCCACCTTTGCCTTGGTCTTGTTCACGCCAGTTGAACGAAGTGAGGACTTCCCAAAATATTCGAATATTGAAATCAGGGTTGCTAACACAGAATTAAATATTTTGTTTATCTGCTTCGGTTTGCTAGAAGAGTGATTAATTCGAAATCGACGGCACATCGAGGAATCTATTAAGTGGGCAAAAAGGAATTCCTAATACCTTACAATAATAGGAAAAAAAGTCGTGCGTCGCGCGCGGATTAATGTGAGTTCCAGCGAAGTGCTTCGATTGCCACAATTCCTTCAGATTCGAAGAATTCAGATCATTGCGTACAGGTTTTCCCCATAATGTTAGGCCATCCGATTATTATTAAAAAAGTAGCAGGCGCACAAAAATTAGTTCACCTGATGATTCCACCATCCTCTTCTCCGCATTCCTCACTCCATAGTGCATACACTGAGTCGAAGCCAGACATCGATGTGTGTTTTGGTGTATGCGAAGTGATATCACAGCACACACGCATCTCTCACTAGCTCTGGTGTCCTCTGCTGACAGCTCATTGTTTGCCATTTCCAATAGCAAGCGATACACGAATTATCCATTCGAGAAGGAGCAAGTTGTCTAATTCTGTGATGTGCATTTCGATATTAAGGTTTCATACAATTCTTTCTTTCTAGGAAACCGAAGCGCGCGCAGATAAATCTGATTCTGCGATTGTACTATCATATGTATGTCAAATGCTGAATGTGGTACTAGTCTGATGCTTTTAAGAGGTTGAACAATTTTATCCGAAATCAGCTTACTTTTGCAACATTTTCAAATCTCAGAATGTAATGCATTCCTTCCTTTACAATCACACCTCATCGACTACAGCGAAGAGGATAATTTTTGGTTCGCTCAAGCTATGTATCACACTGATATTGAAGCAATAGCTATCATGCTTTGTTTTATTCTGCATGTTAATTATGCATTTTTGCAATCACTGCGGAGAAATACCTTCGTGAGCAAGAACATGTAAACATTATCTTAACAGGTAAATTACTACAATCTACTATGTATTGAATAATAAATGTAGTTAAGGCATACGTTTGTCAGGCACGGGAACCAAGCACGGTCGAATTGGTTTCGAATACCGTGCCCGTGCCCTGTTACCCGGTCGATCCTTAGATCATACGGATCAAAAGTCTGTGAATCTCTCGTATTCGAGGGTGAGAGAGAACAGGGGATCTTGGTCTTCGCGGCCAGTGTTTGACAAACACATATCATATCTGCTTCCTGACTGCGTGTACTATTCCTCACATTCAAAGGGAGACGGCGTTTTTTCTTTTACAACGCAAGCTGTAACGGACTCATCACGACATCTCAATTAGTAAGAAAACTCAGAACCAACTAATTTTCAATGAAGTCAAATCTCTTTGAAACAGTGCTGATAAATACGCTAAAATAGGCATTCTCTGTCATTGCATTTACACCAACACTGCCAGTGTAAAGAACTCAAAAGTAAGTCACGTGTCATGTAATAATTCTGCCGACATATTCCAACTAGTAGCAATAAGTGATAGAATTCTTTCAACAATCATTATCATTTTTCGGGAATGGGCTGTGTATTCATGATGTTTGACGTACCACACTCACAGCATCCTGTGATTCTGGAGAATATGGTTGGTCCATTTCGCTGTCAAGCTCTTGTGATAATTCTGCATGACACCTTCTCACCAATTCATCGACATCGACTAGAAGAAGGAAACGAATGATAACGGTGAAGTACAGGGTGAAAAGTCCACCACTTACTTCCAGCTTCTCGGACTAAGTCCAGACAAGCTTCCATTTTGCATTTCTCGATCTCTTCACGTCGAACTGCTTCTTCTAATTCCTCCACCTTGTGTTCCAAATATTCCTGATTGTAGCCTGTCATCTCCTCCGCCGAGGAACTTGGGATACTTCCAGTTGATGAACTGGGAGCTCCGCCGACGGAATCACAGCACGTGGTGGCCGCTCCATGTTCAGCTGCATTAGCTGTATTCTGAATAGCGCGCAATTCAGCCTAGCAATTAAGAAGGTGATTTCTTTATGTCATTTCAACACACATTGCACACATTTCAACACAGGAATGAATACAAAAAACGAAACTTCAAAACTGACAATACATGTAATAAAAAATATGCAGCAGCGTTCCGCAAACCTGAGACATGGCGTCTCAGTAATAAACAAAGTACAGGGTGCGAGAAAAGTCCTTGCGGATTTGTCACCTTTATTTTGTTGTTGTATGTTCAAACATTATTTCTTCAGTGATCAATATTTGACAATGCGTTGTTTGAGAACTCTGCCACTCAAATCTTTAAGAAACTATGATACTGCCAAGCCTTGACAATTAACAGATGATGAGTTTTGTGTCATTCAATCAATAAAATTCAAATTTAATTACTTTGCCTACGTTTTGTAAACTCGACACCTAATGATGCTATTTTTTCGATGCTTTAAAAAGCTACGCCACTCGCTTTTGCTGAGCTCCACAGATTTCACATTCAAATCTTAATTTCAATCACATTATAAACTCGTTACACTAGTGAATTTGAGTAATTTGATATTGCGATGGAATACTCGACCATAGAAAAAGTTTTCTGCACATCGTGGGCCATTTCTTTCAATTGTGAAGAAAGTGCTCGTCGATTCAGAGAGAAATTTAGCAAGGAACCCCATCGTCGAGAGCAATCTTTCATTGGAAGAACAAACTTCTTGACACCAGTTGTCTGTGTCTCTTACTACCTACCGTGATTCGTTGCGGAATTTTCAGAAGCGTTTTCTGAAGTGCATTGAGCATAACGGTGAGCTATTTGAAAAATAAAAATATCAATGAGTAAATGGAATGTGTAGTTTTTATTTCTGGATGTGCTAATTTGAAGAAAAAAATGAAAATAAAGTAGACTAATTCACCATTCAATAACAAAATATAAAGATTCGCGATAAAAGTCAAAAGATACCGCAAGGACTTTTCTCGCAAAAATACAAGTAAATTAGAAATGGATCTTATCTGACATCCTGAAAATTGAGGCAATAGAATTTATCTGGCATTTCAGACGGCAATAGGCAGTTTTTGATTTCATTAATAAGAATTACATCTTCCCCCTAAATGTACGCGTAGGAGATGTTAGAAGTGCAACATAAACATCAAACAAGCTTGTAAGGCTGTCAGTCAATGATAGATCTTAGACAACAAGTACCTTCATTGATGAGGTGGGCGCTATCGTCACCAGCTAATTTCGTCAACAACTGAAATAATGCCGTAGCATTTAACAGGGACTACAATTATCCCAAAGCGGTTTTACGGAAACTACAGAAAAGAAGCCAGAAAGGCGTGTGTTGCACTGGCCAGATTGCCCTGTACTTGTGCTTCATGGCTTATATTGTTGTTCTTGGTGCACTGAAGCTTTGCATTTGACCCCTAGCTTTATGGGGAATAAATACTTATTCATTAATAATGCCTCTACATCTCGCATTTGCCGTCATTAACGTTGCCATAATTAATGTTTCATAGCCAACTTATTGGCTGATGAAAAAATAAAGATTATTTTCGCAATTTTTCAATATATCTCATGATTTTTAAATTTGATGTGAAATAATAGAATTTCACTTGATGCCATTTCCCATTGGTGGCCAGTTATCAAACAGTTACTAACAATCTGTTATCTGCTAGAATATGAAATTTCTGAATTTTCAGCTGTCGTTTATCTAAGATAACTTTCAATTTTGGAGTTCTATCACATCAATTAGCCTACTGAACCAGAAAGATGTCCGGACTTATACGTCTAGACTCCAATTGGCACTCTACATTCTGGATAATCTGTAAACTGTCAAATACGCGTGGATGTACAGGAGCTATTAAACGTGCTGCGGCCATATCGAATGGTTTAAAACTAAAAAATTGAATTTTCCAATAAAGAAACCTTCAAAATCGCTAATGTCATATTATCAGGACTTCAAGTATGAGCAATGTTTTAGCGCTAATGACGTGATATCATGCAAATATGCATTTAGGCTTTGATAATTGATGAATGACACGTTTGAGAAATGACTGATATCAGCATATCATCAACTGCCTTTGAATGGGTCTGTAGAAATCGAACTTAAATAAGAAAGTGACCTTGAAGGCGTATAATTAATTTCACTTAGGCATGACATAGCATGTCGAAATACATTTCGGACTTGATAATTGATATTCGACAGTTTTCCGACTAAATGTGTGAGGCTGGCTTCAACGAAACTGTTTCTGCTAATATGACATTTCGGACAATTAAAATCACTAGTGAAAAAAAGAAAAACGAAGATGAGGATTGTTGGACGCTTTGAACTTCATCGAAATGTATGGTGAATATTTGTAACCAACTAATAGCATCCTCAACAATATTGTCATCAGAAACTGCGTCATCAAGCAGAGCGTTTAGTCTCAGCTGAAATTTGCTGTTCATTCAAACTTGGCTCGTTTTTGGTTCAGGTGGCGACAGAAATGCTCAAGAAATATTTAATGACTAGTAAAATTCCGATTATTTCACTCCACTGCTTCGGTACATTACTGACCAAACCGACTTCCTTCAAAAATATAAGTCACTTTAGTTCGACAGATGAGCCTTAAGGACGATTGCAAATACTTATAGTGAATACCATCACAACCAGTCCAGTGTTGGAACTGGCCCGGGCCTAGTATTTTGAGACACACGACCGCGCCGAGCAGATTTTCAAGATGATTTTCTTTGACATCCTCGTCTGCAGATTCCTTTATAATGTACAATCGAGTTTATTTGTTCGGTCGGCAATCATGACAAACGCTAGACACTGATGGTAAGGACATGAGTTTCCCTGACACGCCCGCATGATCTTCTGCCTAAGAATGATTCTGTCAATGGATTTAAAGACCAACTGCAGAGAACAAGTCATGAAATGCGATTTCTACGACATACACGATTTCCATGACACAATTCTTAAAGCATTCTATTGGTTGATCATTTAGAAAATGACAATTCACAGCTACGGTTTGCAAAGCAATCACGTGTCTACACTTTTGCGAATAAGAATCCATGCTTTTCATACAGTCATCAACAACTACATTCTGATGACCGCGGACTCGGTCCTGACAAAAGAAAAATCCGGCCTGAGTTCCACTGTGATCCCAACTGGTCAACTGACTTTTATAACCGTTGAAGTTCAGTCGATTTAAATAATCAGAAGAAAGTCAGGAATCAAATTCTAGCTATCGATCACAGTTCTAATCTTGAGGCTTTGCAAATTGCTATCTTTCAAAAACGGGAATTTCCGGTTTATTGGAAAATTACAGCCACTACGCCCACTAGTATGACTTGAGTCACCGTATACACTATAGTTGATCTTTGGAATACATCTTCTACACTCATGTGGAGTGGACACGATGAATGCTTTGCGTTTTGGATTCTATAAACATTTATGTGGGCTATGAGTTGAACACATCAACTTGTGCTAAAATTTACAAATGATGAATTATCGAATGAAAACTGTCACGTTCTCCGCTACGCGCACATCCTAATTATTAACATTCACATTATCCGTAAAATTTTCGGCTGACCGCAGGAAAAGTAAGCGATGTAAAAATGATCCCAGTTTTGATAGTAAATCTTCCAGTTTTCGAGGAAATTTAGATAAACAAAAAAGAAGCACATGTAAATGCAATTGAAGCTTATCCTGCAAAACTGCACAAAATTAGGTAACTCTCCATGATCATTAAAATAGCACAATCTACTATCAAACAATTAATTAGTAGTACAATTGCACTAGGTTATTTAAATGCAGAATATATTTGCGGGCAGGGAAGCGTTTATGTATATAGAATCGTAAGGGCTTTCAAGAAATCTAGAAGCGAATTAATCAGAAAAAAATCTATAAGAAGAGAACCGCAAATACGTTGAGCATACAAGAAGTTAGAATGAGCCGGCCCATAACATATTGATGTTGTATTTCGGGCTGAATCGGCAATTAAGACACAAGCAGATACTTTCCCTTTGACAAAGCTATTGCATCACTGCTTGGAATTGCTGCTTGTTCAACGACGAACGGCAATTAAGGGTCCAGTGCAATGGAGCACTGGTCAGACAGATTAATCAAATATAGCGTTACATCCTCAGCGATCAAGTTACCACTTGTTGGCTCGCCTATGAATGAAGTGCGCATGAGGGCGCGTGACTATCTTAAAAATCGGTTGTCAAAATGATTATGGCCGCAAACGGGAGGTTTTTGAAGCAAGTTTTGACGGAATGAAAGAAAGAGGGAGAGAGAATTTTTCTTTCTATTTCCCATGTGCCAAAATAATCAGTTGTACATGAGCCGGGCAATGACAAAATCAGGACGAGAGGTGTTGCAATATTTTTTTCAACTCAATTTGCGGAATTTGGGGGCAAATCTGAGATGAGGGATGTCTTTCCTCCGAACGAGGACAAATCGTCAGAATACAATTTCAACCAAGACACACTTTGACCGAAATATTATATTAAATAGAATCACAGGACACTTGCGTAGGCCCATTCAAACCTGGTCATTTGCAACAGATCATAAGTAAGATAGACATCAATCATGCGCTTTATGAAAATGCCGGGGAATGTTATCAGAAGCAGAGCATCTGCTTGACGTGCAAGTCTCGTTTATTGGTTGTATTATCATTGTTCATATTCGTCAGTTTCATAGAATATTCATTTCTCCTAAGACTTAGTGCAAACGCGACTACTGAACTAAGTGCTGGAAAGTAAAATTGATTTATTGAAAGCTCATTGAATTCATATTAATCCAATAACTGATAATTTCATCTTCAATTTCATTAATCAACATGTGATTGGCACAGCATCAAGATAATATGTAATTAACTTTTCAAATAGAAATACAATAACAGTGCGTGTTTTAAGACTGTTTAAAACGTAATAAAAACATATGACGGAAACTGACTGCATTACGTGATGCCGTCAATTCAATATCCGAGTCAAATCATAAGCTGCTTCCACTGATAGGTGTAGAGACGATTCACTCACAGATGATAGAGATCAAGAGAACAAGGGACATGAAAGGAAAACTGAAAATTCGTTGAACAGAAAATCATGCCGCACCAGTGTATTTGACTTGTAAGTGTAGTGATAAGAAAACAACCAAATGTGCAAAAACTAAAGATAAATAAAATGTATTTTGACGAAAGATCACTTCAATTTTCATCAATAGATATCTTCAATCAAACGAGGAAATGATATCAAACAGTTTCAATTCGATCAAATCTAAATTGAATCTATGAATTAAAAGAGAAATACAAATACGAACATTTACAGACAGAGGAATGTCCTGAAATGTAATGATTGGTTACTATAGACACCCACAGATGTAGTTATTAGAGTACAAAAAATTATGTGGCAGCTGTAACGTCTACAGAGCTCTGAAAGATTGTGGCACTAAGCCGCAGGATGAACCATGATAAGCAAGCATAAAGCAGCTTGTTATGCAGTCCTTCGTTCAGTCTTTTTTGATATTGGCAATTTAGTTTGCTCTTTTTCCTCTTAATTAGTTTTTTGCTCTCTTGTGTTCCGAGTCCGTGTGGAATGAACCAGAGCGTCTGCTGTTGCCAAGGTAAATTGTGCTTGAACTGCTCTCCTGCAAATCTTCTGATATTTCTTTGATGCGTCCAGACAAACTGGAAATTCCACTATCCTTTAATAATGAAATTACTGCATCATTGATAACGATTATGATGGAAGGAGCAGATATAATGTGTAAAGAATTACTGTGACTGCACTGTCAGCACCAGTGTGTCGAGTAGTGAAGGTGTCATAGAAAATCGCCACATTTTCAAGTAGCCAACTTCGCAACTTGATTTCATGGATAAATTGATGGATCGAGTAGAATCGAGATCTTTGACACAGTTGTCTAACGTTCCAAGGGTTTTGATGACTAACTTCTGGCGCGAATGCCCCATTGACCGACCGACTTCCAATGAGAATTTAGGGGATCTTGAACCGATAGATCGTCAGGCCTTTTCATTTTTTTATTAATACCTGCCCAACCAAGGCACAGAGCCTTTCTAGAAAGCTAGGGATGGGGCAGCCGTAGCGCACTCGCAAATCGCACCAGGTTAGGGTTCGTAATCTCTAGTGAGAGCTGAACGTCCAGAGGCGGACAGACTCGAACTCTGGTCCATCTGCAGTTCCGGACCGACGCGCGGCCCTCAACCAACTGAGCAATCGCACCACCTTTACCAACAGTTACTGTTCCATAAAGTTAATGCAGTCTCGCTTCACTCAAAACAAGTGAGGCCAACACATGTATATTAACAAGAAAATTTTGCTAACTTGACTCCACGAAATCTCTGATATTTCATCATATTCAGGTATTAAATTAATGATAGAACACACAGGCATCCACACATCAACAATTGAAACATGAATATATTAAAAGTGAAAGGAGAAAAGTAGAATTCGAACAATTCGAAACTAAATTCAGATGTGAAATGTCCAGAACACAAAATAATAAAGACAGAAGTCACATTTCTGAGTGTCAGTTAGTAGGGAAAGTGAGTGACGATAACATTTAGTTGTATTGAATTAAGGTCATGAAACTTATATTTATAAATTCAACATCTTCGTTCAGGGTTTTCAAATAATACTTGCAATCCAATTGGACAAAGCTGTCAGGTAGTTGGAATTATTCCATTTTCTTCAATTCCGACTTACATACGATTTCTATGTTATTTCAGTGTCTTAGGCTGCAGATTGCATAAAAGTAAATAGCAAAAAATGCTATAACTTGACAAAAGTATCAATACATAATTGGACTTAAGTTTGGGAAGGACCATTCCACGCTAGCGTCAACAAGGAGGCCGAATTTCAAAGTATAGTAAATCATATTGAGTGAAGCATCATTCGATAAGAGACATTCTACAGTAGTTATATAGTTCATAGTACAGTTCTACAGTTTTGTCAAAATATACGATGTAATCACTATCGCATTTTTCAATAATAATCGGTCTATTGGGACTGACATTTTGGAAATTCCTTTGTTTGCACTATTTATGTGATTAAATTTTCTAATTCAATCGAGATTTAGAGTTTTCTAATTCAAGTCGACTCCTTGACATTATCAGTGGCAGTCCTAGTGGCATACTTGCAGATTAACAAAAAGCCCTTTAAACACATGTATATCGGAGTTAATTCCGCTTCATCAAAAACAGTAGGTTTTACGGCGCCACGCCTTACCAGAGATGGAATTCAGGCTTGATTTCCGTTGTTTTTCGCGTCGGTCAATCGCTTTCTCACACTTAGGAGATGGTCAGTCGCATAAAATTTGAAACAGATTCTCATTAATTACTTTTTTTCTCCTTAAAATTGAGATAATGCTCAAATTCCAAGGAAAGAAATCATGAATACCACAATGAAGCAAGTAAAATTCTAGTAAAACACACTAAGGAGGGAGCTCGTTAATCGATGACGTAATTCCGAAATCAATAAAAGGAACGAATTCTTCATTTAATATTCTTCGAACATTCTCACGCCATCTATCTCAACATTCCCAAGAGTATCTTTACGTTTCCAATCATCGCTGAAAATTGAAACTTCTCTCAACATCAAACATTCCGCCGACTTGAATGATGAAACCAACAGAATTTTCAACGTGTGAGACGAAATAGTCATCATCACTGCCACCTTAACAACTTGCTACTTTACTTTCTGATGCGACTTCTTGAAACGACTTATGCAAAAATCATATTGAAATCTGAAGTGCTGTTTACTTCAGTTGCTTCTAATGTGATGGATGGAATACTGATACGATGTTTCTGATATGTAAGAAAATTAAAGTTACATCAATCTTATCCCTTATCCATGAAGTATAGAAATTGCACGAGGAGCGAACTGTCTCCAAATATTCAAAATTGGTCTTCGTGCAAGTCCAAGAGAAAGCCACATGACAAGATACAATTCTAATAACAGAAACCTTTTCAGCAGCATATAAAACCTAGGCTTCTATGGAAGTTTTATGGAAATCTCGATAGCTTCTATTAAGGACTGCTTCCACAAACTGTCAAAGACTATAGACTTTCTGATTAAAATTTTTAGCAGAAAACTAGGTTTTATATGCTCCTGGAGCCGTTTCTGTTATTAGAATTGTATTTTGTGGCTTTCCCTGGGAAAGTTTTGAAAAGACCATTTTGACCTGTAACAATCAAAATTCACTTTTCAAAAGAATTCACTCAGGATTTTGTAAGTCAATGTAATTAAGCACGCATGTTTTGTGAACTAGACGAGTAATATATTACGTATTCATCTTTACTGCTTCTAACGACGCTTCATCGGTAGTAGCTTCATGATTAAGTATCACAATATGGTGTAGGAGCGTAGTTGAAGACTGAAAATCCTGTCACTAAGTACAACATATGTACTGCGCAAAAACTGATGAGATATAAATACTGAGAACACATTCACTATCTCACTGTCACTTTATTAATTGCACGATTTTCAGTTGAGTAGAAATCCCACTAATTATTCACACACCAAAAATTTCATCAAGACAAGTCACGTGACTGACATTTTCCTTCAACGGTCGGTAGCATGCAGTTAGGTGATTGGTACATATAACAACCACCAATCCAGACTTTTAGACTGAGCCACCATGACCTCAATACTATCGAGAAGTCATAAGACATGGAAAACTGCTACTAGAATTCAGGCAGTCATGACTTTCCATATTAGACTACATAGCAATATCTGTGTAGACAGTGAGTTCATTGCTGAGAAAACTCAGTAACAATAGAGCATTTGTTTCAATATCAATGGTAACAGCTTTGCTGCCACGGCTTATCCATGCTCATAAATTTCACGATTTACTTTAATCCTCGAGTTGTGCTTGTACATGAACTTTAGTAGAAAATCATCAAAAATGTAAAATTTCACAACTCATCATAAGATATGGTACATTTTATGAATTATGCGCACGTACAGCGGCATTATCAGCAATTCAACGTCACATTTCAGAGTATTTCATGAAAGAATTTCTCTTTCGATAATACGTCAAACATTTGCTTATATCAATACAGATAGAATAGACATTTAAACACCTTATTGATAAAACAAAGAAACCTAGTCTTAGATGATGACTGAAAATGCCCACTATTCGTCAACTGATTTTTCTTCAACGTCTTAAAACCTGTTTAAGCATGCAAATACTACTACTTAGATTACTTAGCCGCATTATGCAATTTATGATTTTTCAATCCTAATTTTGGAAAAGCCTAAATGAGCATTCCTTCCACCTACAACGTTACCATTAAGCCTATTTTTACAGGCTGAAGGGGGGGGGTTCTGGAGCATCCTACACATTTTTTATACTACTCAAAAACTTGATCTCTTTCGATATTCAATGAACTACGACAGACCTTTGTTGTCAATTTACTCAAAACTGTTTCAGTTGGGATTCGATTTTTGTACCTTTTAGTTTCTACGCTTTTCTGAAAGACAACGCAAATTTTAAAAAAGGCAACACCAAAAAGTTTACATTAATTTCTTATTCTTTGTCTGCTGACTAAGTACAACTGAAGCTATAATTGACGTCGTCATTGCAATTCCTAAATGAAATAACGGTAATTTTACATACTACTTAACAGAGACTTTTAAGTATAACAGCCAGTCTATGACACAAATAGTCGATGACAAGTTAAAAAACGGACAGATTATCACGCATCGCAATTTTTCTGATGCATTCATTCATTTGCATGAGCACCAGACTGCGTGCAACCATTGAGTGGGCATGCGCCAGTTGTGTTGTACCGTAATTTTGGGAACGATTGAGTCATGGGAACTTCAAAATCCGAGGGAGTTCCAGGAACTTCCGGGTTCCCGCAGCTAAAAATCGCTCGGGTCAAGTAAACTTGCTCCTTGATATACTTGAAATATACTAACATCAAACCACGAATCTCAATTGAGATTCCCCCCAAACAGATCAATCCCCGGAAACGGGATGGCCTTTCATACAGGTAGTTAGTAGTCGATATATCAAGAAAATTAATTGCTCGAATGAATCCAATACAAAATAGCGAAGAGGGCATCTCAGAAAACGTAAACAGAAGAGAGTAGAAGAAAGTGGATATACTTCAGGCTCGCAAACACGCACACACACGAAAACGTAATGATTGAGCCGTCACCCAAGGACGCAAGCTCTAAGAAAGACAAAATTCAGCGCTTCTCCCTCGATGACGCACCTCCAATGCCATCTGCAGATGGAAACCACAGAAAAATAGTGAGATGTGAAACTATAAAGAAAACAGCGTGATAGCAAAAATCATCCATCAATTGTGATCCATAATACTGAAATGGTAAACAGTTCCATAGGCACATTTACACTGGTCGTAGACGGAGCCGCTAGCGATTACACGTCATCTAATTAATCTATGATGCCTCTGCTTGAACACTGACTGCATGGTTGGTTTTTATGTTTTGGTTTGTCATGATGCGCAAGCAATTGCGGGTAGTTTATCTACGTATCTGAAACAATTATAGAGAGCAAAAGCGTATTTCCAAAAATCATGGTAAATACCTTTCAACATTTTTTAAAATAGTGAAATTCAAAGCCTTTCACTCAAAAAAATTTTGTATTTAACAATAGTTAATAATATTATTGCCGATGACCCTTGTGGAAAATTCTATTTTCAGGAATTGCATTTTCTCGCAAGTTCAGCGTTGCAATATGTGAATTATGGAGGGGATTTTGCTTGCGGCCCCGGCTACTGCCAATGGAAACGCGTATTAAGTGTATCTAAAATTAAAATCATGTGAATATAGCTATTATTCACAAAAATTCAAAATGAGCTCTGACACAGATGATTCTTCTATAAAGCAATGTATACAGAAATATTCAGCAACGAGATGTTACAGTCGACTGATTTTTCTTTCATCAGACCTGTGATTATGATTAAGCATTAAAAAAAATGAAAGTTCTTAAATGAGAACAAGTCAGATATTCGAGCTAGGCTACCTCTGATCTTTCAATGCTTCACCACTGGACTTTGTCACTATGTCTGCTTTCAAATCTTATTGCCTAATTTATGATCTGGGCGCCAAATAACCATGACATTTCATAAAGAATACAATCAAGTGAGTTGTGATTTTTGAAAAAGTCGCATCATTTAAACAACTGTTCAGCTCGATTTGAGTGTCGTGTAGAGAACTGGCGGATGTCTAGCTTCGTGATGTACACTTGTTATCCTGTTAATAGGACTTCATATTTCGCGTCTACGCATCACGTAAACGGCAAGCAGAGAGGATCAACAGTGGAACATCTCTAGACTACCCCTTTCTCGTGATGCATAGATGAACATGTCTGTGTTTCTAAAAAGACCCGGAAATCATCTACCCCTACGCCTGAATTGTAGATGCAGCCAAGCGGCGCCGGGTTTGGCACTTGAACCGATACATCTGTTTAACGAGCACAAAACTTATTCTCTGATTACAATCATCAAAATGAACAAATTTCCTACTTATTATCTGACGCGAACGTTCATGAAAATGCAATGAAATATAAATTTGTAATTATCATCATAATGTATCGAGCCGACAACTAAAGTCACTAAAGAAAGCGAACTTACTTGATATGCTCTCATTTTCCGATCGCGTAGGGCCACTCTGCGAGCTAACTTGCGTGCAATACATGCTAAACTATCATCTTCTTTATTCGTTGAGCGCAACTGCGTTACTGCATCACCGACTAAAGGAAAGAATTCATATTGAATGACATTGACGAAAGCGGTATGCTGTTGCGTGAACAATTTCCAACTACTGTCGCGATTGATCTACAAAAGCAAATTTCACAGTTATTACCTTATACTGGCTACCTAATCATTTGAGTAGTATCTAATTATCCTTATAAATTAGAAACGTTTCAGAAATTATCAACGTCTTACCAGTAAAGCATCTTGAGCTAGCCTGGTGAATTTGTCATTTGCATGAGCAGCACAGTCAACCTCTTGCCGACAAAGGAGCAAAAGAGAATCCCGTATTCGAGAGTAGACATTTCCATCGAGGGTACTCGTCAAGGCAGGCAAGTCCACGAGGAAATAATGTCGAAGATGAGCGTTAACAGCCGCCAATTGAAATAAATACTCATTTCGAGCTGACGTTGATCGTGTTTCGCATGCTTCTCTGCGAGTGGTCAGCTGAAATGTCATATGTAATAGGAAATTAAATAAATGCATAATCAAAAATTCGAAATATTAACTGCAAAGTATCGTAAATATAGTAGAAAAGAGCATGTATGTGGAAGTAGACTATACGCTTTACCATTTCCGATTCCGCCTCGGCGTAGAGTGATGGGTTATAAAATAAGGGACAGCTCACTTGTCACACACAAGAGAAGTTATGAAATCACGATAAGTATAGACCTGTGAACATAGTGCGTTCAGCTTCCGTCTCACGTAGATGGTTGAGAAACTAAGGAGAACCTCTTGAATGATACAGGAAAAAGTAAAGCAAAAGGCAATTTCAACTGTTACGTTGTCGAGGATATACAATATGGACATGCATGCTATAAGGGCTGCAGGTGGTTGACGATTGCTAGCGATTTATCAGTCTTCAATGTGTCATACAGGGAGAATGCACATGCACACAGTTCTACACAGACTGCTATTCAATACTGGCGGTTCCAACATTGCTTCCGAAGGAAGCCTAAAAACAAAAATGAGCGATATGCATGTTCAGGATTGACGTCTCAGTATCAAGACGGTGGTGGTTGAGGCAAGTCACGCAAAATGAAGCATATTCAGAAATTCCCAATGTGTTGAGGGTTTTATCAATTCTCAACAGACTAGGGTAAATCAAAAGCACAAAGATCGCTGCCAACTCTTCTGTTGTGCTCAAATATTGAACATGCCGAAACTCTATTACCGAGTTCGTCTCTGCTTTGAGCTAGGAGCGTGCGCTCTAGGCCCGTCGATGAGACGACTGGGTTCATCGATGAAATTGTATGAGTTAGATCTAAGGAGTATGTCTACAGATAGGATGTTATTGAAGATCAAATACGGACGAAGCCAATAAGTACGAAATTTCGGCCAAACACCAGTAAGACGTGGAAAAGCACCTCAGGGAGCTTCAACACCACTGAAACCGTAGTCTGATCGCACATCTGGAACCCACATTATGTTGTCGATTACTAAGCAAAAGGTATCCCAACCGTACTGAGTAACTAAAAGCCTCGCTAAATATATCGCATCAAGAGATAGCATTATAGGAAAAATTTGTGTACCGAAAGTTTGCTCGCATCAAGAAGAAATAGAGAATTTAAGGGTGCTCGCAGTACGGAGAATCACATACATTGTTGTTAGGACACTCACATCAAGTCAACCTTCGACATCAAGGAAGTTGAGTTATAGAAGGAATGAGTCAGGAACATTTTATGATATTATTATTATTATTGCAAATGTATACAGAATTCTTCGACTCGAAGAATTTTGTACAAATTTGCAATAATAATAATAATAATAATAATAATAATAATAATATCATAAAATACTCCTGACTCTTTTGGATTATAACTCTAAAAATGACCAGTCAGGGCCTTTTCCATACATACTAAGGAAGTACGTGAGGTTTTCTCAGATAATGGAATTCATGTGAATAGTTAGTAGGACTGGTCGGTAACATGTTGGCCGATTTTTTTCTGTTATTTTTGGGAGGGAATAGGAAATGATTTTTTACACAAACTTCCGAATTTTCATTTCTTAAATAGTTTTACTTTCTCAAGTCGCTAGTTTAAGTAAAATAACGAAGCAATGTAGGAGGCCATTTCTTGCGGATTCGCCTCATTGCGTACACAATCATCTTCAAACAGCATTCCTTATCTTTGCTGATTTCGAAAGTCCTGAAGCAAAGATGGATAATGCCGAGATTTCCTCAGTCGCGATAACACCAAAACGTTCAGATAACCTTGTGAGGCAACATCAATTCCTCATAGTGAAGAGAATTTATGACTGATCAGATATCAGCGCATAGCAATCGAGAGGAAATTAATCGCTTTTTGCAAGCGAGAAATTGCAGGCAAAAGAGAAAAAACGTTCCGCCATAGCAAAGACACTGCAACCATGAGAAAACTGTTCATTTCTCAGCATGTAAATCAAAGCCTTTGAGAATTTGTAACCAATGAAAAGGAATGCAATATCACAGGTAATCATTTGATGTTGAACAAGGACAAATTCGAATGATTTAAAGATCACACATGAGTCGCATATGCATGTATCTAATAAATACATTTCACCGAGTTCACTCAGAAAGCAAAATGTACATGGAGTGAGTCACGAGTTTAAGTGACTACCTCAAAGCACAACAAGTGATGTTCACAAGTTTCAGTTTATTATTTTGTTTTCTTGCTGCAACTGCGCAAAACAACAACTTTGCTTTCAAAGATAACATGTCCTGGCACAAATAGTGACTTGATATAAGATTAATTGAGTCTCTAAAGAGAATACACGACATTATTTATTTCTTAAGTAGTGAAGTGCTTATTCAGAGTAATTGAGGATCATGATGCCATTAGCAAGACATTTATATGACAGTATATTTCACGTGGATTAGCAAATTTGTTGAGTTACACAAGAAAGACACATGCCAAAGTTTACTTGAGGTTCAAAAAGATGCATGATAAAGTTTACCACTTTTGCATTATATGTTTATCAGATATTAATGGTGTATAATAATGATTACAATATCGAAAGAGAATGACAACTATTAAGTCAATAAAAGACTCCGACACCCTTGATTCCCGAACCGCACTCGCCTGACCCAGGAACCGAACCGCAGTCCGTGGTGTAGACGAGATCGCACCTTCTCTACTAGGCCACGCTGACGGTAGACGTTTGTTGTCAATAGTTAAAATGAGCATAACATTTGCCTGAGACATTATTGATTTAAAGTTTTGAAAAGCATCGATCCGTTGTGGTTTTTGGTAATGAATGTTGTCAACCAAATTCGCAAACCTTTTCTCAGCCCGTCAAATTCATATTCATGATAAATATAATTTGCAAATTCTTCACAATTAAGCTGTTGAGTTGACGGTGCTATCATGCTATGAATAGCTCTAAAGAGACATTGGATAGATTAATTAATAGTTATTTCGCATTTAAATCTGCACATTGCGGAAAATACACAAGAAAGAGTATAATATCCTATCCAACTACTGCAAATGAAATATTTCATACGTGTCAACGTGCAAGTTTTGAATGTGCAGAATTCATGCATGTGTCGCCGAAGTCAGAAAAGCACACCACAATTTTCTCGTGGTATCGTGAAATTTCCGTCAGACGGCAGAAACCGAATTTCGCGACTTCTTAATTTCGGGAATCCGCTGGACCGCTCGAATAATTAACTTGCGAGGAAAATGACTAATGATTAAAAACAATACTTATAATACTTAATTAGCTGAATAACTTATAACAATAATACAAAGCTCGCTTATCTAGAGTCAAGGCATGCCAATTGGATGGATCTGGCTTTGAGCGCGCAGAAAGGACATCCTGATGATGAATGATGAACGGTTAACGTCACTCCTCCCCCATACTGGGGGGTTGGACGGTGCTGACATAGTCAGACTTTAATCTGGAGCGTTGTGATCTTGCCGGATGCCCTTCCTGACAAATTCCTAGGACACTTTCGGGGCACGACTTCTGGACGAAAAGATCGCTAGGCCAAGCACTTAACCACTGTGCCACGGAGACAACAACTTATTAGAAACATGCTCTTATGTCCGATCTGTAATGCTGACATGAGTTTGTTGTATATCTGTCATGATAGTAGAGTTTTGCTTGCGAAAACGTAATTGTGAGGTATGAAAGCAGGGTCATACACAGACTGGTAGTACATGGTTCCTACACCATATCCAAGGAAAAATTCTAAGACATAGGAAACAGCTTTGAAATTATGTACAAATGACATCAACACAAAAACATTGTTTAGTCAATATATTACAATATAGTCTGAGAGCTGTAAAGTACTAAGTGTACGTTGTAATCATTAAATGTAACTCCTATTGATTAACTTATTCAGGGTATTTACAAAAATTAGGAATAATCTTCAAAACTGTAAGCAAAAGATTTTTTGCAACAATCTCCTGATTGGTCAATGGCAAATATTTAGAATTCCGACCGTAGATTGTGGTCTCTGTTGTTTAACGTTAGCGACTCTTTATTACGATCCAAAGGTCGCGAGGTCGAGTCTCCGTATGAAAGTCATTGGACATCGGCATGAAGGACATCGGATGCTAAGTGCCACAATTCTGACAGTCAGCAAAGTCTATGCCTCACTAATGGGGAGTGATCACGTAAACAGCTTAATTTTTTAGCAACAGTAGACCTAGGTTTCTTTAAGAATCCAAAAATTAGTTACATCATTATTGTGTTTCTCTCAACAATTAAGGTTAGAAGATTAGATTAAATGAGAAGACAGATCACTTATGAATGAAATTAAAATCAAGAGTACATCTCACACCTAGTGAACTTTCAAACAACAATCCTTCCGGTTTAAATGAAAGTAATAATTACTTAACTAGTATTGAAAACTTAAAAAAAATGGACATTCTTTCTCCGACCTCGACCTCGATTGAAATTCGCTTTATCAAGGTCGAGTTTGAACCATCGAAGTTTGCGAGGTCAAGGCAACAACATAAATTATATTTATGATATTTTGACAGCATGACAGCACCATACCAGGAATGAAATGTGCCAGTTTATGTGATATCAACATATTATTAATTCAAATTAGTGAAAAGCTTCACGAACACAAGAAAAATATTTTCAGATCAAGCATACATCGGAGTAAAGTCTCCGAATCTCAATAAAGCATGTTCTATTTATCATATTGATATGTTTATTGAATTTGCAATGTAGAACGCCGGTCTGCCTGTAGTTGACGGTACAAAGTCTAATTTTCAATTAATCAAAGCTGGTTTTGGACGCCTTTCAGTAGTTGAATGAATATTAAGCTCCTAAAAACCTTCATCACGGTGTCGAATTTGGTGAACGACCAACTTTGCCTTTCATTCTCAGCCAGCGAAAACTACATTCAAATCATTTATTGTATATTCGGAAAAGAGAGTTTCCACAATCTTACACATAGCACAGGATGAACAATTCAATTGTTTTGGTTGTTCAGGACTAAAGTTTGACAAAAGAAATTGATGGCCGTACTTATCGCTTAAATTGAAACAAGACTTGGTAAAGTGAAGGGAAAAGCTAACAATAACATCTCAGGAAGCAGCTAAGAACAAAGCGAAGGCGGAAGGAAGATTGAAGTGACAAGGGAAGCATTGAGAGGCGGAGAGATGAATGAAGATTGATGAGAGAGGACTAATGATTTCTGGGAAAGAATTACAACCCAATTTTGGCAAATATTTTCATGGGAAGTCTTGAAGCGAAATTATGCAATGAGTTAGAAAGTTTGACTCAATTTTATTGTAGGTATGTCGATGATACTTTTGTAATTGTTCAGAGTGTCCAAGATGGAGAGTTACTGTTGTCTCATTTGAATAATGCTCACCAAAACATTTCTTTCACTTGTGAATTTGAATGTGAAGGCATTTTACCTTTTCTTGATGTCTCCGTTAATCGCAATTGTCAAGGTAGAGTTCGGACAAAAGTTTACAGAAAACGCACAGTGTGTGTGTTCACTAGTTTTCATAGTTTTGTGCTTCTACAGTACAAAATAAGTGTTGTAAAGTCTTTGTTTTACAGAGCTTTGCGTATCTGTTCATTTGAGTTTTTGGAGGAAGAGTTCAAGTTTTTGACAGGTACATTGATGAGAAACGGATATCCTCCTCATTTTATTGCAAAGCATAAGATTACTGTATTACCAGAAAAGTCTGATGTATTTGGTCCACAGAAGAAAACTGTTTATGTGAGTCTTCCATTTTACGGAGACAAATCTGTCAATTTGATTCGTTCCGAACTTAACAGGTTGTGCTCTGTTTTTCCTGCTTCCCGTCCTATGGTTCTTTTTTCAACCAGACGAGTACCTTTGGCCTCTGTGAAGGATGCTTTGCCGACGTCTGCGAGTTCGAAAGGATATATAAATATGTTTGTAATTGTGGAGACAGTTACGTTGGTAGAACTCGTCGGCGTCTGGCCACTCGTGTCCGAGAGCATGTGCCGGTTTGGTTTACTGTCGGTCGGTCTGGAAAGCCTCTCACCTCTGTGACGAAACATATTGTCCAGTGTCCTCTTGCACGTGATGACACAGATATCAGATCAAAGTTTAGAATTGTAAGTCGCGCACGATCAAGAAATCTGTTGTCAATTTTAGAGGCCTTGTACATCAAGTTAGAGAAGCCTGTATTGTGTGCATAAAAGGAATTTGTTTGGCAGCTTTCTCTGCCATGGTGAGCCTTATTCATGTAGACTTATAGCTTTTCTTAACATCTTCATTCAGTATTTGTCCTGGGTACACCTTGATAAGACCAGGCGAAAGATCTCGGTGTTAACTTTCATTTTCTTTTAACTTACTTCGAATAAAATGACTTCGAGCAACTTAGTGGTACTTTTCCTCTACAGAATTACAAACGGTACAGCCTCAAATCCTTCTATGCCGCGCGATTATGCAGCAATGCGTCTTATTTACCGCAAGCAGACGAAAGTGAGGCAAAGAAGAAGAACATACTGAGTTAACTAGTGCAGGACAGGCGCTATTCAGAGTCCTTATAGTACTTCAGATGTCTGAGATGAGATACTCTGGTTAAATAGAGCTTTGCAGCAATTACTCTCCCATGCTGGAGGCTCGAACGATGCAGTCCGGCAGCCAGAACGAGTTTCTGCAGGGAACGAGGCCGAAAGTGAGACTTTCACACGATGATGTACACCCTATGCCTACTACGAATCTGCACGTCTGCCGAGTTCTAGTGAGTTCCTCTTCTTGTCAGACAGGATATAAGAAAAACATATGTAAATCCAATGGGGCGCAGATTGCAGTTTTCGGCTAAAATGAAATTTTCTATGTTTTCTCTGATTAAATGAAAAGTACTGAGCGCAGAGTCATAATTTTTGACATGGAATATCTTCAGGTCATTTCCTATGATGCGCATGTGCTATCATCATGCTTCTGATCGACAATGTATGTGAGATTGTGGTTGAATGTGTATAAAGCTGCTCAAAATGCTTGTGTTTACCGACATTGAGAGGTTCGCCAAATCTAAATGTGTATAGCTTTGTAGACAGGGGCGCATGAACATCATAGGAAATTACCTGAAGACATTCCATACCAAAAATTATGACTCTGGGATCAGTACTTTTCATTTAATCAGAGAAAACATAGAAAATTTCATTTTAGCCGAAAACTGCAATCTGCGTCCCATTGGATTTACATGTGTTTTATTTGATCCTGTCTGACAAGAAGAGGAACTCACTAGAACTCGGCAGACGTGTAGATTCGTAGTAGGCATAGGGTGTACATCATTCTGTGAAAGTCTCACTTTCGGCCTCGTTCCCTGCAGACACTCGTTCTGGCTGCCGGACTAATGCTGGCATAACCAGACTTTTCTGGAGCGTTGTGGTACTTCTATTTCGGATGCCCTTCCTGCCGACTTCCAGTGACACATTCTGGACTCAACCACTGGAACGAAAGACCGCTAGTCCAATCACTTACCCACTGCACCACGGAGCCCACAGAGACACTATTCAAGGTCCTTATTGTGCTTCAGATGTCTGAGATGAGATACTCTGCCTTAATAAAGCTTTAAAGTGAATAACTCTCTCATGCTGTAGGCTTACATTTGGTTGAAGATAGATGGATCCTATATATGTCATGATTGAGTAGGAATTCTTATTTCCTACTAGAGGAAAAAATGTTTTGGATATTTTTGCCTCAAGCCAGCCCCTCAGATTTGAACATCCTGTCCTCCTTTCCCCCATTGGTAGATCTGATCATAAAGGTATCTTTGTGAAAACTGTCGCTAACAAACCTGTTACTGTCACTAAGGTCAAAGTTAGGTCTTTCTCTTCCGCCTCCTTTGCTCAGTGCTATAGTGTCCTTCTGTCAATTGATTGGAACGCCTGTTGTCTTGATTTTGATATCAATGAAGCTATTGACGCTTTACAGTTTCTTCTTCTACAATTGTATCACTTATTCTTTCCGGAAAAAACAGTTAGGATGAGAAGTTCTGATCCGTCTTGGCTTACTCCATCTCTTAAAGCCATTTCAGATGCTAGAGATAGGGCTCTCTCCCGTGGCAATTATCCCAAGTACCTGTGTCTTAGAGAAAAATTTCTTTCAGAAGTGAAAAAATCCAAAATGAATCAATTCCGTAGAATGAAGTCCTCTTCCCCTGCTGATAGCTGGAAAGTTATTAATGAGCAGATTAAGAACCGGCATGGATCTTCTAACATCGACTATAACAAGGCCGTCGAACTCAATGAAGATTTTCAATCCTTCTTCTCTGATCCTGACGTCGACTCCTTTCTTGAGGATAGGCCTTCTACTCCTACCCACATCCCCCTAATTCCCGAGACTAAAATTTCTGAATTGATAAGATCGTCCAAGTCGAATTCAGTCGGACCTGATGGTATTCCAGGATTCTTTTACAGAAAATTCCGCGACCTTTCCTACTACCTGGAAATTGGCTAATGTCCTCCCTCTTCCGAAAGGCAATGGTGAATTCAGACCAATTTCGATCTTGCCTTTCCTCAGTAAAGTGCTTGAGCGCCTGATTCATGATCACCTGCTTTTACCGTCTATTTGTTCTTTTGACTCACGGCAGTTTGGGTTCATTCCTAATTCGTTTGGGGGATGCACTAACGCTCTTCTCAGTCTTCGTTTGACTATTCTGCAACACCTCAGCGCCAAGTCCTCCAACTCTTGCAAAATTCTCGCAGTAGACTTCAGAAAGGCCTTCGATTCGTTGAGTCACCTATCTGTTCTGAACACCCTTGTGACTGTTTTTCAATGCAATCCTTATATCGTTTCTATGATTCAGTCCTTTTTGAAAGATCGTTTTCAGAGGGTCGCTACCAATGGTGTACAAGCTTCGTGGAAAGCTGTTTCCAGCGGAGTCCCTCAAGGGTCTATCTTGGGGCCTCTGTTGTTTGTCATGTACATTAATGATCTTCCTCATCTGACAAATACCAAAATCATAGCTTACGCGGACGACATATCTCTCGTTCACCTGTCAGAATCGTCTTCCTCTTCTGTCTTTCAAGATGACATTGATATTTTTGTCGAGTGGGCTCAGAATAAGAAACTCCGCATCAATGAAGCAAAAACCAAGAGTCTCACTATTTCAGGCAGACCGACCTCTTCCTCTCCCACTCATATTCATGTGAATGGCACTGTCATTGAAGATGTTCCTTCTCTCAAAATTTTGGGAATGTTTTTCTCCTCCGATGTGGTGTCCGTGGCACAGTGGTTGCGTACTTGGACTAGCGATCTCATGGTCCAGAGGTCGAACCCGGAAAGTGTCACTGGAAGTCGGCAGGAAGGGCATCCGGACTACAAAGCACCACAACGCTCCAAACAAAGTCTGACTTCAGTCAGCACCGTCCAAGGCCCCAGTAGGGGTAAAAAGTGACGTAAAATCCGTAAAAAAAAACAAATGGGACGATCAATTTGATTTCCTGTACAAAAAATGTTGCCGGTCCCTATCATTAGTTAGACGGATTTGGTATAACTGTGGGCAAGGCGATATTGTTTGGCAGGCCTACGTTGGTCTTGTTTTTACCCATATTTCTTTCTGCTGGCCCGTTATTTGCGACCTAAAGAAGTCCCATGTGAAAAAACTTGAACGACTTGATCGCGTTGCTCGTCGTTGGGCCAATATCAATTTTAAATGTGATTTTCATCAAATGCTTGATAACATCTGTACACGACTGATTCGTAAAGTTTCTAGGTTTTCTGCATGCCATCCTTTATCTGAATTTTTCATTGTCAGATCCACTGATTCCCAAATCAGATCTCGGAGAAAATTGTTATGCTTTCAACGGAGATCGTCTGTTTACAACAATTCATTTATAAAGTATTCGAAATTTTCATGATTTGTGAACCATGCCATATACCGCTCGTTGTATTGGTGAATAAAGTCTCTTTATTATTATTTATTATTATTGTTTGATTCTGATTGCAGATTTCATCACAGAGAAGTCGGAGAAGACTCTGAGGTGGCCTTTAGAGTCAGTTTGATCTTTCTGTTGAGAATCAGTTGGCAAAGTTTGGTCACTACCGTGCAGAACAGATATGTGGCAAAAGTTGCGCGTTTGAAGAGAAGTCGACCCCTGTTGTCGATGGACTAGAGACAGAGTGGTCCGTATGAGTGGCTTACAAGAGACTCAGAGTGCCTGAAATGTTGAGAAAGATAAGGAATTTTGTGCCAAATTTGTTCAAGTTGAGCCTATCGCTAACAGTGTTCCCTAATAGTAATAGAATAAATTGAACGAATAAATAACGAGGCGGTAGGTGACAGATGACTCAATCATGTTCTATCCTTAGCATAGAACGTGTCACCAAAACATTACGCAAACAGCGCATATTAAAACGTGGGCGGAAGTCTGGAACTTCGAGAGACATGCAAAATTCTTCCCATCTTCGAAGACATGGCATTACAGTGAATCATTGTGTTACATCACAATCTAACAAGCCGAATGTTTGTCAGACAACAAACTGGACAGGTCAGACTTGTTATCTGTCAATGACACAACAGTCTTCTATCAATAAGACGTGATTGTCTTCATCAAAAAGAACGCCAACGCATCATTCCTCGTAACTCAATCTCATTTACATTTCAATTTCATGGAAGTAGCTACGGGGTAGTGGTCATTACTACTATTATAAAATCCGACTTTTGGATTTCCTAGATCTGAAACCGCAAGTTAATTGTTCCAACTTGTCAAACATTTTCACACCTCATGGCATTAAATCTTAAATTAAGAAATGAAATCCTGTAGATTTGCGTCAATAATGTTTTCCGGGGGGGGGGGGGGAGCTCTTGGAGTTCCCAGATGCATAATTTTTATGTCGTCAATGGTCACAATTTTCTACGAGACTGCCTCTTTGACTATTGCAACCGAACTCCCGTCTCCTGTGCTCGAGAAAGGAGGCGACCATGATCAGCGTAAACCAGCCGACATTCTTTCGCCTTCGTGGCCGAGTAAGATGGCCTCTTTGGATATCGCGGTCACCCATCCGCTGAATGCAACCTCAATTAATGGAAGCGAGGGTTGGCGAGGGATCTGTAGCCGCATCTGTTGAGAATAGTCAGCTCGCTGATAACGGTGACAAATGTGCGGCGTTAGGCTGGCGTTGTACACCAATCACCATCACCATCCATGGTTCATGAGGATGTGTGGCAAAAATGTATTGAGGCGCATTTCATCTCGCATATCCCTCCAGGCCCGAACATCTAGTGATGGTGTTGAGAAGGGTATTTTTGGTCGCCTTGACCTACTACTGCAGCGCGCAAACGCTAGAACTCTCTTATTGACATCGACAGGAGTGATCGGGGCCGGTGAACTCCTCAGGAATTCTGACTTGCCGTCACAGAGCAAGACGGTGGGCGTGACTCAATTTTTTGAAACCCTTTCCTGAGGTTACTTAATACTTTTGTGCCATCCCATTTTCTTGTTGTTCTAATTATAGATTAGCTTGTAATCTCTACACTGCAATAAATTCTGAAATGCTTCCAAAACCATAGTAGGTGCGAGTCCAATTTTAGTGACTTATTGTTTCTATGTATGCATGACAATCATGCCAAATTTAAGTAGATATCGTCCATGTTTTCAGATTACTTGAACACTATTGACTGAGTATAAATTTATGTTATTGAGTTAATCTATGAAAGAATTACAAGAATAGCAGCAATGGAATACAAACACTACTCACAGCAGATTCATAAGTAGTAGTGTCAGTTTTATGCTACACGAATTGCATGACTTTTCATAAATTATTTGAGTTATATTCAGACCTACTTAACTATCAAACAATGCAATCAAATATACTTCCAAAATTACCTTCAGACGCGTTCATGCGATAACTGATCAAAACTCATCGTCTATCAACGTCATTTACCTTCAATTTCCAGATACTCAAAACATTTTTTTTGAAATAAAGACGATTTAAAATTGTAAATTGTCATTGTAGATTTTTTGAAAAGAATGATGGTTGGTTTAACGTTACTGCGGTGCTGACAGAGTCAGACTTTAATCTGGTGCGTTGTGATCTTTTAGTCCGGATGCCTTTCCTGCCGACTTTCAATGACACTTTCGGGGCTCGACCTCTCGACCGAAAGATTGCTAGGCCAAGCACTTAACCACTGCGCCAACGAAACCACCAAAATAATAATAATCTTGCATGCAGCAATATTGACACAAAATCACCCGGGCCATTGATGTTCCAAATTTCAACTATATATTTTCCTTAATTCGGTCGGAGAATCAATTTGGTTGGCATATTTTATAGACTTAGTGGTTGTCATTCTCTTTAATATAAAATTGAACAACTAAAACACTTTTCAGTTGAAGAATATTTCGTGAGATTCGCAATGTGTTAAAATTGCACGTCTGTTTAAAATCATGTATTAGACAACATGAAAGGCAACTACATAGCGAAACGTATACCATAATGGCTGAAAAGTTTCGGAAAATCAAGAGCTTCAGCTATAGAAAATAACGAAGGCTGGTGACTATCGTTAAAATACTAAAGAGAAATAAAAGCTATTTATCCCTTTTAAAGTTCATTCTCTCGGATGCTTAACATAGGTAAAATAAAACACTTCTTTCCTCCACTTCTCCGGTGCAGACTATTCTTAATAGTGAAACAAAGAAACCCTTTGCCGCCATTACTATAAAGCTATGCGCTAGAAAATTCATAACAAATCTGGTTTATTACTTGCCTTTGCGCTATTTTTCTGTAAGTTTGCCATGGAATGGAATATACCAGTATCTCGGTTCCGCACCCTGCAAGATAAAAGTAAAGGATCAGTGCTGATGGACATACATACATACATACACATATATTTGTTTGCGGCGCGCAAAGCCCGAAGATATCAAGGCGCCGGTGTATAGATCAAACTACGAAACAAAACAAGAACGTCATTAATTTGCGGCGAAATTGGAAGAGGCCAATTTCAAAGTCTCGGATGTTCATAGGAAGACTATTCCAGAGTCTAGGACCCGCTGCCGAGAAATCACGGTCGCCCATGCATATGTGGGTTCCGGTAGGTTGACAGATGGAGGGACCAGAAGATGAATGAAGACGATATCCAATCGGATCAGGTGGGTGGCAGTCGTCGGTAAAATATCGGGGAGATATACCATGTAACGTCTTATATACGATGACAGCAAACTTGAATTGAATGCGCTGCTTTACAGGAAGCCAGTGCAGGTCACGAAGGACAGGTGTAATGTGCTCACGGACATGTTAACTGGTTGAGCATTGATAGTGTTTGAATATAATGAGTGTTTGAAGTTTTAGAATTTACGTACAATCAAGCTACCAATACACAGAAACATAGACGGATGCCATGCTAGCACATTCATGGCAAGAATTTACATAATCTTCTCTGTCAGATGTTAATCCAAATGGTTTATGAAATCCCTTTCCCTTGGGCTGCTACATAAAGAGAAAGTAATCAATAGCATCGTTAGCTACTTAGATCTCGGAGTTAGTTTGCCTTGATTTATCCATCTCCCTGCAGGTACAACTTTTAGAATTTACATATAAGGAAATATTCGGTTATATTTCCTCATTTCTACTAAGACGCTGAAATGAGCGAATTAAGATTCTCTACAACAATTTGTTCGTCTCTGCTTCAAAATAATGAACACAAAATCCCTTTAGGCAGAAAAATCATCTTCCAAGAATATCTTGGTTTGCTTTTGTGGATTTACACTTCCTCTACACTTGTGGATTTGCAAGATCTACATTTCACATGTTTTTATTTTGTATCACAAAATTCTTCATTGAAGTCTACGTTGGTGCATTCCAGATTCATATAAAATGTCTGTTGTGATGGTTATCAGAGCTTCTCAAAATTCATTTTATTTATCATAATCTTTCGCGTAATATCACATATTCTAGATAATGTAATATTATGATAACACATTAAAGTAAGTATGACGCTTGAATATCTGAATGAATCCATTGATAAATGTATTTACAGAGCGAGCATGAGTCACTCGAGTTGCAAAGTTGGGTGCTTAGTAACGAAAAGTCGATGTTTTTGTAATATTTAATTATAACTTAGGCTAAAGCCTTCACAGTCCGCATTGATGGGATAGAAGACCCTCAAATTTCAAATTCTATAACAAATCAGAAGAGAAGAGAAAGATAAAGAAGTATGCAAATGATCATTGACGCGGTCTTTGTAGGGGAAATGTTGAGTGTAATTAAATATTACAAGAATCGGTCTTTTAACACTTAGTGAAAATAAGATGCCTGAGCGAAATTTCAGCATTTTGAAAAGATTGGTAACTTTGCCTGATTGATGAACACATCTGATCCTCATCTTTCATAACGTAGCAATAGTAGGCATATTTTACGATGTATTATCTCCTCGTTCAATTTAAACAGTAGGCATGGAATTTTCGAATAAGTTTATATTTGCTGTTCAAGACAAAACGTTACATGATAAAATCACTGAATGTGCTATTACTGAGTTATCTACATGCAAATGTAATGTATTCCATAATTCCATGCCGGTTTGTTATGTCTACAGATGCATGAATACACGCGCTTGGAGATGTGAGGTTTACGTTATGAAAACTGTGATGACCATGTGCTTCTGTTTGGATGCCACGCGTACCCAATGTTGAGAACTAGTGTCGATGGATGTTTCTAGTTCTCTGTCCCTGTCCAATTTCTGATTTACTCAATAACGAAGGAACTCCAGATTTCCGTGACTTTCATTTTCACACAGATGTGATTGATCCAGTGGTGCTGCTGCCACGATTGAATATTTGATAGGAAAGATAAAGATGTTGCACAACTAAACAGGAGGGGAGCGCAAAATAGCGAAGCATTTTCTTATTCACGCATGACCTCACAAATGGTTTCAGGTTTTATCAGAAATGTTCAAAGTGAACCGCGTAAAGACATTCGATCAGCTTATGCCATGTTTACATCGATTCGAGGCAAATTTTGTGGGATTAGTTGGTTATTAACTGTAGGAATAAACAGCATTAATGCTTTGAGTGAACGCTACCAGTTAATCAATATTCTGTCATTAGCAGGTACATGCCTGGCTGTGTGTTGGTCCCACAGAGAAAATTTACGCTGTCTGCGTCTTTTGGGTCGAGAGATGACTATCCTCAATGCTTATGGTCACGGCCAGAAATAGTTTCGAAGGGCAAGAAGATCAATTTTCCATTGAACGTAATGTAAATTCAAGACTCAATTCTGACGAACTAGAACATTGATACCACATTAAACGAACACAGTCAGTAAATTTAGATCATGAACAGTCATATGATGTGAATAATATTTCCATTTGACGACTTCATCACTAAGAAAAATTGAGTCAAAAATCCGCACTTTTCACTTGACAGTCTGCCAGCAACAGTGAGAAGGATTCATTTTGCGTGTGGGTTAGTCTAGAGCGGACATAATCCTATCCCAGCCATTGTATGCAATAGTAGCAAGCGACAAAAATTGACGTAGATTCTCGTCTCTCATTGGCCCTTTTAGAGTTGCCAAATCGATGTGACCTTGGCAACTCGAAAAGGTGATTATTTTCAAAAATGTGTGCTTTTTACATGAACTTCGCCAAGGTCTCAGCGGAATTTTTAGTCGGTCAGAGCCCGCTTATTTTGGAAAAACCGGCAATTCTAAGTTTGTAAACAAATTAGGAAATTGCACTCGCGTGTAATTTGTGATTAAGTTTCAACCAATATATTTAGTAAAAACAATTTTAATATTCTGTTGTTTTACTGCATGTCGTTGCATCGATACTGTTTGAAATAACGCAATGCACGTGCTGGCTGTAGAATATTTCATGTTACAGAGTAAAAACTCTAGTGTTCTCTTAACTTTCTATCTCTAATTTAGTTATTTTCATACAACCATGTTCAATTATCGGTTGACTGGTTCATAAATCCTTTAAATCATTCATTGGATCTTTCTCAATTTCCAGTTGCAACCAAATTCCTCTCATAAATCGTTTAGAGCAAAAGCCTATCTAACCAACCAAAATAATTTTGAGATTCAATTCTACATAACTTTCTCAAGTTTTCTCGCTTCTAGCAGAAGGAATTCATGTTTAAAGTATTTCATTTGATAGACAAATAGAAGAGTGATGTTACAGAAAGTAGTGACCAATGCCAAGGATCAGTTTTGTCAATGATGCTCTCTTGACTGTCGACTGTACGGCTATCATTTATCGAGGCCTATAGGACTGAGATAATGCCTAAGTGTAAGAGAGATCAAAACGTCATTTGTCTGCAGAATCCATTCATCATCATGTTACAAATTTGACAATGTTACAAACTAGTCAAAGTATATCAGTGCATTAGCAAGCTGAGATTATTTTATTTTATAACCTCTGTTTCTTCACATTGATCAACACAATTAAAACATCTGCATCACACATGACTGACTCATCATATTCTAAGATATTAGCATCACAATTCATCTTGATTTATTTGACGTTTTCCTCTACATCAAACAGTACAGAGAAAAATCGAGAATTATACAAAGCGATATCAATTTTAGCGTTGACATTGGCCTCAGACATTGAACTTTGCATATTGAAGCCTTGGAAGACTGATCCATGGTAGTGACCACATTTTTTGGTGGATGTGAACCTACCACAAAATTAGAGGATTTATCGTCTTGTTGATTCAGACTTATTTACGTCATGTTGGTTTTCTATTGTCAATTCTACCTAATTTAAGGGTTTACTTTGACCCGATCAGTCTATTGACCCGAAAGTAAAAAGAGATAACTTTTGACCAATTTTATTCAAAAAACAAAATAAATGCAAAGCAAATCAGATATGGAAATCAAAATTACAGGTTAACTCCGTATCATACTAAAATCATTCATGTGCTTTGAGAAAATATCTCATTGCATAGTACGTGTACAAATTGTACAAACCGGGGTTGCTTTGTGAGTTATAGTTACACATTTCTTAGAGGGAATTACAAAAATATAACAAAGCCGTAGAAAAATCGGATTGCATTCCTACAAAAATGGCACCAGTAATCTAAAATGTGTGTGACTAAAGACAAAAATATGTAACTCAGTAAAATCTTATCACATGAGGTTTTGGAAAATATTCAACATTTTTTCTTCCAAAATCTGGCGTTTGTCGTCTTGCTTCAATCCTTTTTCTTCTAGTCGTTTACTGTCATTTTGTAACTAAACTAGAGATAGAAAGTTAAGAGAACACTAGAGTTTTTACTCTGTAACATGAAATATTCTACAGCCAGCACGTGCATTGCGTTATTTCAAACAGTATCGATGCAACGACATGCAGTAAAACAACAGAATATTAAAATTGTTTTTACTAAATATATTGGTTGAAACTTAATCACAAATTACACGCGAGTGCAATTTCCTAATTTGTTTACAAACTTAGAATTGCCGGTTTTTCCAAAATAAGCGGGCTCTGACCGACTAAAAATTCCGCTGAGACCTTGACGAAGTTCATGTAAAAAGCACACATTTTTGAAAATAATCACCTTTTCGAGTTGCCAAGGTCACATCGATTTGGCAACTCGAAAAGGGCCAATGGCTTGCGTGGCTGGTCAAGCACGCGCATTGCAGAATCAACTCTATCAGAGAACGCACGAACTTCAAGCTATACGGAAATTTTCTAAGTGGATTCAAATATTATTACAAATCAATTTTGAAATCTGCTGAGTGGCTACTTCGATAACAGGATATCAGACCAACATGTGTGCATTCCTCATGCAAGCATTATATTATGTTTAAAATGCAAAAATATATTCGACCTACTATCTCAGTTGCACCTTAAACGTGTAATACAACAAGTATATATGAAAAATGCACACATGTTGATTACAATTTAGCGAGAAACCACTCGACAGATTTCGTTCAAAATTGATTTGAAAATATTTATACAGGAATGCTCACCATTCATAGCAAAAATCAAACCTAACTGACCCGTGAGGTTCCCGGGACTAAATATAATAATATTTAATTATATAAAATATATAATTCTAGAAGCGTTATTGTTAAAAATTTCTATGGAACTATGTATCCACAAAGATTTATAACATATCCTACGTTTGCCTTGGCTTTAGCTATTTTTCTTTTGTCATGCCTTTGTTACTTTCTATTGTCTTCGGTAAATCTATTGTGTTTGTATATGTACTATTGAGATATCTCTGAAGTTTGTCCGAATGTCATGTCCGCTGTCTATGCCAGTCTGATGAGCTGTATTAAACTTGTCTGTGCATTTTGTGTATCACAACGGTCGTACTTCTCCTGAAGAGAGGCCGCGAAATAGCTATCGGGATGTCAAAATTATCGTTGTTTTCTCTTCAAACTATGATTGGGCACAAATCTTGTTTTAAAATGACTTTAAATCATCATGTCATTGCTCAAAGTCAGTTGAATGATGAAAATCATGTTGAACTCAATAGACTCGTGACATGTATCCAAGACATGTTTTATGCTGCGTCACTAAGCTGTCAGCTAATGACTAATAAATCAACTTCAGTCTCTCAGAAAAAATCATTATAGATCCTATGAGAAAGTAACGCTGTCGCACATCGGCAAAGGTCACAAAGCGATATTACGGTTTTATCCAGCATTGAAGACTTGAACATATAAAATGAATACAACTTGTCAAAACCTGAAGTTTAGGCAAACAATGTTAGAAGTGACTGATTAAAACACACTACTAAGGGATGGAAATGGATGATAAATATGAAGAAAAAGTCAAACTCGCTTCCGGAGAATCATTCTTAGACTACATTGATGGATGAGACTATACCAGGAGCAAGTTCGATGGCATCCTCTTATCGACCATAAGAAGGCGCTGGACGGCGAATGCCGGTCATGCTGTGCCAATGTCGATTTTACTTTTACTTTTAACCAATAAACTTGAAAACTTCGAGTCAGAACCTTTTTTAGCTTGCTCCTGCTATGCATTGCCTGACTCGCAAGATGGTCAACTATGTCTACTAAATCTTACTAGATTTCACCTTTCAGTATGCTATTATCTACAAAAAAAGAGAATGTTTTCGGAATATAAACACTGATTGAAAAATTGAACAGCACTAACGAAACACTTTACTGATAATCATGATTGCATTTTGATGGTATTTTGGGGTTCGCAAATGAATTTTGAGATCAGAAACATTGGGCGATTGAAAAAGGTTGTCGATTAGTGACTTACATTAACCTATGTTAGATTTCTTCAAAATTATCGGTGATGATGAAGAGGAAGCTCCCATGCAATTCACAAAGTCAAAAATCAACCAAATGAAGCCTAGCTGCTAAAATAAAAATCTATCTAAATTTTCACGGGTATGACAGAAGTTTTTCCAGTTCACAGAAGAACGATAATGCAAAAATTTTCAGAAGTCAAAGATGGATCAAAATATCAATGTTTGGACCTCACGGTTTTCTTATCTATCATTCAGAGGTCTTAATGATTTTATATAGATAGCTTCTCTGATACGGAAATTGGTATTGGAGTTACAAGCTATCTATATAAAATCATCAAACCATTTCATTCCCATAGACAATTGCCATTGAAGGTGTAGAGCGTTTACCTCGAGGTTTGGGGCAATAATGAAACAGACCATGGGTAAAACCGAGACACATTTAACCTTGTTTTAAATGAAAAAATTGTACTCAAAACTTGTAGTCTTGTTACAATTGATTCCTTTTATAGTCTCGAATTGATTTATGATTAATTACTTACTGCAAATATGATTGCCACGTACTTGGAACATGTTTCACAATGTGAATTCACAGACCACATCATTTCACAGAAAAGAGGAGAACCTTCTTTTCAGTGAATAAATACTAATCAGTTTTATAGCTACTATTATTACTTTTGTTTTGTATTCAGATCAATGGTAAATATGAATACATGCGCGTTCATTATAGGAAGTATACATTCGCAGGGACTCCTACAATCTGGACATGACAATCAAGAAACATATGGCCACATACAATAAATGTTACAACTGGGCCATCAAATAACACGTCGAAGTTCACTTTGAAAAGTCGGACAAATAACAGCATGAATTGCCTGGCGCAGGTACAAGTCACCATTTGAAGCAAGAAAGGGGGAATATATCTATCTTGCATATCCCTAATACAAATTATCATCGAAGAATATAGGAACATTAGAGTAAAAATCTCCTGGAAAACATGACTTCGTTATTTCATTCAAACGAAGTCAATGCTTCTTTGTGACTTTGTTCATATTTCGTCAGAATATTTTTCCGATGAATTTGTCACAGCAACAACAAAAAACACACTTTTTGGCAGATTTTATTTTGAGATAAAGAATTGTCACTGTCACGTTTTGCCACATCGGCCCACTTCTGCAAGAGGTAAGAAGAAAAAAGTCGCTCGGATTCAACACCCAAATCCGATATCTGTACCACCTGCGACTGAGAGACTCATTGATTAGAAATCGAGTCCATCAGTCCCGTCATTTCTCTAGAAATTGAACTATTGAGACAAGAATCCTTTCAAGGTCATTCACCGCATACACATTCCTTTTGCAGATCCGTTGACAAATGTACACAGGTGGCCAAGTGCATCCCCCTCAGGTCACTTGTGTTCCATTAAGTGATGGCGGCGGCGCACGTGTGCTTGCAGCACCTGACTTCACGATGAAGAGAAAGCAGAAGACTATTTTCCCATCTGGCGATAAAGTGTTGACGCAATCTTGTCTGATGCAATGTGAACATCGCGAAGCTCACATGAGAGATTGTGTGACACTGAGGAGAATTGTAATTCTGAAAATATTCAGAATTCAGATATCATCAAAGGAACAAGGTGGAGATCGACGGCCGTGAAATATCTTGATAATGATTATGTCATTCATGCCCGTTGTGTGACGCAACCAATCCAGTGAGAGTGATGAACAGATTGTCACCGCTTTGACTCATAGCTCGGGATAATTTCATCAACGCCTACTACAAAGCTGCATCTACTGTCCGAGTCGGTAGCTTTCCAGCTCAAATTAATGGCTTTCCTCCGTTAACTTGTTCATTTCAGTAAGCTGAGATTAGCAAACGCTAACGAAGTTATTGTCGGTCGAGTTAGGCAACTAGCACTTACATCAGCAACTCAGAATCTCAAGAATCGTCAAGGAAAGCACAGAAAGTGAAGTCTACTATTTCTTTGATAATGAACTGGCCATGATTGAGCAAAATTACCACGAAGTTTGCGCTATCACGCAAAATAGGAACCTTAATAGCAACGAAATCCAATCAAATTTGCAAGTTTTGGGTGCAGACAACCCTCGATGCTGTCTCCATACCACACAGATGTATTTTCAAGGTCAGTCAAGGACATTCCAGGACCGCGGATGTCATGATAATAACGCATCAATCAATTAGAAATTATTATTTAACGTTTAGGAAATATTAGGAAAGCTATTGCACATAATTCTTACCTGGCTGGTTTAAAGTCACTAATCACCCATACTAGAGGCTTGGACGGTGCTGACACTCAGAGTTTTCTGGAGTATTGTGATCTTTAGTCCGGATGCCCTTCCTGAGAAATTCCAAAGACTATTTCGCGGTTCGACCTCTGGACCAAAAGATCGCTAGGCTAAGTGCTCAACCACTTAGCCAAGGAAACCACCGATTCATTAATAGCATCATTGTGTATAGTAAACATAAATCAGACATCTTGTCAATAACGCTTTACGCTTGCAATAGCGAAATAGGCCATAACATGATACGGACTACTATATATTGAACATGCACTATTCATGTAAATCGTCAACTAAACGAATCTGATTAAAATTAGCATATTCCTGTAGTGCATGATAATTCCCAAAGGATTCCCATAGAGACTTCAGTTGTGTGGGACAGCAATGGGAATAAAAAATGTAGTCCACGGCCGCTCTGGTAGTTACTCTTGCAATATCGCCGTATACGACATTTAGGGGAACCAAGTTCATACAACTAGCATTAATGATGGCACTATATCTACAAAGACGAAATGTGTCAGATTTTAGTGTTTTTACATTACTCAAAAAAATTTTCGTCACAAGTTGAGTGAAAAAATAAAGCTAAAGAAAAGAAAAATAATATAAAAGAAAGACACAAATTGATCATGCCTGAACTAAATTTCGTTCATTTATTTAGCTTGTGAAATAATTTTGTGAACTCAGAGCGTGAACCTGCTTGCCGGTGGTAAGCGAAATGCATTGTGCTTCATAAAGACATGTGTTTTTCAAAACCGAGCATCATCTGGTCTACCCTGGCTCCATAGCTTGAATCATTTTCGTCTCTGGACAGAGCTGACCGTTTTTACTTCTTCAACTTCAATTTATGGACAAACTCAGTTGGGATGAAAAGTCCACTCGCAACAGTTTCACCTTCTGTAATGATACAGAAATGGTTCCATAATGCAATCCAGTTGGTGCTTCTGGTGAACAAAGTAGATAATTCAGTAAGTGTAGAAGCATGACTGTTTTAGCCTTATGTACTGTCTACATTGGATTGAGTCGATGAATTTGCTACACAACAGATCTGCAACATAAATTTTTATGAAGTCTACTGGCTATACTAAATCAGTTATCCGGTCAACGGACGAAACTTCGAAAAATCACATTAATTCATCGATGGGAATGTAGTATGGGTCGAGATATGAGGAACACCACAAGCGTGAGTTCAAAGTCAATATCATATGAACGTTCAGAATGTCCGCCATCTAGTGTATGCCAAACTTCTGTGACTTTCCATGGATTTCCAATTAAATCAAAAGCCAGTTTCTCCGCTAATTTGGAAGGAGATCGACTGACCATTCCTATTAAATTGATTGTTTTCCTATTGAACGAGCAGCCGGACGAATTTCTGCCTCTACATGAAACTCAAAAATTAATTAATGAACCTTTCTCAATCTGCACGAGAAAATCACCTGTGGGACATCACACGTGAGTAAAACAGCCGACTGAATTCGAGATCTGATGTTATCGCTTTCATTTTCATCTTCATTTTTACAAAATCTTGTTCAAGATCGAGAAGCTAAACATCCGCCGGTGATCTATCAATTGAAGCTACAAATGAGACTTGTATGATTCAAGAAAACAGTTCAAGAAATTGTTGTCTCAAATAGGGGGAGACCGGAATTTGAAGCCAATAAGCAAATATTTAAACCATTTCTGACGACTTTCCCATCGCTGTTTGAAGGCAATGGATTCACTATCAACTATCGTTCAGTTTCTGTCTTTGTTTTTCAATCTCCGACGCAATTCGGACACTGGCTATCTCACACAGCAGCCAGAGACATCTACAGACACCGGCTGTTGCGCGTTTGTATAATCACACATCCACACGGTCAGAGATAAAACGAAGATGGATGCAGTCCGCCCATGCGCAGTCGTCTGACCCCAGCTCAGGTAATGTTCGGTATTATCAAAGTAAAAAAAAACATGAGAAATTCTTAAGTGTCATGAGCCTATAATGCAAAATAAGTCGTCACAAAATATATACCAAGGTGAAACAACAAAAAATGTTGATAAACTCTCCCAAAAACATTTTGGAATAATTTTTTCGGAGAGATAATCATTTTTTGTTTTTTTCACATTATGAACCTCCGGGCGATATCCATCAGCTATATAAACCATGGATTTAACCTTTACCAAAATCATGCTAATTTAAATCCACGATTGATTGTGGTGATGTTAAGAGCTGCCTCTCCTTCAATACTTAATTGGTCACAAGTTAAACAAGAAAATTTATGTGAAACACTTACGTGTTTCGAGTGTTCAGTCTTAGGGAGAATATCTAAAACCACCTGAACATGGGCTACCTCCTCAAGGCTTTTTCGATTGTCCCTCCGAGAACATCTCTGCATCAACGCTGAAACTGTGTTACACTTTTTATCACCTTTTCTTCTTTTAACTGTCGGCCAATGAAGTTCCGTTGGTTTGGCACCGCTACAATCAGGAACTAATTTAATACAAAATAAACTGACGAAAATCATTGAAAAATGACAAAATTTGCTAAAACAATTCACTAAATTTAATTTACTTAATGAAAAAGTTAATAAATAGGATGTCAATTTATTAATTGCCCATTAATTCCAGTGAATTCAATTCTCACGTTCCCCACAACGATAGATTCATTTCCAAACACGCAAACAGGGCAATTTATACCTCTGAAATCTCCATTTTCAATTGATTGATGGCACAAAACATCAATTAATTGATTGCATCAGTTTCCGGTAAAATACGGTTCAAGTCGTATTATTACAGTGATTTGGAATCGTACTTTGCGTTCGATCTCTTATTCAAATTAATCAAAAATGGGATCTTAGCTAAAAAGAGTTTACATTTGAAAATGTCTTGACTAAAGAGCTTATTTTGCTGATAGGGAACAGTCAGGAATAATTTGATGTTATATTATTTATTTTAAAATGCTATTAATTTAATCACTACTCGGTTATCATCTTCAGACGAAAATGCTGTAAAAAGAGTTTAGTTACATGTACAATGACGTCACGCTACTGCGGCCACTCGCGATGATTTGCCTTTTGCGTTATGATTTGATCGCATGAACGCATCGAAATTGTCAGTTTCTGCCGTACAATCTTGCAAAGAGACAGCGAGAGCCTAAGCTGAAAAATAGGATCTATTCTTTCCATTAAGGTGACTAGAAGAATGCCAGGCATTTTCCTCCATCACCATGAATTTCGTTAGTAGAAAGTAATGCTGATACTGAAAGAGGGAGAGATTAACTTTGTGACGTAACTTCGCAGACCCAGAACAAGGGTAAGGAGACAGCCACAAATCTACGTCCACATTGTGCTCTGATCCAGCAACGTCCAAGTCCCATGAGGGATGGCAATGACGTGAAATATTCATTCATGGATAAATTTACTATGGACACGCCGGAGTCGATGATGCTATCGAGCTGCGGAAATAATTATTTTTCAACACGGATATCCAGTGAAAATAACAGGTGAAATGTTCGCAGGTGAGTTTCATTCAACATGAGTCAATGACATGCCCGTCAATCCAATTTCCGTTTCAGGAGATCACTTCTTCACCCGTGCCAATCATCCAGTCCCAGAGGACCGTAGAGCAGCAAGCGACAGGAACAACTATCTGCCTCTCTTCACAGATTTCCCTTTTGTATCAGAACATAAATGCCATCAGAGTAATGCGACTGATATTGTCACAGTGTAGAAATTCTATAAATTAAAGATAAATCACTTTCACCAATCACTTCATGCATCGATTTATTCACTACGGTAACCATTTGTATAAGCACGAGGTCATTATTGCGCAAAATCAGGCGTACACTTAAAACGATGACACAGACAGGAGCTTCCCAAGTGTGTAAAGCAAAATGCGGATTGCACAGAAAAACACTTTTTCTCTTTCCAAATGCTCAAAGCACTAGTCCGGCAGCCTGAACGAGTTTCTGCAGGGAAGCTGAAATTTTCTGAATGTTTTTTCAGATTCAGCGAAAGTACTAAACTTAGAGCTGTAATTTTTGACATGGACTGTCTTCAGGTCATTTCCTATCATGTTCAAGCACCCCTGTTTATGAAGCTTAACACATTCAGATTTGGCAAGCCTGCTAAGGTTGGCAAACAAAAGTATCTTGAGCTGTTTAATCCACATTGAGATACATTCTCGCATACATTGCCGATGAGAAACATGGCAATAACACATGCACATCACAGAAAATTATATGAAGACACTCCATGTCAAAAATTACTATTTGGGGGGAGACCACAATTCGAGAGCGGCTACTATTCGAGGGAGACCACTATTGAAGAGCGGTTACTATTCGTGAGCGACCACTATTCCAAAGCGGTTACTAACCGAGAGCAGTTAGAATAAAAAGCATTGTCGGTATATTTACTGTTCAATATTCAAGTGCAGAAGCTCTGTTCGCATTATCATACATTCAAGATATCAGAAGGCAAATGTAGTTCTTCAAAGTACGATGTCGAGCGGCTACAGAAGAAGTATTTTAGATGTCGAGCGGCACTCGACATCCGCTTTTGAAGCTGGAGATAACATGGATATCTTCGAGTTGAGCGGGTGAAAGCAAGCTATATTATCTACTTGAATGCCAAAATTATTCATGTTTTCATTTTTTCTTGCCAACTAGAACAATAATTTCTCTTTTCAGAGGTGAGTTAACAGTCAATGCATGTAATATATAAAATCTCAACATTGCTGTAAGACAGGAAGATGGGATTATGCTCACCGTTCCGCTGCATTCTTGGCTTTATGTCTGATGTCATGGGCATGTCGCTCCTCTTCACCATAATACTTCTGTGCACGGCTCAGTTCATGGGTGCAATTCGCAAGGTCGTTCTGTAGGGATCGAAGTTGATCAAGCAACCGTTTACCTGCTGATACTCGTGCAGACTTAGCAGGTTTCAGCTGTTCACTGATGCGCGCAGCTATCTCAGCTGATTGCATTCTAGCGTTAGCCATTGCCAAAGTTTGTTCAATGTGAGCACGCCAGACTGAATGCAGACTCCTGCAAGAGAAGTGTCACTATTTGATGGATACAATTGAAAAACGTGAGAAATTCTACGGAATCCAGATTTAAGTACTCGCACGTTCCAATATCTGCTACTGTGTCTTCGTGCAGGGAGTAGAACGCTTGGCTTCAAAATCCGCGGGAATCCTAAATACCCACTTTTTCATACTACTTATATTCATCGATATCTTATGATCTAATTTTGGCCAAGCAATTTTCTAAAGTGCGAGTTCCTTAACAGAAAAAAATCAAAATTCAAATGCGATTTTAAATTTCTTAACTTTAAAAACACATTCACTGACAGTTAACAATAATACGGAGGTTTCTATACATGTGTATCAATGAAAACATTCCAGAAGCAGTTTGTATTGTTCATGAACATGTACATATGTACTTTCTAATCTGCGTTCCGAATTTTTAATCTTTTAATAATTTGACATTTTTCGGAATTTTACATATTTTGCTGTTGAAACTTTTATAAGTTGCCTGAAACAACTTACAGCCGCAAAAATCCAAATAATAGAAAAATTATCTGAAAGTGTGAAACGTTCTGCTTGTTAAAAGAATATAAGACGTTCGAATCAGTAACGCGTACATAGATGAAGACAACCTCTTCATCGAAGATAGTTGAATAGAAAAACTTTTTTGAAAAGGAAAAGTGAGCTTTAACGAATTCACACCCGCATGACGCAAGTTATACATTATATGAAATAAGAGTATATACTTGCAAAAGGAAAAGAAGCTTTTTATTGTGACCTAATAATTTTCGGGTAGCCCTACCCCTATATTCTTTTAATCCATATTTGCACGAAATACGAGAATGACCATTTCAATCACCACAGGAACCGTTCTATTCCCTGTTCGTGTGAAAAATGTAAAATCGTAAGTTATAATTGCATGTAATTTCTTCATCATCTTTCCCTTATTGATTAATGCAGGTCAAACGTAGATGCCGCAGGACTGATGGAAAGGTTATGACAGCAGATTTAATGCTTTGCCGGGTTGCTTTCTAAGGTGCTTGCAAATTTTCAGGTCATCTGCGAGGTTGAAATTTTTCTTACAACTTACTGTAACGAAGTAATGCATTACTAACAATCCATGAATTGCACATTTAATAAGCTTGTCTATGATGACCAATAAGCAGATTTTGGAGTTCTCATGATGGTTCAGAAAACATCGCTGAGAAAAGTCCGTGATCTCTTTACATACGCATTTTTATCCAGACATGCCGTATAGCTCAATACATTGTACCCACGCCCCACGAGTACGGCAACTCAGACGTCATAACTTGGAAAGTCACATCATGTTACGGCTAATAACGAGTAGAGAGAGCAGTGGCACCTCCCCTAGCGGACGGACTCGAACTGTGTACCTTCTGAACCCCAGCTGTGAAGCGCTACCCTTTATCAACTAAGCTACTCTGCCAATAGTAGAATTATGTTGTTTTGAGTCACACTGGATTGATTGAAGAAGCAATAATGTTCAATACACAACAATAGTTATTGACTGTCTGGCTGCAATTTCAAATCGCTGTTTATAGAAGCCCTAAATATAGCATCTATTTCTTATTTTGTGTGTATTTGTATGTTTTCTTTACTCATTAAAGTTCATTGGATTTAGAATTAAACTGTTGAACAAATTAGACCTTTATTATTTGTATGCAACACTGAGATCAACATACCCGGGTATGAATGTAATGAATACAAATCCTTCATTATTTTCGTTATCAGATATAACTTTAAAATGATAATTCAAAATTCACTGGTTCAAAGAGCTCTATACTTATTTTGCGTTGTCTGTGTAGTAATGATGTATTGTACAGCAATATGAGACTTTAATTTAAAAAATGGGACACGTGATTCCATCTAATTGCACCGAGACGAAACTGCTCAGGACATCCATGCACTAATAGACTGCTTCGTTAGATTGTTCTTAAAATTTCCTTTCACGATCATCGCTCACTTCTTCAATAGGTAAAGAAACTTGTGTAACCATGACGAGATAGCAACTTCAAGATGGTAAATGTTATACCAGAACATCACTATTTATGGAAATTTGCTGGTACGATAACACGATATTTGAGTTTACAATCTCATAGATGGAAGTCGCTTGCTTAAATTTTATAATTGTTTTTTTATGATAAAAAATCTGTATTATTAGTTACCCTCTCGCCATTGCTTGATTAGATGTCGGACAACAATAATGCGTTGTCCGACCGTACGAGACAAGAACAGGGAAACAGTTCCATGATTTCTGACTTTGCCGTTGAATTCCTGAGCAAATTTCAGAGCCCGGTGAAAGCTAGCACTTCCGAAGCCAAGTACATTAAAGAGAATTGTCCGTCTCTCAACAGAAAAGAAGAGCTCATCCATCGCAACTGATCTCTCCACCCAAATATTATGCTACTGCAGTACTGTGGAACACTCCTGGGCTCTGAACCTGACGATGCTGTTCTGCATCTATTGCTGTCCATCTATTGAGAACGTGAATAAAGCACTAAGACACTGCTTCAACGCAGGCACGAGGAGGGCGGATTCCATTCTGCAATCACTTGTCACTTAGATATGTCGTATATTCAAATACTACCATTTATATTTGTCGATATCGACTGATATGAAGCAATATATAAAACACGATCATAAAGTTTAAAAATGCGTTTATGTAGCTTCAAAATATCGCTTAAAACGTTCTTTTTGGGCCCTTTACAATAGAAATTGTCGAATACATGCAGCTTTAGATAAAACAGGTCACCAATCTCATTTAATTTAATAGTTTGATTCTATGCCAAAGCAGTCGTATCGATTTCTATGAAAAATCAAGGTCTACCTTGATATTTTTATGCTTCTTATTGTTTAATTTCTATGCTGAGCCTGATTGAACACTATTGAGAATATCTATGGAAATTATATGTCTGTCCCTATCTTCTAACAATGAAAGTGCCGACAGAAGCAAACAAAATCGATTTGACGTTGAGAGTATCCATGCCGATTGATAAAGTAGACTGTAAACCAAATCTCTACCCAGTCAATATATAATTAACGAACGAAATACGCGGAGATCCGGTCATTGCAACACAAAGTATATATTTCTCAATTATGTTCAATTTGATTACAGGTGAGTTACTTGATAACTTGATATTTTCATCTGATTAAATGCTTGCTACCCCATATTATAAATCTGTCCTTGCATTACATACCTACCGGCTCTCCAAAACTTATTAACGGAACTTAGAAACAATTTGTGATTGTTATATGAACAAGAAATTAATCCCGGAAAAGATGCAAAACCATAACTAAGACTTTTTTATTCACAAGAATACTAAGACGTGAGATAATGTTGATATTGCTGAACATACATGTATTTCAATTCCTGATTATTCATGATCAATTTTGACATTGTTGACTTGTAATGCATGTAATGATTTACACACACCCTTTTCTTCCGATCCGTAATATCATTTCATTTACTTGTACATCCCATCCACTGTATATAGACATTTTCATCACCTTATCACTCATCACATCAATGTTATGAGGTCATTAACATTACTGCATGAATCCACAATTAGTGATGTTCAAAATACCAGAACACCAGCAGAATGCCCCTGTGAATGGTAATATGTTTTTGCGGAAAAATTGTTGAATGATGTCTTGTAAATCATGATTAATTATCCATTTTCACACGTCACACTTGGCTTATTGAATGATTGCGTGTCTACTTACTAATGATTCCTTTTAGCAATTGATTCCACTGATTTCCTAGTCAAACCTTTCGATGAGAAAAGGGAAATGAAATTCAATGACAAGGGGGCACTGAAGCATCTGTTTGTCCTTAGCGTGACTTCATCTTTACGATAAACGAAATGTCCTGTTTTTTAGCAAAGTGAACAACGTGTCCTTGCGTCTCTCAGATGCTACGGCATGACATAGCTGTGACAGTTATTTGACTTTGCCGATTATTAAGTCATTTCCTTGACGGCCACTGCATTTATTCAAAGATAAGATGCGGAGATGAACTGTTTGGAGCTGCTGTTCCAAGGTTGTTATTTAACATGCAAGAATCGTTTATCTGGACAAATTGCTTTGTAGATGCCTTGACATCCGTAAGAAACTGGTGAAAGATATTTTGAATTTTATCATTTCTAGGCGTCATTGACAGTTTTCCTTTTTTGTTACTTCATGATTTGGGAGTTGCATTTTCCAGCGGCACTAATGTGTAAAACGATTGAAGCTCACATGAAATTATGTCATGTGTTACGGCATATTCTCCCTGATGACGCAAATTTCTGCCTTCTTTGAACGAGGTTCGTTTCATCATCAGAAACAGAGTCAGTGAGATCTGTAACTAGAAATATTCTGCGGTTCTTGGTGAAAACTGAGGGCTCAAATATTCGACGCTTCTTACTTATTCTGATATCGATATAAGAGTTCCCAGTCTCTCAGTGCATTCGCTTAATTTCTTTTCATTTTGAAGGCTAATCAGTTGTCCATTTTTGATGAATTCATTTATTTCTTGAAAATTGCTGTCGATTGATATTATAGTTCGTAAGCATGAGCTGCGTTTGGCATACAGCGGACACATAAGTCAATGCCGATGACATTCACAACTACAGTAATAGACATTGCATTGAAATGCACTAAGATTCTTGTTAATTTAGGCTGTAAAAGTATCTATCATTTTAACATTAAAAACTGAATGCAAAAATGAAGAAGAGAAGGTACTTATGGGATACCGCCCTCCCCCCAGGTTTTCAAATTTGTCTAAAACTTGCAGAAATTATTCAATCGTCACCAAACGTCAGGTAGATACACTTACGGTAAGTATATTTTCTACCCGTATACCAAAATTTATGCAGTCCGACAAGCACCTTTCCAGATGTCAGTCACTTGATCTGACTTCGTCCATGTTCGACTGGTGTGCATTGTTCTCTCCCTCTTCGTCTCATCCACTGCTATTTGAAATCTTCCCACGACAACTACCTTGCCACAACTTTTTAAGTTAAAAATGTTAATGTAGGGGTCATCATCACTTCACGAGTTGTCGGGAAGACGATGAGGCCAGAAGAGGTCAAATCAAGCTGCACACATCGCTACACTTCAAATTATCCTCAAGTTTATTTAAAAAAGTACTTGTCCGATTTGCACAAATTTTGGCATGTATGTAGAAAACATCCTCACCTACGTGTTTTCAAGTTTTGTGAGGATTATTTCATTTCTACGGATTTTAGACAAATCTGAAAACGTGGGAAGATAACCCATAAGTACTAAAAATGAATCAAAAATCGAAATATATACGAAAAATGACGAAGATAAGGTTTGACTACAGGATGTGGTTCAAGCCACTAGAATGGGATTTTTACAGTTTCTATCTCGAAATTTAGTAAATATCTTTCAACATTTAGAAATTTATTTAACTTTAAAAACCGAGTATTTCAGCTTTTCTCAATCCCGGGAATTTCTTGCCCAATCACTTGCCTAAACACTTGAAGTCTAATCTTTAACCGGTAGGGAATCTCCGCTTATCATACTCTCTGAAAATAATGAAGAGGAAGAAGTGGGTGGAGTAGCTGCCGCCGTTTCTGCTTCCCCTGATTCATCGGATTACTCAGATTCTTGACAAAAGAACGGTTCAGTTCTCATTGTGGGAATCAAAGATCAGACGAAATAATCGAGACCAAATTCCTTCTTCTGAACCGATCTGACAACTAATCCAACTCTCAACTTTCACATCTCTCACCTCCCTTGAGAACTGAGACTGTCACACTTTGCGAGGGAGAAATGCGACCTTGACACTCATTAGCCGATCCTCTAAACGTCAGCCCCAACACTCAGCGGGAAACGTCTTGTCACAGCAATAAGATACAAGAGGCCAGAGAGACTGACTGCAACAACACAGTCAACTGCGTCCGTCAACTGCGTCGGAAACACTTCAATTCAGAGAAGTATCAACAGAATCGGGATGTCGCAAGTAGACTCTTTCACATGTTCGTAGTCTGTCCACAGTTCCTGGATATCGCATCTTTCACTGATCCCACAATAGAAGCATTTCTTGACATTTGCTCATGTCACTGTTTGAATTTAAAGGACTTAAGCGTGCTATTAATTGCAATCAAGCTTGATTGCTGCACTATCAATTAGTAAATCATCAATCTAAGCTTCATGTGGTGATCTGTGTCTATCAAGGAAGTCGCACAGTCAGATAATGAGCACGGCAAAACTCCTCTCACAGAGCACTTAACTCAAATTGCCTACATCTGGTACGACACGACGTCAACCGGCCATAACACGGACAGGACAGAACCCTTCTCACGGACACGACAAGACCACGAAGTTCAAATTGCCTACATCTGGTACGACACGACGTCAACCGGCCATAACACGGACAGGGCAGAACTCCTCTCATGGACAGGGCACACTCCTCTCACTGACAGGGCAGAACTCCTCTCACGGACAGGGCAGAACTCCTCTCATGGACAGGGCAGAACTCCTCTCACGGACAGGGCAGAACTTCTCTCACAGAGCACTAAACTCAAATTGCCTACATCTGGTACGACACGACGTCAACCGGCCATAACACGGACAGGGCAGAACTCCTCTCACGGACAGGGCACACTCCTCTCACTGACAGGGCAGAACTTCTCTCACAGAGCACTAAACTCAAATTGCCTACATCTGGTACGACACGACGTCAACCGGCCATAACACGGACAGGGCAGAACTCCTCTCACGGACAGGGCACACTCCTCTCACTGACAGGGCAGAACTCCTCTCACTGACAGGGCACACTCCTCTCACTGACAGGGCAGAACTTCTCTCACAGAGCACTAAACTCAAATTGCCTACATCTGGTACGACACGACGTCAACCGGCCATAACACGGACAGGGCAGAACTCCTCTCACGGACAGGGCACACTCCTCTCACTGACAGGGCAGAACTCCTCTCATGGACAGGGCACACTCCTCTCACTGACAGGGCAGAACTCCTCCCATGGACAGGGCACACTCCTCTCACGGACAGGGCAGAACTTCTCTCACAGAGCACTAAACTCAAATTGCCTACATCTGGTACGACACGACGTCAACCGGCCATAACACGGACAGGGCAGAACTCCTCTCACGGACAGGGCACACTCCTCTCACGGACAGGGCAGAACTCCTCTCACGGACAGGGCAGAACTCCTCTCATGGACAGGGCAGAACTCCTCTCACGGACAGGGCACACTCCTCTCATGGACAGGGCAGAACTCCTCTCACGTACAGGGCACATTCCTCTCATGGACAGGGCAGAACTCCTATCACGGACAGGGCACACATGGACCGGCCATAACACGGACAGGGCACAACTCCTCTCACGGACACGACAAGACCACGAAGTTCAAATTGCCTACATATGATATGAATGTCCTTTTACAAAATATCCTATAAGATTAAGATAAGATAAGATTAACTTTATTGACTCACATGCACAAAGTGATTCGGTGAGAGCGTACAATTAAAGACAGAACATAGAAGACAAGATATATACGTAAAGATATCTCATATTTCATGGCAATATTTAATGAAAGACTCTCCGAACCGTTTCGTCCTTGTTTTGGGTGGTCTGAGGGTGGATTTGATTTATCTCTGGTTCTGCGACATTGTCGTTGAAGGAACATGTCCCTCAGAGGATGAAGTTCATCAGATTCAATTTTTGAAAAGAGCCTGAATTCAACCGAAAACAATCCGGCAAATAGACCTCGTTCAATTCAAAGCGAAGACTCAACGAAGGAAACTGCAGCAGATTCACAAAAGTTGTGAAGAATTATTTTGGTTTATTTTTGAGGTTCAGTAGATAAGGAGGATTGCGGATAGCTTGTGTTCAATTAGAGAGCATATCACGTCATCAACTTTACTATCCTAAGGTGAAGGAAGGACAAATATCAGGTGGATGTGAATATTGTTGTGACTGACAAATGAAAAGTGAAGACGGTCATCAAATGTATAATGATAGAAACGGTCATGACATAATTCAGTAGGAACACACTAATGAACGATTTTACTTAAAATAGCCTGCACAAGTGAATTAACAAGTTTCTAAGATCTGTTTTACTGTTCTGCAAGTTAGTGACAATAACCTACTCGTTCATGCATTACAGCAACCAGGCGTACAGGTTATAAAGTGCATAGAATTGAATAATCTAAATTAGTTTCATTCTATTTCAATATGATTGACTCGAAGTTCTATTTCCACTTTGCACTGATAATCGAGTCAAAATAATGCAGACGCCATCATTATCCAGGGTCCGTGAAAAAAGGAAACCATTCATGTACTCACAAAAGATTGAAGAGTGCCAGTTAGTGCCAACAATTTCAACACGCTTCAACACGCTGCGTTTCGTCCCACAAGAAATCCTTAGTACGACTCGGAATTATCCAAACTACAGTAGCTTTGACATCTATGAAAACGTATATCACATCTTGTGTTATGTCTTAAGCTACTTTGAACCTTGTGACACGCACCAGCATTTACATGTCCTGCAAGGCATCTAGAGAGCAAGTGGTCTCTGGAACACTGCTACATGCCCAGGCGAACTAACACTCTCATCTTTCATGATTGCCTGTCAACTGTTGATTAGGCTGCTCCCTTGATGGCCTGCTGTGAACACATAATTGGATTTTGGCTTCTTCCTTCGTGACCGTTAAACTGAAATAATGAATTCTCACTAACTTATACTTCCTTTACAGGAATGATAAATGTGCGTTTCCTCTGTTAAATTTCAATTCATCACACAACCTTTCAATATCACCTGCCATCACAGTTTCTCCCCGTTAATTATTGAGTAATCAGCTTCTTGTTTGAACAGGAAATCTCTGACTGAAAAAATATTCTGAGCAGAAATTTGTTCACTTTTTCGGAAGATCACGCTTTTGAAAATTTAGTTCTTTTTCCGTCACAAGATTTATTTCAATGTTAATAACACAATTTTTAAAGATAATACTAATTTTGTAATAGGTGATCATTTTATTAACTTCTCGAACTTTTCTTTTCTTGGCTATCTAACTTTAGTGTTAGAGAGTTAATGTTTGAAGTTTTCATGAAATCGTCTTCTAAAACAAGGGACCAGATCTTTAGATTATGATTTGAAAACGCACATGCATCAGTCTGTCTAATTAATTTCATTTTCCCCGATGTCTGTCATTTCAATGCTCTTGTTACTGGAACACGGATTTCAAATCGCCTGAAATGACTAAAAATTACGAATACTAAGATTCAGTGAAACTAGAAAAAGTCGTCATCTATTTTCTGCTAAAGGTCTCCGTCACACAGTGATTCAGTGCTTGGACGAGCGATCTTTCGGTCCAGAAGTTGAGCCCGAAAGTGTCATTGGAAGTCGGCAGGAAGGGCATCCGGACTAAAAGTACTGCAACGCTACAGAAAAGTCTGACTGAGCACGTCCAAGCCACAAGTATGAGGAGTAGTAACGTTAAAGCTTCATTTTTTTAATTTCTTCTTTGTGTCCAAATAAAGGACATTCGCTATTCGCAGAGCCAAGCTGACAGCCATCATACAAGTATAGACCAGATAATGATTCCATCAAGATGTTTCATCGCCAACTTCTTGTTAGAGGAAAAACGGACTTATTGTGAGGATCAAAAAGCGAACATCCTTCTCAAAATGTCAATGATTTTTAAAGTACCACACTCTAGATAATCAGACTTCAAATTAATGCCCACACTCTATTAGTGGCCCCTTGTGTGACGGCCTGTGGAATTTTGGTTCGGTCAACAGTTCGTCGAATGTTGGATAATCTACAAGTAGTAAGGAATAACTTTTAAGGTGACAAATTAATGTCTACCTCAAAGGCAACTGGAAAAATGTAGAACCCTTCAGTCCTTCCACCTTTACTTTGCCACAAATTTTGAGATTTGAAAACAATACTGAATGGCTGAAAGTGCAAAGTGATTCAACATCTGTATCCATTAGTACATTGTAATATGAGAAAAATAAATTCCTTATTACACGTGATACTCTTTCATTTTCATAGCCAATTAATTGAAAAGCGATATCTGTAACTCCCCTCAATCCGTTTCAAGCATGGAACACAACCGAAGTATCTAAGAAACTTGATAGCGCGCCGACCAAACAGCATCACAGAAATGCGTCAGTACTCGAGGATTTTGATACCTTGATATTACGAAAGTGCGCTGGCTCAAATGACACGAGGAGTCAAAGACGATTTCTCTTCCAGAATAAATCGCAAGTGAAGTAAATCAGAATCTTGTTCCATCATAATTATGCAAAATCAGTCACAATTTCTATCATTTCTTAGAAAATTCCTATGAAGAAAAACATTGAGAGGTGGCACACTTCTCTGATCAAATTAAGGTTCTATAAATATAGCTGTAACATGTAGATAATCATTCTCACATCTTTATTAGTTTGGTTGTTTTTCACCTCGCGAAATACCTTCCATCATAGGAATGTTTGACTAACCGTTATTATCCTTATGTTCTCATGTATCCAAATTCAATTGCAATTAAGTTTTAGCTATGTATGTTTCTTCAGGCTTGGAGAGACCTTCCTTATCGTTCATTCGACATGGTCGGCCTGGCCGCGCCAAGCGGTACAGTTTGCAAGTTAGGGGTCGATACCTTACTTTATGCAGCCAAATGGTTCCTCCCTAACTCCGTGCTTAGCGATCTTATTTCGGCTTCTGTTTCTTGGTTTCCTTCATTTACCATTTATAACTTTTGCCAAGCATATATTATTACTTAGCTATATTGTGTTACCGAGGGAGCATCATCTATGTGCCATAGGCTTTTGCAAGGGAAAATGCTGACGAAAACATAACTTAACAAGAGATTCGTCGATGAATTATATATATATAATATACAACACATTCATCTCAGTAAGTACCACAATCAGTTTGGCTAGACAAATTTACTGAATTTACGGACTTCGAAATTCGCCATCGTCAAAATATAAAGAGAGTCTAATGTCGCCTTTGGACAGGTAGTTGACTCTCTTGTAGAATTAAATTTTTGACCCAACTTCATTTCCGACCGCCCTTCAATTATTTGTTCATTTTCCATAGATTTCTATATTAATTTTCAAAGTCTTTGGAATGACGAAGAACAGTAACGACCTGACGTATTGACGTAATATGTGTCATGCCATGTATTTTTGAAAAATAAAATTCATCAAATTATCATCGGTGTGAGCGTATAGATTCAAGCATCATGTTTTTTCACTGAAACAGGTTATTTCCATTAATGAGAACCCGGCGTGAATCAGCATCGGCAGCATTCCTTTGAAGAAGCTCTCAATATTGCATCTAGTATTTAGCCTGGAGAACATCTTCTCCATCATCCACAAAGTTGTTGTGATTCTATGGCGAGTCTGATGGGCCACTTCAAATACAATATTGATAACTTTGTAAAAAGATCCAATGGCAGAGGTGTGAATAGACAACGAGGTTAACAGTCTATGGTCCATGGAATGGGCAACACCTCTGGAAAGGAATTTCCCATTCTCAGAAGGTCCTTCTCTTTCTCCAATGGCCTATCCTCAATCTCTGAGGGGCCCTTCTCTATTTCACACGGTCTTCTTTATTTCTGATGAAACTTCTTTCTCAGAGGGAATCTTCTCCATCGAAGAGGGGGAAGAGGGACGCAGCTTCTGTATTTCATAGGTGAGGTCCTTTTCTTTTTCTCAGGGTCCTTCTTGCTCTAAGCTTTCTCTAGCTAAGATGGGCGGCCGCACAATTTCAGATGGGATATTCAAGCAAAAGACATCGCCGATCTGCTGCAGCTAGATTTTTTAACTAATTTGTCAAACTAACGGCTGACGCAAAATTTGATGAAACAGGCTTCCATGTCAAACTTGAGGGGTACCTCATGCCTCTCTGGGTTGTTATTCATTCAAATCGAGGGTATGAAATATTAAGCGGCCATAGCGGAATATTCTCACTGACGTCAATGAATGTTGTCGAAGCAAATCAATTGGTGTGGGTGGATACGACCTGTACATGGAGAAGTAAAGATATCGACCTTGCCTACAATCGATATATACTGTGAGTCTACTTCGGATAGCAGACTCCTACGTAGGGTGGCTGGAAGCGGAATCGCGATCGATCATTTCCTAACGTTGTTCGTGCGATTTGCTGTTCCGAACACTGGTGTCCGATAACGAACCGCCAGCGTAAGTGGCACCCAGCTCATGTTCATCAAACAGTCACCACACAGTCCAAAATAATCACCACCATATAATGGATGATATTTGAGGAAGGGATACATTTCAGGACTTATATCAGACATGCCATTGCAAAACTGATATCTTCGGAAGAATGCCATGCCTGGACCTAAAGTTTGGACCAATATGGACCGATCCATATAACATCCTGCCCGAAACAATAGAAAAAATGTCAAGAAAACGTGCTCATTGAACTTCGCTTTGAAGGTTAAGAAACAAGAACAACATTTTTCCGATGCAATAATGCTTTCAAACCATAGCACTTAAATATTGTTGCTGTACGTGACAGTCGCAACACAGCTAATGATAACAGATACATACACTGTACAGAGAGTAATGATACCTCTTCGATAAACGATCTGATGTACAACTTCTGACTTCCTCTCTAAACTAAGACTACGCTACTCATAACATACGTGCACATGTAGGAATTAACCCTTTCTGAAGATATGAGGAGGGAGCAAGATATAAGAAATTGATAAAAGCGAAATATAAAGAGAAATTGGAACTCCGAGATTTCAAAGCGCAAAGGAAATGTTTGTTGAAAAAATCTTTGTTTTCCAACCCTCGATATAATCAATGATATAATGTAGACTGTTAATGTACAGTGTGGATGTTCTTCAGGGATTATTAGCATCGTTTAATGATTCCCTGTCTAATTCTTTCGTTCAATGATTGTTATGGGTTTCTGTGCAATTAATGTCTTTGAAGCTGAATATCTTCTTTGTACACTCGCTAATTGCCGCATTCCGCGTATCCACACGTGAAGGCAATTCGGCACATTTTGAACAGACAGCACGTGATTTCTCGCTGATGTGACTCTTCAGTGATAAGGCTACGCATTTTGTCCTGTTGAGAAGGCTTCTCCACAGCTCTTTAATGACATAGCCAAGAATTATGTAGCATCCACGAGATGCTTGTGATTTTCTTCTGTTCATTTAGTAACACGATTTCTGAGATATTCATGGATGCAAGGACCTGAATGTGATACAGTTCATAGTAGAAGACCAAAATAGCTACCGTCAAGGAGAATTGGATTGTAGATAAGCAATGGAAGAAATATTGGAATGCTGACAGACAGTGCTGTACATTAGGGGCTTATATTGGCCCACATCAGCGTGCCGTCAGCGTGGCCTAGTGAAGAAGGTGCGAGCTCGTCTCCAACGCGGACTTCGGTTCGATTCCTGGGTCGCGCGAATTGGTCGGGGAATCAATGGTGTTGGTGTCTTGTATTGACTTAATCGTTGTCATTCCCTGTCGATTCAATAGCTCGTTTATCTCGTATGCATTGATTTTCATGTCTGTTGCGTCAGTGGACAATAGAAGGTCCATATAACGGTGTTAGATGCTTCAAAATGGATTCTAGGATCAATGTAGTGAATACCCTTCCTCCAAACCTGACTGCACGCCCCTGATTTTATCTTCCACTTGGTTCGATTTGAATCTCAGTCATTCTCTCCTTATTCATCTCTAACGTTGCGACAAACTGAAAGTGCAGTTCCTCATTTACATTCCCTCCTGTCCACCCACTGTCCATCTGCATGCGCTCTCTATCAACCGGACTTCCTTCGATTCCCCTGCGAGCGACTCCTCTTCGTTAATAAACAAAATGTTCAAATACGGCTGGCAATGTCGATTTCGTTCCTCCGCTCTCTGTCTGAGGAAACAGAGAGAGATCGCTGGTTATCTGATGAAGATCTCCAGAGGTCGAAGCAGACTGGACATGCTTCGACCTGAAGTTGAGGATTTCGTGTTTGTCCACTCACAATATCGTGTCAGCACAGAAATGAGCGCTTTCAAGAAGAATATTTACCAGTAGTTCTTTAAATGAAAACAACGGATGAAAGACTGTTAGTTGGTGACACGCAAGTATTTCGATGACTGAGTTCGAGTCCCAGCTTGAAAATGCAGGCCATTTTTCGTAGCTGTGATAGGAACAAGACAGATTGAAACATCCACCTCGTGGATGCTGGAGGTATTGAATCGTTTAATCAAGTCCTCTTGTTTCACACCACGACTGAGATTAGAGGCTTACATGTAGTAATGACGACCAATTCTTAAATACGTACTTATTAAATATAATCAGGAATACGCTGATGAGCGTGTTAAGGTCAGTCTGTCGCCTAATGTGTAGAAAATGTTGGATTCTATACTATATTTCGTACATGAATAATAGCATTTTATCTTAACACCTGCGCACAATTCTTAAGCAGGCGCAAGTGGCTAGGAATCAATAGCTAGCAGAAAGCAACGGCAGCATATAGACAGCCAATTATCTAAATTATCCTTGACAAAAAGATGACCACTTAAAGCAGTGTGAGCATATAAATATCAAACACTTGGCGCATGTTTCAAAACTTTCATCTTACTTCATTCTTTGAACAAGCGCATGTAGGCAAATTGCGGGCATACAGCATTTATTTGAGTAGGCAAACTTGTGAGGCACCAAATGATGTAGAGGTCCATTCACACCGGACACGACGCGGTCCCGCGCGTCTCTTTGGACAGCCGATAGGTTTATTAAGGTTCTGAACGAAAATTCCGACGTGGAAGGATGCACTGCGTCGCGTCGCGTCCGGTGTGAATGGACCATAGGGATGATCAGAATCTCGAGTATTGGATTTGAAAAGCCGAAGATCAATTACAGTGTGTCTGTAATCGACGGGGAATAAACCATTGCAAAGATAGTGGGAAGTGCCACAAATCTTCATCAGCTCAAGCATATATGATCTGGTTGAGATCGGTTAAGTTTAATGGCTCATAAGATAGACTGCACCAATTGTGATGAAAATCTTAAGAATATCTGATAGTCTCTCCGATTGACTAGCTTAATAAACGGATGTTTCTCAGTATACACGATATCACAGTTCACACAAATAATATATTTCACATATTGATGGACACACCGCCTCATGGACTGAAGCTCTCGTCCGGGCCACATCCCAAGCCCATGGAAACCTATCCCACTGCCATTACTTGCATGTTCTTTATTTCATAAAAAACATTTCTGAAGTTACACAAGTCGGATCGTGCACTGCTCTCTCTCTCTCTCTCTCTTGGAGGACGAAATGTTGACACTGGTATTTTTCAAGCGATCCTTTTACCGTTCACATTTTCGAAGTTTCACGGCAACATACTTCTGCAATGTCGTTCACATCGAGGTCAACACTACAATCTCCCATGGATCTCAACCTCATCACGGACTGCAATCAAGCGTTCAACTTTTAATCTGTACTTGTCCTCAATGAATTTCAAAGGATATCTTCTGCCCTCATCCACGCTCGCCCCATGGGATTTCCGTGGCGATAATTCGACGGTCAGCTGTTCTACGTTTAAGTTTTCTTGTCTACTCAACCGAGACGTGAAAAATTGATGAATTGGGCGTCGAGGAGATTGAGAGAAAAGATAGTTTGTCCTTGTCTCTCACGTACTGTCTTAAGAACCGTGTCATCCAAGGTTACTTAACTTACAATGATGAGGATGAACTCAAATTACTGAAGAGGTATTGATTTGTTTATTACTTCGTTAATTCAACATAATAGCTTTAATCTTCTAAATCTTTGCAGGCAGGCATGTGCAGTATATTTTATTTTCATAATTCATTGATGAAACAGTGATGCAATGAACATTTTTGTCAGTTATAACACGGTTCCCCTACATACTGTATTTCCTCTAATAAACGTCCACGCCCGAGCCTGGCCGAAAATGAGACTTTTAAGCAATGATGTTCACACTATGGCTGCTGCTGCCGAGTTCTACTTGGTTCCTCTTTTTGCCAAACAGCATCAACGAAAACACTTGTTGATGGAAAATTCAGACTTCGAAGTCGCGATGCCATGGCTGAGAGACATGAGGCACCACCAACGTTGTCAAATGCGGAAATAGTTCATCTCAAAACTCATCTTTCATGCAAGCGATTCTTTCTAATACGAGTCAGTTCTCCTGGTACGTCCTCGACTTCAGCAGCCTGGTGCTCTAATCCGGAATCTGCATGGTTGCAGTAATAGTCACTCATCTCCATACTTTCGTTTGCAACTGGGAACGTTGATACATCGATACTTTGATGCAATTTCGGCTGATTTCAAGTGAAATAGAACTACTCTTCCTGAAAAGTCGTGCTCGCCACAACGAACCGCTTTTGAGTGGTTCTACGATGGCATGGGATTCTCTCCACGAAATAGAATTCATTGTATCAACACCATGTCGCGTTTTTTGTCAAAACTGCTTGAGGCAATCAACCGTAATTTTGTAACCCCATTGGAACGTTTCTTGCAGATGTTCGATTGTGAGATATTCACATAAAATTCTACGCACTGATGACGGAAGGCTAGAGGTTCTTGTTCACGAACCCGGTTCTTGACAAGAAGACGTCGTGCTTTCATTCCCATTTCCAATGATGTAAACCGTTTTCAATCATTCATCTGAAATATTCGCTTCCATTTTTCGTGTTTGGCATGTTCCTGATTTGGTAAAGACCGAATAAAATATTCATTCACATTAGGGAGTTGATCAGGAATTCGAAAGATCGCATGTTTCAAATTCATCTTCTTTTACAAATTCTGAACCAAGTTGTTACTTTGATAAATTTTCCACTGCTTCATTTTTAATCAGACTTCACGTTCAGCACTTGAATACTTGAAAAACAAATGCAAATCTTGAATGAATTGCTCTCAGTCGAACGATTATTTGACTTTAATCTGAACGAGTTGTGCACAACATGAAGAGAACAGAATCTTTCATTCAGGAAAAGTATTATATTTCTCTTGCAAATCCCTTACAGTCTTTTGAAAACACTCATGAAATTAAAATTTTAAAATCATTCAGATAAATTTCAAGGCAAATGTTAAAGATGACTAAAATCCTACGTAATTCTATTTGTTTAATCACGCAATTGTATGTAAATATGGATCATATTTTCCAAATTATATATATCCTGTATGAAATTGACTGGATTTTATGATATTTTTTTTGAATTTTAGTGAACATATGATTTTATGATCGTTGAGATCCCAGAAATTATTTTTACAAAATCACAATAATTATTTATCCATTTCAGATCAAATCTTGCCAATTAGACGTGGAAATGTAACTGTGGGTGGCTTCATATTTTGTAGACATCTTAACGTGGGTGAAATGTCAATAATTCTTCCTCACCACGACACATACTTGATATTCTTCGTCTCATAACAAAAAAGCGAATATTGTTTTGAAGTTTTCTCGCCGATGTTCGCTCTACATGACATCTGATGAGGAGAGCGCGAATACGGAAAACATGAATGAAGGAAAAATAGTGGAAAATGTTTCTCTCCTTGTCGAGAACTTGCGCAGGTGTCGACGGAGGATAATTAGTAGTAGAGGATATTTTCCCACGTGAATTTTAATGGATTTCGTGTAGACAATTGAACTTAGACATAACTTGAGGAAGATTAAAAGCTTAATTCATTTGAACCAAGATTTGAATTTACTATTTTCAGCATCTGAAGCAGGGTTGGCAATTATGTGGGAGAAACTATTTGTTTTGGTGGTACCAAAATGAAATAAATAGTTTTCACGAGAACAGATAGGAAAAACTGGCGAAAAGCGCGGGAACGTGGTAAGAACCGGGCACGTATTTATTGGGGTAGGTAGAAGCCTGCATTGTTATCAATATTCATTGTTATCCGGCATATACAGTACTGCCTGTTGCATCATTGAACTGAGACATCGCATCTGAGCTTATCCTGCTTTTGTCTACTGTTGTCAGTGATTGACTGCAAATGCACATGATTCCATCAGCTCTGTGTGACTGAGTGATATGGAGGGCATATAATCATGTTTTTCATGCTGAAACTAATCATTTCATGGTAGTCTTACCTGTTGCTGTCCGTGGAAAACATCTAATAATTTTAGAATGGATGTTTATGCATTATATACGTAGATGCATATATAGATGCAATGCATAGATACATTATATAGATTATACATATAAATGTATGATCACCACTGCGTGATCCGGTGACCCGAAATCTTTGTTTCTATTTATTTTAGTTGCATGTTGAATCTGGGGAAAAGAATGTTTACATAGTATACTAAACTTAACACATTACTGACGAGCGTATCATTCAAAAGTGGGAGCTTTTTTTAAAAAAATAGTTTTTTCAAAAGCAATTTGCGGACGTTCTATGCATCAAACGAGTTCGGGAGTGGAACCATCAGAATCGCTTTGATCTCCCCTATAATTTGGTGACTTTTTTGAATCAAAAGATCCGGATCGATGTGGTAGAAAATGCTGTCGATCGGCATTAATGAAGACAATAATTTTAATAATAATCAGTAATAGCTACATGCCTCAAGTGGGTTTACGGAAGCCAAAACTATGATGTGTATTGCACCGGCCCCATTGCCCTGTGGTTGTGCTTCATGGCTCATAATGGAGTTACTGGTGTGTTGAACCTTAACTCTTGACGCTGTCATCCTGTAACAAGAGTGATAAAATAACTACGAGTAGGTGCTTAAGAATTTAATTAAAACAGCGAAAAAAGCGTGTCACCGTATCGGAACACTGACCCGGCGCAAAATAGTGTCCCAATTGACCCAGTGATCCGTTTCCATTGCTGATATATTATCTAAAAATATAGGTTATGCTTTCAAATTTTGCTATACATAAGAATAAATGATTTACTATATTGACTATTTTAATAATCGAGTGTTATAAACGGCATCCTTACCAGGAATTGCATAATTGTCTATGCATGAATAGCATTACCTATGAGTGAGACAAGTAAACAATATGGGATCCATCGATGATGCAATCTCTTCATCATGCCAACAGGAGCGTTAATTGCCGCTACTGTTCATGTCACTTCTATGCAAAGTCGATTGTACGATGAAACTCGGTCTTGTAATGTTTCTGATGTTGAATAATAAATGTGAAAGCAAGCCCACTGTAAGTCAGTCTAAATTACATCCGAATCAGCTATTAGCGATCAATCAATCATATTCGAGCTATCATTATGAACGTCGATAGATGAATAAGAGGATGAATAGAATTATTACGTTCGAAGTTCAGCCAGCATGCGCATCAGGCGAAAACTGTGAGGAAAGCGGGCCCGTTGAATATGTGTATTAGGTTGTCTCCGCTTCCTCAAGAACAAGCACTGAAATGTTATGATGTAAATACATCCTGATACATCAGACAACACAGCTTTCATGGATTTAAAAGGTCCACAAGCTTCCCAAGATAAATTTAAAAAAATAACAAATACTGAGAGAAGCTTTTCATTTATGTGATCGAGTTCATATTTACCCTATATTCTCATTCATTTCTATTGAGTGTCTAGCAATAATGCAGAGTTTACCTGCTTTATAAGTCCTAGGTTTGATCAGACCATGGTTTGAACACAGATCTCCTAGCGAAAGCTCCTCACAAGGTCATTGCGCGATGGACTCATCATGAATATTTATCTTGTCTCTTTGAAAACATCACAATAAGGATATCTTCAATTGTGGTTACTTTGAGAGTTTACGATTAGTAATACTTGCTATAATCTCGTAAAATAATTCCAATAATCCAGTGACGTCAAGACTATGAAGAATTTCTCACGATGGAACACTCTGTACAGCCGGAGAAACACAATTTCAATGAAGTGGGTTTCAGGCTGTCCGCAAAGCTAAAAAAACAAGATAGCTACAGGAAGGCATCAACAATTTGAATCACAAAATGGGACGTGCATGTCTGTAGTTGCTGACAGCAAAAAGCTTTACTTTCACGATGCCAACAAATGGTTTGGATTTGCGGTGTCCCAAACTCCCTGTCACTTTTTATTTGGCGACAATGATATCTGAACGAATTCATTTGATCTCTGCCGCATGTTACAGGATGCTCTTAAATATGCAGCCCTACAATATCATTGAATTGAATAACTCGAGAAAAGAGTTCGCTCCATCCACTATTCCACGAATCATTCGTGTGTTAAAAAGCAAATCAAGTCTTAGTTTTGCCGTGTTTGCCTAAAAGATACATAGATGATAATACTCTTGATAGAATTTCCTTTTTCAACTTGGTGAAGAAAATTAGCGATGAAATCAAGTCGGTCCTTCTTATATAGCGACTGATGAGCTATTTAGATTAATGACATGATTAATCTCAAGAATCTGTTAAAGAAGAAGTGCCACTAAGAACAGCAAATCTTCCCTGGAAATGGAATTAAGATTAAATAGAGCATCTCAGAGAAGACACTGAAAGCGCAAGAGGTAATTCCTGCGATATTTCTGAAATTCCCGCAATTAGAAGATTGGAACAATCAGACAGCGTCAAGGAAAACATTTCCTCTAAAAACTGATGGCTGATATTTCCAGCTATATATGGAAACAACCTCAGACAGCATCTCATGAATCTGTAATGTGACTTGCATTCATTAATTTTTAGCACTTATACGCTGCTCTTCCATAGCACCGTTTAATGCCTCAATCATTATAGAAGATAAGCATTTTAGGCATATACCAACGTGCTATAAGAAGCGGGAACCAGACAAATTGTGTTCGCCACATCACAGACAGCGTGCGCTCCTGATAGGCTGCCATGTTGATCATTAAAATATTGAATACGGTGAAGTACTTTTGGAAGTGCTAAGAACAGCAATGGCATCAAAATGCGCTCGATGCAGGGATGTCTCAGTTATGCAGTTAGGTCAACATAATGACTTTGAAACCATTTACTTTCCAATACAGCGAGCGCAACATGTTTCAATCAACTAATTTTCACATTTCATTTCTGAGATTTTCCAAATTTTAGATTTGATAGCAACAAAAAATGAATGTTGAAACTTAAGATTTCAAAGAAAGATTATCACTCAATTTATCTCCGTTTGCTAATGGCTTCCATACATTTTTCTTCTGTGCCCCTTCTATTACCTAATTCGTCAGTATTTTTTCTCCTTCACTTGACAATCTGAGCAACAATGACAAAATCAGGTAAGACATAATCTCTCAGATGATTCGGTTGTCATCCGTTGAACCTACATGAGTAACTTTGTTCTCTGCTTCCATCGCATTGTTAAATACTAATCACTGGAAAACAGAGCAATTTATGTTGATGTATATTAATCTCACTGAAGTCTGCAGTTTTGTAAACAATAATTAAATATTGACTTGAATCCTAAGTTGATGCATGGGAACAGACCTGCATAGCTGCCGTTTCATCCAATATCAGGAATCATCAGCAGGCCTATTTCACATCTCTCGACATCAGCACAACTCTCTATTTAACGCTGCAGTCATGCCCTTAAATAGCAATAAGTAATGCTCGCAAATAAGAGATTTACAAATATCATGTTAGTGAAAAACACCGATAACATTCTCCCGAGCCCTCTAAACTCTGATAACACTTCAAACAGGCCCTTAACTGCATTCCGTTGGCCAGGCCAAACAAATGACAGTGTCCAACTCTCAAACCTGGGGAAGAAGAGACAATAAATGAGGAGCAAGAGTAAGTAAATGGCGACATATGACGAAGTCGATGTAATTTGTACCAAGGTTGTACCGAACAGTGTCCGCCAACGTTGTAGTAAGTTTCTTTGTCCAGCGTCAGAGATCCTATGTTTATGCCGCAGTACTCCGAGAGTAGAACAGTTATGGATCAGAGACCGGAGATTGGCAGACAGTGTCGGATAGAATTGATTTAATAATTAACACACGGGTCAATGGGAGTTTTGTTTAGAATAGAGAGATTTTAACAATGGCCAAGATCTAGTCCCGGCTTGAGCAACTTTTTGAGATTCTCGACATGTGACCTGTTTTGCGAACCCCTTTTGTGATGATTTCCTGTTCAACGACCGTTGAACAAGGCAATACATTCAAACAACGTTTTGACAATTCTGTCGATGTTATGCTAAACTTCAATCGCTATATTCACAAACTCACAAAAAGTTTCACCATGGTTAAAAAAAAAAAAAAAGGAAAAATGGACGATGAAAAGGACAAGCAGAAGGCCAAAAAAATCTAAGGCACTTGTTTGAAGCGTTATCAAAATCACTGCTCAAAACACCTTTGGGGCTGGAAACTTGTGCTGACTCAAAACAAATCTTTCCCCGACATCGTCATATGTTCTGAACAATCAGCATTCGATTTGTGCAAATCTATCTCCTCCGCATGAATTGTCCTGTATTTAGGCCGGCGCTGCCGCGACCATGCCATCGACCTTGCCAATAACCAACCCAATAATAGGAAGCAGAACTGCGCTCTGCAAGTCAATTAATGTATTGTCAATTAAACATAAAACAGTAGATTCCATAACACTGAGGATGCAGAATACTGAGGCAAAATTCAAGTTATATAATGTCAAGTTATATATAAGCTACATTATATTAAATTTAAACAAATTAAATAAAAAACCTATTAACTTTACCATTGTCCTTCATAACTTCTTCAAGTTTGATTCTTTAACGACTATTAAGGCTGAACGCAGCCTAGAGGAAAATGTTATGATCAACATCAAAGTAGCTTGAAGTAGCTTGAACAACTGCAAACACGTGCTTGCCCAATCAATTGCTTTTCTAACCCTAACTATGACTTGATATTTTCTTACAGTACTTGTGCATGCATCTCACACACTAGAATGGCACCAGGTTTTAACACCATGTTTTTTATCACCCCCTGTTAATTAACACCTGTTAAAACCCTGTCAAAACCTAGATTTTAACATCCTGTTAAAACTATGTAAAAATCGCTGATGTGAGTTCTCAAATTTGGTAATTTTTTATGAAACGTGCCTGTGAATGGGCCATTTTTACAGCTATTTCGCATTTACAATAATATTTAATGTGAAAAACCGATGATTTGGGTAATATGGATAGTGTTCTATTATGATCTTGTTTTATTCCTGTATTTATGTAGTGTAGGACTATAGGCTACTGTGTCATTTATATGGTCGAATACCTGCTACACTTCTATGAAATGGGTCTTGAGGCGACCAGTCTACGCAATTTAATTGAAGCTAAGCAGTCAACTGTTGTCTCTGCAACCTCTATATAATACATAAGTTATAAGTAATTTAAGCTGAACCATACCACAGGTCTGTTTCATAAACAGTGCAACTCTTATCTATAAAAAGGCGATATTCCGCTTCCTTCTTTATACAAGTGTCCAATTGATCACTAATCTCAAACCATTAATTACATTTTTTGTGCATGACTTGTTATTCTTTCCAGGTGATAGGTTTTAGTCAATTTTTGAGACTTTCGCACATTTTTGTTACTGTAATTTGAATGCAGATTTGACATGAATTAATGGACTTTTCAGTGGATGATTTCTTTAGAACAAAAATACATTTTTGAAACATAACTTTATAAGTTATGTGGTAATATACTATAATTATATTAAATTTAGGTTTTAACATGTTTTAACAGGGTGACACCTGTCAAAACCTCCCCACACCCCGACTTGGTATCACCTTGTCACACTCCCCCTGCTCGACCTTGTCGAATATCTACCCGAAGTTTCCATGGTCCTCACAAATCTGAGTTGTTTTTAATGTCTGCTCTCAGCTAATCGTCTCTTGAATCTTGTCAAACTTTCACAGATCTCCTTGTTCAGAGATGACATCAACAAATAAAAGGTGAGTATTTTGTGCCCATCTGCTGTCCATTGTTGATCAAACAACATGCAGCAGCGGGAGGAGGGAACCAGAAAGAATTGCATCAGTATTCCCTCGAGAAGGGAAGAACACAAGGATTTGGAGCTAACAACGAGTTGGGGATACAGTCAGAGAATGTCTATTCTGCTATGCAGCACTCACTGCGGCGGCGGCCGATGGTATTGACAAGCGGAAGCAGCGATGTTGGCTGGAGGGACAGAGGACGAGTACCTCCACATTCTTGCATGTTCCATACAACCATCTCCTGCGAGCCAAGCAACCGGTTACGAGAGGGGGATCAAGCGAGCGGTCAGTCTCTGAGCCGGTCAGAAATGTGCGCATGAATGAAGATGAATTTCTTCCGGTGAGGAAGAATCAAGTTGTGCTGATCCTAGAAAATCCGATGTAATATTGCAGGAGTCAAGAAGTAGGTCCTTCTCCCACTGACAAGCCACTTCTAAGGAAGTAAATCCGCCATCAGACTTGAAGGAGCAGTTTTGTCTCTCAAATTCTCTGACCAGGACAGGTCCGCTTGTAAGCATGTATAGGGCCTATATGAACAATATCAAGTTGCTGGTTGGGTAGTGTTAGGAGGATAAACTGACATTTACAATAAATCTGTACCTGACGATTTATTTCAATCTTCATTGAAATATCATCGTCAGGAACAGATGGAAAACATCTACAAACGCAAAATCAGACTTTCACAGAAAGATGCCTACTACGAATCTGTGCGCCTGCCGAGCTCTAGTTAGTTCCTCTTCTTGAAAGAGACGATCAAAGAAAGACACATGTTAATCCAATGGAAAGCATGATAATGCCGTGTTTAGCTTGACATCCATGAACATGGTAGGAAATGACCTGAAGACATTCCATGTCAAAAATTATGACACTGGGCTTAGCGACGCTAATACGGGTATTCGAAATACAATCTTAATGAAGTTCAATGACATCAGACGTTGATTATGATACAAGAATGTTCAGAAAGTAGAAATTTTATTAAATAATTTGCGAATTCACGGAGTCGCACTTTTAGTAGCGTACAGTTATCAAAACATGACTAGAAGTTGTTAATATGCAGCTCTGTCCTAAAAATCTCAAAGAAACACAGTAAGTCAAAGAAAGGAATCAGAATGGAAAAACGGATCATGCTATCACATTAAGGCAGATCTACAGATCTACTGCAGTCGGCATATATTGAGCAAATAAATGAAAATCTGCGAGGAGGACAGATCTGATATCGATCGAATTGCAATCCGGATACTCGAAAGAAGAAGTAAATAAGATACAAATACCTGGAAGTGGGAACATCGGTATTCCTATCTCAGAACAAAAGTCAATGAATAGAAAGTAAATAACTTTTCCGACTTGTCTCAGTCATGAGAAGAGGCGTCTGAAATGAGACTGAAAAACGAATCGCTGTTCTCTATCAGACTTGAAATGAAACCGTTGATTCTTTGATATTAAAAAACAGCATTCGTTTGCCAGTATTATCGGCAGTGAAAAATGTGTTTCAATATGCGAATCGTGCGGCCGGCACTTCCATGCACTAAAAACGACAGAAGAGCAGTAAAAGTTTCAAAAAAGGTGTGAAAATGCTTCTTGTTCGAGGAAGCAACTTCACTTGTAATTTCTAGCTGACAGTAAACTACTAAATTTACTTTTATTCAATTTTTGAATTGTACTTTAGCCAGCAGTATTATTTCATTGTATTAACAGTATTCCTATCATTTTTGTCATGATGTTGAATCTGATTTAATTACTTAACTTTGACTTTGATTTACGCATCTCATGATTCCGTTATAGTCCGGCAGCCAGAACGAGTTTCTGCAGGGAACGAGGCCGAAAGTGAGACTTTGACAGAATGATGTACACCCTATGCCTACTATGAATCGGCACGTCTGCCGAGTTCTAGTGAGTTCCTCTTCTTGTCAGACAAGATCAAAGAAAAACACATGTAAATCCAATGGGACGCAGATTGCAGTTTTTGACTAAAATGAAATTTTCCATGTTTTCTCTGATTAGACGAAAAGTATTAAGCCTAGAGTCATAATGTTTGGCATCGAATGTCTTCAGGTCATTTCTTATCATGTTCATGCACCCCTGTCTGTAAAGCTAAACGCATCTAGATTTGGCGAGCCTCTTAATGTCAGCAAACACAAACATCTTGAGCAACTTTATCCACATTCAACCACATTCTCGCATACATTGCCGACTAGATGCATGATAAAAGCACATGCATATCATAGGAAATGACCTGAGGACATTACATGTCAAAAATCATGACTCTGGGCTTAGTGCTTTTCGTTTAATCAGAGAAAACATGGAAAATTTCATTTTAGTCAAAAACCGCAATCTGCGTCCCATTGGATTTACATGTGTTTTTCTTTGATCTTGTCTGACAAGAAGAGGAGCTCACTAGAACTCGGCAGACGTGCCGATTCGTAGTAGGCATAGGGTGTACATCATTCTGTCAAAGTCTCACTTTCGGCCTCGTTCCCTGCAGAAACTCGTTCTGGCTGCCGGACTATTACTTTCCGTGTTTGACTTAAACTTCACTACCTGATCCGTGATGTTGTGACGTAGCTACTATTGTCCTCTGTTTCTTGTGTATAATACCAGCCAGCCTGAGCATTTGTCATGACGGCCTTTGTAACTGTCCACACTGTGATTTCACTCAGCTCCGTGTACGCTCCGTTAGAGAACGGACGAAGCGCCGAGCAGTCTATGTCGTTTTCATTATCACGGATTATTTACAAATGGGCACCAACAAAGCGAAGAAAACAATTGCTTTTCTAGATATGGAATATGGAATACTTACGGCAAGATTTACTTCTTGTAGATTCTCTATATGACTGAAAGGCAACCCGCACTTGTGCTTGCACGATTTGTCAATAGGTAATGATGCCGATTGTCAGCTACAGAGTTGATCACAAAAAACGGACCACCTAAAATATGCCAAGCTTCAATCGATTCTCCTGCCTTTCAATTTCCTTTTACATTGACAAGCCACACACCATTCGAGAGCTTATATTCTCAGCTTTTCAATGAGCCACTATTCATTCGTATCCGTCATTGTGTAAGGAGGGCAGAGGTCAAAATGTGAAAATCGCCACTTTTAGAAATTTCAAATTTTCCATGTGGAAACATGTGAGCATGAGAATGAATCAAATACGAGGTGAAAGGGCTTTCTCTGAGCATTCTTTTGATGCATTGTTCGTCGAAATTGACTTACTTTTAGAGAAGTTATGATGTCTCAAATTCATTGCATAATTTGCCCTTTCTATCTATTCTTGAAAAGTTATTGTTTACATCTTTGGCGCTAACGAGGTATTTTCACTCTCTCAATATCTGGAAGTGTTCATCTTGATGCGATTAAGGCTAGAAGCCAGAGGGGTGACCACATGTCAGATAGTGAGTTGTTGGAGACAAGGTAATTCCAATGTGTGAATCTTACTGTTAGAGATTTGTTAGCCTAACAGTATTCCTGTGCGGTAGCCCCAGGTCTACCGGACGCAGAATCTACATGCACCATACGTGCACTGTTTGAGTCTCGGCTCCAAAGTCGAACAATATGCAATAGCTGATTAGAATTAATTTTTTCTGCTATTAAAAGCAACTTGCGTCTCTTAGGTGAGAGCACTAGAGACAGGTGTACCGACATGTATCTATGTAGGCGTCAAATTTCTCTTCAGTAAATGGGAAAACCGTCAAGCCAATTTCATTGAGAAGCTCTTTTCAAAAGCAATCGCGTGATTGATTCCTTTATTTCAAAAGATATCTTGTAATGTATAAAATATCTGAAACTGTGACACATTTCGTAGCTAAACATAGACGTTCGATAATACTTTCATAACTTGGATAATCAAATGTCGAATATCCAACCTTGTGTGCTTCGAATATGTAATATTCATATTCTCTTTCCTTACATCTCCCTAACAAACAGACAGGCCTACAGGAGAAATATAATGAGAAAATCTCGGAATGGATAATGAATTGAAAGCAATATTGCTCAGTCAGATTAGTGTTTGAACAATTTACCTCCTGACAATTCACTTTAATGTCGACTGAGAAATACTGAGTTGTCCCAAGTGCGTGTAGATGGCGGCTCATGAATAAGCAGACATTCCGAAAGCTCAGTGAAGCTGCTGTGCGCTTTGACGGTCGTGCCTCAGTGACCCCGCGCGTGTCAGGAATTATAGATAACAGTCCCAGAACGTGACACACAGGGAAGGGATTAGGTGGGAGGGACGGGGAGGTTGAAGCCACGCAACCCGCGTCTGATGTTTATGAGAGAAATAGAAGTTGATTGAAACAAAACATGGAAAGCGCGAGATCAGGTTAACAGAGGCGTCGAAGGAATATCACAAATTGTTCCACTTGTCAAGAGGAAGATCAATATGAGACATGTGATCAGCTAAGTTGGCAATATTCAAGTGCTCATTTCAAGGCAGACAGCGGATTCAAAGTTCGAATCCACTCTACAGCAAATGACTGTTGTGAAGCTTCGCGTTTATTATCAAGTTTATTCCTTAAGATCACATATGAGCTTTCATCACATTGCAGGGGAGCTTGTTCCCGATTCTGCACCTTCGATGCGATCATAACAATGCCCCATCCTCTCCCCGGCATCTCGGAACAACATCATACAAATGTATACATGTCCATCACGGTCGACAGTCCATTGCATTAAGAGCAATGGCATCCGAGGCATCACCGACAGACATGAGAATCGAATTGAGTGGAACAGGTCAACATTCCTCGACTTATGTTGCTAAAGTCTCAATTAGACTTGAATTCGAATACCGGAAATGCTGGTTAACATAACATCGTTTCATGAAGAATACAGCAACATGTTGAATACCAATATCTGCATGAAAGTGGTTAATTGTGTATCATCGAAGAATCTCCTCATCGTCAACTGGAAAAGCAACATCTCTGCGTGACATGGGAAACATAGATGTGCGGCTGCTAGATCAACTTATTTATAACCGCAACCAACCGTGAAACGCAGACAACACATGTATATCCGGCCAGTATCAGACTGTTAATCGCATGAATGTATATGTTTCGAGATTTAATACCCTAGAACAGTTATCTGCCGGTATTGCAATAGGCTGCAACTTACATAATTGACATCTTACATCACAAGCTTCTCACATCGACAAAATGCTGCCTCAGACATTTTGGCCTACCCGAAGTTCTAACTGTTATCTATTACCATACAAAGTTCTGTTTTCCTAAATTCAGTGGTTAAATCAGCTTATCATCTGCACATGTAGTTGTGGGCTACAAATGCACATCATATTGGCGTATAGATGCATGTCTCATTGGCCTATGGTGCACTACATGATTGCGCTATGTCTTCTACATCATTCTTTCATTTAAGAAACGCATCAATCACGATGAAAGCTACATCGTCATATAGTGCACATCACTGCATGATGATTGCTGGTCGCAAAACTTTAACCGTGAATAACCGCAATTCTTTAGCCCGTAAAGTGCAAAAAGCTGTTAATCGCAGTTAACTTTAACCGGTATTCATTAAAAACATCGTAACATGAAAAATATCGTAAATGTACTTGAAAAACATCGTATTGGTCTTACAAAGGCATAGTCTCCTTCATGGCTCATGGCTCCTAGTAATCTGAAGCCTAGCGTCACTTCCAGCGGATATCTATTTAGGATTTTTTTATTGCGATCTATTAGGATTTTTATTATTAGATATCTATTACGATATTTTTCATGTTACGATGTTTTCATATAGAACCCTTTAACCATGGTTACACGTATAACCGCACATCACTAATGGGGAATCCCTCTCCCTGATCTCCGATGTGTTCCCAAAGCTGAGCACGGATAAGGCCGCTGACGTGCGGAATCGTGCGTAATAAAAAATACTACACATTTTGGGTGCCAAGCTAGTAAACGGAAATGCCAGTTTAAAAGATTTTTCTTTTACTACTGAATTGGAACGGCAGGTAGCGCAACACTGCTGACTTGCTATTCACTAACGATTATTCAAGTCTCAATTAGTGCCCTCTTTTTGTAGCAGAGCATATGAACATCTTCGAGGCCGCCAAGAGGATCAGAAACTGGTTTCCGTCAGAAAATAGACAGTGCAGACTTTGCACAGAATTTGTTCATTCAATATAATGGTCTCCGTGCCACAGTAGTCAAGTGCTTGGCCCAGCGATCTTTCGGTTCCGAGGTTGAATTCACAAAGTGTCACTGGAAGTCGTCAGGAAGGGTATCTGAACTAAAGAGACTGGAGTATAACTGCTTAATGAAGGAAGGCAAGGCTATGAAAACCGATTCCAGACTAGGACTCGAACTTAGATAAAATTTGGAAAAAATCTCGAGCTTTCATCAACTTTTTCTTAAACTTCTTTTGACGAACATTTGTTGTTGTATTTTTGGTGATTAACATGGATGTGACAGAAATGAAGTACAACTGGATCCTCCTTAGTACTACCTAGTGGTCTCCGTGGCACAGTGGTTAAGTGATTGGACTAACGATCTTCTGGTCCAGAGGTCGAGCCCCGAAGATGTCATTGGCAGTCTTCAGGAAGGGTTGAAAGGACTGAAGATCAAAACGTTCCAGATTAAAGTCTGACTGTGTCAGCATCGCGCAAGAAGTGATGTTAAAGTATCCCACTTCACAATATAGTCTAGTTTTTTGCGGCCATGAGTTAAATGAAAACATTTTTTACATATTAGCCTAAGGGGCCCTTTTCCACACAAAAATAAGTAATAAATGTAAAGAATCAAATACTAAACGTGCGCAAATGTTCACCAAATTTTCGAGCTAAGGTTAATCAAATTAGTGCATTGATTTGTATTGCCCGTGATCTAGCCTCGGTGCGAAAATTTGGTGAACATTTGCGCACGTTTAGTATTTGATTCTTTACATCTATTGCATTAGGTATATGCACAGGAAGGGCCCTTAAGCCATGAAAGTTCTTGAGTTCACTGATGACTATCATTTAGTTCATGAATTTAATAAATTAACAGGGAATTAATTTGCACAATACAACAAACATAGAAATACATAATAGTATAAAATACGATAACTTTGAAAGTTTAAAGAATGTATCTAAATCATACAGTACAGAACATCATTAATTTGTGTTATGTATTGTGTTCGCAGACTTATCACACATGCATGTGATCACATCTTCGCTACGATTCACTCGATGAGCAATGTGCTACGGTTCATTGAACACAAGGGGGAGAACATATAGGTTAGGAGAGGTCAAAGGAAAGTAAAAACATCCTTTTATCACCTCCTCTAGCATCTCCTCAGCCTCACCTCCACTCTCCTCCATCTTTTCTCGCCTTTTACACTTGCCAGCTGACAAAGGATCAAAGCTCAACCCGCGCGTTAGTTTCAACTCGGCAAATTTCATTATCCCGAGCAAGAGAGCGGTAACAGCATTTTCTTATCCCGTTAAAGTCTTGGATCTTCTCAAGCGGTGAGATGATTACAGCCAAGTCGTAAGGGAGAGGGAGAAAGCGCCAACTTCTCTCACCTAGAGGCAACACGCGTGCGCCGAGAACAGAAACAGTGACTGACTCGAGATCATCTTCCGATCATCCTCTCTGTGGAGGTACCGATAATCGAAGTGTCAGACTGACACATTTTCTCGTCGTCAGGTATTCAGGAAATTCAGTCAAGACTGCTAGCTTTGTCGAAGTTTGAATAAAGTGATGTACGCAGGTTGAGGAAAGGAAATTTGAATGAGAAAGTGCAGATTAACAAGTTCAGTATCACTCATCAATGATATTGGCAGAAGCACAGCAGTTTCCGAAACTCATGCTGATTAGTAGGCTCGTTCATAGAAGTCGGATTGCTAGCTATCTAAACTATCTTAGAGAGAAGACACGAGATATCTCCAGCATGCTTATGTGCCGGTAACAAGATTACTTCAAAGCATAGTCATCTTGTGATGATCCTTTAAAGTCAAAATGTCGCTGTAAAAAGTTCTTTTGCAATTTACTTGTTGGAAACATTAATTGTAATGCTAGTTGAAGGTTAATTAGAAGCTTTCAAGAAAAGTTGTTGATTAAAATGCAATGATTCCCTTATAGGCCAAAGATTAAATTCCTCTGCAAATGACACTACTGAAAGTTTGACGAGTAGAAATACACCCGAAAGGAAAAAATCGAAACCACTAAAAGAACAGGTTGTATTCCATTCATAGGCTCTACTCCATACCTTGACATCAGCTTCTGGATCTGAATTTATTCGCATGATATTATTTGGATATAATGCCTAGCATCTACTCATAGTGTGATTACTTGCAACATCTATGCACCGAAGCTTATAATGCTAAGCAAGAGTTTCATGTCAGGAATGATCGATGATGGCGTGTAGTTTGACTGTGCTTTGAGCTAAGGCAAAGACATCAACACAGCTGACATAGTACTAGTACTTTCAAATTTCGGCTAGAATATATGCGTTTATCCACTCCCTACAAAAAAGCATTAAAAATTGCTCTTTGTTATTCATTGAAATTTGTGTCTCAGATTTGGGATCCAACATTGATCTTTCGGACGAAGGAGCACATTCTGCAATGCAGCAGAACTTTTTTACTTCCTGCACGGATTACGCATTGCATTTTGAGGACTTTCTTCTTTTCATCTATCAAGTCGTCCCATTTCGATAAAATGTGTCTCTTTGGCAAGTCTCACCGTCGTAAGTGTAATGCTACCTCAAAGTTATATCTCCTACGTACCGTAAGTGAAGCTCGTATAGCACGTATTGAAAATATCATCTGCCAACAAAAGGTATCCAATTCTAGTGGGTAACCAAATGCTCCCCGAATCACGATCCTTCTACTGTTGCAACTGCGTTCTGTGTACTTTGGGGTCAATTTCCATCAACTCTGCTGCGGCAGAGATAATCAGAGGCAAGTTCATGAGTTTGACTTCCTCTGCAGTAGTTCGGTGTCGCTCAATTCCGATTCTATTTGACCCTACTGATTGTTTCGCATCAGATTCATCATGACGAAACTGAATGGAAATCAATTAATTGCTGATGGAAATTTGCTTTCAATCAATCAGAAATTAACGCAAAAAGCGCTCCACAAGCTTCATAGAGATGAGCATGACATAAGTCGGAATACAAATCAGTTCATTATGTTGTTATTCTACAGAAATGTGACAGATAAGAGGATTGCGGAGTGAGAACCATACTCTGACCGACGAAATATGTTCTGACGAATCGACGCAATGCATTTCGTCGGAATATGTCAAGGAATTTTATGGTACGTATTTGATGAGGTGGTGGCTCGGATTTCTCGGAGAATATTTTATCAAATTAATATCAAATCTCAACAGATGTAACCACCACGAGACATGTTTCGGCCTGTTGGGCTTCATCAGTCGTGGGTAGGTTTGAACCAGCGACGTTGGAGCTAGAGGACGTGCAAGCATACCCTCCTAACCACAAGGCCACCGGACCATCTGTTGAGAGCGTGAATTAGCCAGGAAGGCACTGCTTTAACGCAGGCACGTGGAGGGTGGACTACATTCTGCAATCACTTAAAACCGCATCCGATCTTTAGGTGGTCAATCTCAACAGATGGTCCGGTGGCCTTGTGGTTAGAGGGTATGTTTGCACGTCCTCTAGCTCCAACGTCGCTGGTTCAAACCTACCCACGACTGATGAGACCCAGCAGGCCAAAACATGTGTCGTGGGTCGTGGTGGTTGTATCTGTTGAGATTTGATAGATTCGATTTTGTTTATGTAAGATGAAATCAGTAGATACATGATAATACTGTATATGGGTGACAAGTGATTTCAGGGCTTGACTGACAGGCTGATTTGAAAATCCTATACCATTCTAGTTCGATATATGAATTCTTCTTAAACTGGATAAACTTCTTGTAAATTTTGCTTTAATATTAATTAATTTTACAAAATTTCAACTTCATGCAGATCACAACTATATTGCTCTCACTAACCAGAAGGTTTATCTTGGCAACCATACTATCAGACTATACACTGGCGGACAAATGGCCATTAATAGTTTTTAGCACAGAACACCGCATCGGTGTTGAAAAAAGTGCAATTATGTTCTTTTCGTTGATTCCGCTTCAGCAGGACTTTAATCTCACAGCATAAAGGTTTAAGATATTTGTAGATAGGTTATGTATTTACAATAACTGATATTCTGATTTTTTCTGGCTCACCCAAGGCACGAAATCTTTGTTGTCAGAGTGGGACCAGTTATATCTGAGTAAGCACTCATGCAAGAAAATGCCTATTTCTTGCCCAACCGGTTCTGAAATGGTTCCCTTTTCAAATTTTGAACATAAAGCGCGATAAAATTCATGACAAATTATCAAGATCTTTTTCCCAATTATCAACTTTGGAATAAGTCAAAATGAGAAGAAAAATTTACAATTTTTTTTTACTAATCCCTGCCCCACCAAAGGCGCAGCGTCCTTCTAGTAAGCTAGAGGTGAGGCAGCTTTCGCATTCTTGCAGCTCTCACCAGGCGAGGGCTAGTAACCTCTAGTGAGAGCGGACTATCGAGGCGGACAGACTCGAACACTAGACATTTTACACTTCCGTGTCGAAGCGCGGCCCTTAACCAACTGAGCCATCCTACCACCTAGATGCATGTACTCGTGCTCGTAGACTATGTGCAATGAATCACGTGACACTAAATGCATTAAATGATAGAAGCATCAACTTACCGGCCTTTTTCAGATTCTCCTCTGCAATGGGAGGGTGATGTGATAGTTCATGTTTTACACAAAGATTTCGATAAACTTACTCCTTTGGTTCTTGCAGCAATGGGACACTTTTCTTCGAGATGTATTGATTGGCCAACTTCTGTAAACCTGTAGCATATTCCTTCTCGATTGACGCTCTGGTTTTACAAAAGTTCCTAAAAAGATAAAAAGGAAAATTTCAAAGGATTTCAATGTTCTTCAAGATTGAGGAAGTTCCTACTTCGATCATACTATACAGGCATAACATTCACATCTAACGGCATTGGTCAAGTTCCTTTGACCACGTAAAAGTCAAGCTGACTGTATAAGGCAGCGCGTTATCCGGTTATGCAAGGATTTTCAACGAAGGTGAAATGCTAGGCCGCTTAGCAACAGTTATCATCAGAAAATCATCATCACAAATGGGTCGGGACAAACTCGGATTTTAACAGCTGTGAGATGGGCTCGTTGCCGGCGAGCAGGGTTCACACTTAACTGCGACTAAACGAGTGAATTTGCCAGGTTGGCCACTAAAAGCAAACAAAGCTGATCGGAACACGAGGCCGGCTTCATACCTCTGTATATATAATGCTTGGCCAGGCCTCAGTGACACCAGACAAGGCCTAAATGACTTCTGGCTGTGTTTGGGCTAAATGACACATTCCTCGGCTTCAATATAGACAGGGTTCAATGTTGATGTCTGACTGGACCCACTGACACCCGGCCGGACCGAATGATATCTGACTGGACCCACTGACACGAGGCCGGACCTACTGACACCCGGCCGGACCGAATGATATCTGACTGGACCCACTGACACGAGGCCGGACCTACTGACACCCGGCCGGACCGAATGATATCTGACTGGACCAACTGACATGAGGCCGGACCTACTGACACCCGGCCGAACCGAATGATATCTGACTGGACCAACTGACACGCTGCCGGATCGATCTATATCTGACTCGACCAATTGACACGCGGCAGGACCGAATGTTATCTGACTGGACCACTGACACGCGGCAGGACCGAATGTTATCTGACTCGACCAATTGACACGCGGCAAGACCGAATGTTATCTGACTGGACCACTGACACGCGGCAGGACCGAATGTTATCTGACTGGACCACTGACACGCGGCCGGACCGATAGAAATCTGACTGGACCCACTGACACGCGGCCGGACCGATAGACATCTGACGGAACACTGGTACCTGGTCGTACCCCATGACACCTGGACGCAAGAATGGCACCTTCCCGGACCCACTGATACGTGACCAAACTTAACTCTACTGGTCCAGCTACATTCTTCTGCCATTCTTGCACGAATGGATATTTGGGGTGAAATCCTGGTGACTGTCTCATTGACAAGATTAACAACCCTACAATGATGAACGTTGGCACCTCTCCGCTGGCGCCAGCGTTGAAACCAAGACATTTTGCACGAGACGCCATTAGGGCGGTAGCTTTGCCAACAGAGCTAACTTGCCACATGACACTAATATCACTCATAGAGGAGACATAGCTTGGAATTTCCTTATTAGACGAATACATTCGGAGTCTGGCAGTAATACGCCTCCACAAGACTCCAACAGCTGTCTAAGAGACTCAATCTTCTGATCACATTTCACGCGGATGCACTATCTTTCCCTGAATCAATTGAGCATGGAATTACGTGACAATACAGAGAAAGTGAGACGCCTCATTACTATAACCGTTGATTTTATCCATCATATGAACACAGGTGACATTTAGTTCTACACCAGACGCAACGAGATCCAACTTTCCTTACATGAACCAGCTCAGACTGACAGTCGTCAATCAGTTTTAACGTCGTCATGAATTATAATTATTGTTTGATTGACTGCTAATTTTTTTCTGAATCTCATGTTTAGTTTCACTACACGGCATCGGTGTAAATCACGAGACAGGTTCTAAATTAAATTTGGCAGGTTTTCACAATGTCTATCAACCCTCGTCGGCTTCCCGTGCTGTTTCCCGGTTGGAATAGAGCCGAAGTATAACTGCGTGCCGAGGATGAGCAAAGTACAACGTCTACCTTTGAATTTGATATCCTAGGGCGCCTCATTTGTTTTACTTTACCTCATCCAGGGTTACCAGCGCTTGTGTAATGAAAAAAATGCACAAAATGCTTTTTTACAGGCACAATTAGCGTTATCATTGAAAAAATGTTTAGGCAGCGGAAAGCCGTCATTACATTATTGTCACATTGTAAGAAAAGGTTTGTCCTACGCATTGTTGATGACCCTCTGCTTATGGCTGCTACTGAGAGTGAACTCCAAGAAAGCGTTACCGCCTAGGAAACGAGACCGTCGTCGAAAGGTCTGAAGATGAACACAAGAAAGAGCAAGGGACTGGTTAGTGGAACAAGGGATAGGATAGAATAGAAAGAAAATACCAAACAGTGACATGGCCATGTGGGGCATGTGGCATTGGAGTCGGAAGCAACTCCATTCGGTGTACTTCCTGCCCGAAGTGGGTGCATGCGAGATGCAGCAAAGGGAATCCTGAACAGAGCTACCAACTTCATTTGCCTAGCATGCGTATCAGGGCCAAACATGGATGTCGAATCGGCTGCGGAGTGTGTCGACATGGAATGAGCTCGCCTTGAGTGTGTGGACAGTTTCTCCTATCTTGGAGACGTTCTCGATAGCTCTGGAAGTGTTGAGCCGGCAGTAGTGTCAAAAAGAAGATGATGCAGATGGTGTAAATTCCATGAGCTGCAATCCTTCTTGACGTCTAAAAGGCCATCTTTAAGAACCAAGGGTCGTGTATATGGAGCCAGTGTGTGGCAAGCCATGCTTTATGGTTGCGACTCATGGCCGCTGCTTTCGTCCCATGAGAAGATGCTTGAGCGTGTGGAAATGCGAATGCCAAGGTGGATGCAGGGTGTCCGCGCAAATTTGAATGAAAATTTCCAGGTGTTTTCCAGGGTAAAATTCATTTTCCAGGTTTTCCAGGGAAATTTACCAAAAATCAGGGGTCAAATTTGAACGAAAATTTCCTGATTTTCTGCAAGGAAAGTTTACTCAAATGCACGCGTCAAATTTAAAAGAAAAATTCCGGGAAAACCTACCCAAAGTTCTGTGGCTAAGGAGCTTACACACCATAAAATTAATATAATTGACGAAAAAAATTTGAAGTGGCGTGAAATTGGTTGAATTTTTAAGGCGCAGGTGATTCCAAATAAAAAATACCAATATATGCATCAGACGGCTACATTATATTTCTAGAAAAAAATGAAAATACAATCGATCGCATTAAAAGCTTGCGGATTGAGGAGAACAAAATAGAAAAAGAGTATAATAAATAACGAAAAATATAAGACTTAACAATGAAATGTAACAATTAACGGAATATCTGTAAAGTCCACTCTATAATGAAATGCAACAAGGTGAACGTCAGAGCGTTGACATTCAGATAAGATCATTTGAACTGAAGCATTGCAGCGTGAATCCGTGGAAGGTGGAAGACCAAGAGCCAGAAAGAGGAACATAATGCTTGATGTGCTGCATATGCATGAGAGTAGTCACAATCAGCTTAGGAGAATGACACAGAAGAATTGATCGAGGAAAGCTCATTGACACACGACGTGTCGGGAATAATATATCTATACATATTGAAAACCTACTTGAAATGTGTTTGAAAATATTCGATATTAGCCTGGGATCATTCGGAACAAGCCTGGTGCCTAAATGAAGTTTATAGGTTGAGCACCATTTTGCGTCAGTAGATTCTGCCACACGGCAATCAAGTGTGTAATAGCATTAATCCTAGATTACGGGTCCTAGTTCCCTATACCACACGACGTTAATGAGGCAGTCTACAGCTCATAGTCCACCATTCCACACGACGTTAATGAGGGAGCTTACAGCTCATAGTTCCCCATACCACACGACGTTAACGAGGGAGCTTACAGCTCATAGTTCGCCATTCCACACGACGTTAATGAAGGAGTTTACGGCTCCTAGTTCGCCATTCCTCACGACTTTAATGAGGGCATTTACAACTCCTTGTTCGCCATTCCACACGACGTTAATGAGGCAGTCTACAGATCATAATCCACCATTCCACACGACGTTAATGAGGGAGCTTACAGCTCATAGTTAGCCATTCCACACGACGTTAATGAGGGAGCTTACAGCTCATAGTTCGCCATTCCGCACGACTTTAATGAGGGCATTTACAACTCCTAGTTCGCCATACCGCGCAGCGTCAGGGAATTCACAGCTACTAATTCACCATACTGTACAACGATTAGGAGTTCGACAACAGTTCATAGTTAGCCATACCATGCAGTTCGGTCTCATTCATGTTGTATACGTCATGATAGGAGATTCCAGTCACTGAAATATTCTAAAAACAAAAAGATTGTACGAGAATGAAGGCTATATTTGTAACAAATAAGTAGAGATATGAAAAATCTGGAAAAATAGAAAATACTTCAACCATAGAGTAAGCATGACTTCAACAACTTGCAATTAGTGTTTTAATTAGTCTCAAAATTTCCAGGACTTTTCCAGGATTTCCAGGTGTTTTCCAGGGTGCGCGGACACCCTGTGGATGTGTGGTGTCAGACTATCGGACAGGAAATCGAATGACAGCATCCGAAAAGCAATGGGTCTTGAGAACATCACAGACATCGTGAGAAGGCAAATGCTTCGTTGGTTTGTCCACGTGGCGAGAAGGGATGAGTGAGTGAGTGCAACTATATGTAGTCTCTTATATGCATAAAATGATGGATGGAAAGGTTTTAGTGATCAAAAATGCATTTATGCTTCATTAATTTTGAGCCTCTGCACGAAACGAAGTCATCACCAGGGAAATTTTGTGGCTATAATATCCAAAATGTCAAATTTTCATTAGCCTCGTTTGTTCTCTTGGATGAAATACTACAAGTGATATGTTATGATGATACAATCGCTTCTAGCAGTAAATACAGTTCTATGACGAAATTTAACAGGCGGCGGTAACTTCGCAATCTCAAAATGTGAATGTGTTGAAAATGTTGCATTTTTGTATCATTGTTTATATCATTTGCTTTTGTTGTATTGGGTTGTTTTCTAATCTTATCTTTTAGTAGTATGCCATTCATTTGCTTTCTTCTAGCTGGTTTTTGACTTACTTTATTTCTTGATTACTTGTGTATTTCTTAATTTTACATAATGTCTTTTTCTTTGATTTACATTATTTGCAAATATTCGTACCTGCTCAATCTTACATTGTGGATGGAGAATTTATTTATATCTTATATATTTTATTTATATTTCAATATATCAAATTATTCATATAATTAATTGTTATTATTATTAATATTAATAATCAAATATTGTATTAATATTGAATATTAATATATTTATTTTTTTAAATATATTTCATTTTATATACATTCGTCTTTATTCGTTTCTTATTTTATCTTTTACTATGGACTGTATCTGTACTTTAAAATGTTCGCACACGGATTCATATCGATTTTATCACTGAGATTGCGAAGTTAACGCCTCCTGTTAAAATGCGTCATAGAACTGTATTAACTGATGGAAGCGAATGTATCATCGTATCACATCACTTGTTGCATTTCATCCAAGAAAACAAGCGAGGCTAATGAAAATATGACGTTTTTGGTTTACAAATTTACATGGTTAATTGCGCCTTCGGAGAAACTATTATATCATTACATCTTCAGACGAATTATTCAAGAACGTACTTCGTATCCCAAAAGGAAAGCCTACACAATGATAAATTGATCACATATACCCTACACAGAGACGCTTAAATAAAAGTACCGTTTATTATGCCTGAAACATAATCCTGGGTTACATGTAACAAACAAGCAGTTATATTCAATGAATTTTGAAAGAAACACCGGGGGCAACTAAACAATTGTGATCTATCAATTTCAATATTTAGAAATCAAGATCAGATAGTTAGGTCAACTGTTGAGCAACAATAAATATGAAAAAAATGAAGCATTTACGTCACTACTCCCCATACTTGGGGCTTGGACGATGCTGACAGTCAGACCTACGGAGTGCTGTAGTACTTTTAGTCCGGATGCCCTTCCTGGCGACTTTCCAATGATACCTTCGGGGCTCGACCTCTGGACCAAGGATCGCTAGGCCAAGCACTTAACCACTGTGCCACGGAGAGCACGACAACAATAAATATCGACAGTCATATGTAATATATAAACGTCTGATATATTCACGGATGTAGCATACAATGAATAATGAATGGTGTGCGTTCTATGTGAGGGGGCGCTGAATTTGAGAAAATACGGGTGCAACTTTTCTTCTTAGATCGAGAACCACTGACCTACATCTGCGTCTAAATGAGCAAATGGTTTCAATTCTTATGTTTCTAACAAAACGCGAGCCGTCAGATTTCTATGGGAGGCATCACTGATATCATAATTACCTCAAGTCATCCAGTAATTCTGTTTCCTGCTGATGTTTGGTTTGAAGCTTCACCAGATGCTCTGTGTGGACTGTTTTGAGGTAATTCGTCGGTTTTGAGGTCTAAAATGGAAAAAGTATTTGTTAAATATTTGTTGGCATTAGGGTTGCACCGGATTTGGAGATAAAACAAATGCATTACATTATGTAAATTTGCTTTTCCTAAATAGTACAATGAATCAATAGTTTTGTCCTTGATTTCATGTTAAATTGGCAGCAGACTGATTTACTCAGGTTGGGTAGCAACAGAATTGCTGACTATCGGCTGAGATATCGGCGGATCTACCACACAACCTTGCAATCCCTTTTTTCTTAGCGTCACCGGCTGCCAATGAGGATTGAAGAGCACCCTACGTGGGGCAAGCACCCTCTATGAGCCAAACCAGGAAACCATTGCAGCTCAATATCGACAGTCTGCTCGACTATTTCAGATGATCTACATTATTTCGGAATGATCTAAATATTCAACCATCATCAGGGCGGCTTAATTTCATTACGAAGTTCATAGCCAAAATGTGACACGGAGCCGAACCCCTCGAACGTACGGATAGGGTTAATATAGGACCAGAGTTGATTTATATTTTATATATATTATTATATTTTATATTATATTTCTCAGCAAGAACATTATTACCTAGCTATCACGCCACTTGATGTAGGCCTGTGGATAATAAGAAAATTCGAAGGGAGCACATGAGATGTAGCAAAAACTCATTCAATTAATTTCCCTGAGGGGACAGTTTATTTGCATTCATTTCACAACCTAGCGCAGAATACGTTTCAGACACTTCCGTTTAAAAGTGGCCTTCCAGAACTAAATGCCATTCGGTAAAAAAATTGGACTGTGGTCAGCAGATGAATGATAAATTAGATGTAGCCTGCATACAACAATGGCATCCATTCTACATGTATATAGCGTACATGTATATGTAGATTACACGGTGTGCATTGACGTAACAATGCATGAAGCATTTTATCCTATATACTGGAAATAAATAAAAATCATGAATACGAAAACAAAATATATATCACAGAGCTCCTTAGATGGAGAGGAAGAGGGTAATATACCGACAGATGGTACCGATAAATAACGGCAGAGGGCCAAATACCAGCATTTCAGATGCTGAAAATCCGGTACACCCCTAGTTGAGCTGTTAAAAAGCTGTTAAAAATCCACTTATACTTATGCAAGTAACAGTCAAGATATAATCAGTTCATGAAGCTTTCTAATTTGAAAGATTCAGAGATAGCTTTGAGAAAGCAGTGAGAGTTTTACTAAATGAGAAACTTGGTGTCGAAGGTTTATTGCAAATAAAAATAAATAAACAAATGAACCTTGTTTACAATCGGAGGCACGGAGCCTTTCTTCCATGTGGCCGAGTTGTCATTTATCCCACTCTCATTCTTTTTGTGCTGAGTATTTAGCAAGAATGCAGAATGTACCTATTTTAAAGGTCTTAGGTTTAACCCGACCAAGATTTGAACCAAGGTCTCCGGACGCAGAGGGAACACTACCACAGGGCCACAGCGCCGGTATATATTTTAAAGTTTACAAGATTCCAATCAAGTCAACGCACCGTAGCACATTATAATTTTCAACGAAATAAGTTCACTTCTATGCATCTATGATTCTATGTGAATTGTACTGAAGTCAAAGACTACTAATAAGATAATGGAAGTAACACATGAATAAGTTAAATCGATGCCAGATAAGCGGGGATAAGTCGAGAAATATTTCATTCAGAAAATTACTCTAATCCATAGTCCATATCCACCACATATTCCCATGCCGAAAGTTTTCAATTAACTTCGAGAAATTCATAAATTCATTTAACATTTAATTATTCCAGAAATTACATAAGATGAAACGCTCAGTGAAATTATCTATTAGCCATATGATGCACTTTAAGAATCATTCGTTTAATCTTTCCTATCAAGCTGGTCGAACGCTTGCCGATCAAAGATAAGCAACATCAACTTTATCAGTATCATTTCATCGACGAATTTCTCCACTTTGTTTAACTCAACGACTATTTGTTCTTCAGCAATTCCCCATGAGTCACCAACAATAGAATAGGAGTCTCCGAAACGTACACGAATCGCACAGCAATATCCCATTTCCCATCAGGGACTTCGACGCTGTTTTTCCTGTTCAATGGCGTCTTTCTCTATTCTTTCATGAATCGAGCCAATTTTCTACGAATGTTTGGTTGTTGTTGAGCAGTCGAATAAATCATATGCCTCATGTTTGGTTGAAATATCGAGATCTTTGACAGGAAAATTATGCCTTGCTATTCATGTAAATAAGACCATCACAGCGTGCAACATGTTAATGTTTAATTATCTTTTTTATCAGACCGTATGAGGAGAGATAATGTAAAGATTGTTTTCTGGCATTGTTGTAAGTTCCATTCGTAAAGGAAAGATTTTGTGATTGTTGTGATACTTCCTTCAATCAAAGTTAACGATATATAAATCCTATCAACCTATTCAAATTATTACTTTGAAGAAGGATCTCCGTTATCATTATCCTAGTCAGTGGCAACATCGCACGGGCATCGTCAGGAGAATCCATGCACGGCTTTTGAAAGCCGCTTATGTTTGGATGACCTAGGCTTATGCACACTTAGGTGCATGTAGTTTAAGCAGTTTTAATTTATGTTTCTTCATATTGTACGGCGAATAGATGTACTCAAAGGTCGGCAATGATAAAATGATATCATTGTATTCTGAGGAAAAATGATATATTTTATATCATTTCATTTTTGAAAAATGATATCATCAAAAATCTTTGTTCTATTATATTTTCTAATCATAGATTCTTCGCATTTTGTATTGAAGCAGATTTTGTCTTCTTCGTTTGTTCTACCCATGTCCTTCCGCACTGGCTGATTCATGTAGCGAAAAGCAGCAGACTATTGTCTGTCAGTCTGTCTATCACACAAATTGTAAAACAACTCATTAATAACACTGCCTTGACTGTAATCTAAATATTCTTAACCTTTTCTCGCACTTTAGATACTGTTGGCATAACCAACTGCATATTGTAGGCATATTTGCAATTCGAGTGTGCATGCATAAAGCTTAAATCAAAACTTAAGATGTCTGATGTATAGGCCAACTTTTGATATACAAGAAGCTTTGTATGACTAAACTGCTTTCTTCGGTCTTCAACTATTTGGAATATATCGATGCTACATTCAATCTAATTTTAATTTCATTGCTAAGAGCAGTAAAAGTAGCATGGTAACATTGTAAATCGAAAAATTCGTGTGACTAGATCTATTCAGGGTACAGGCCTGCGTATATTTCACTAAAAATAGTATATTTTCATTATAAAAAATAAAACGATATCATTTTATGAAATTCGAAAAATGATATCATTTGATATCATTTTAAAAGTAATATGATATCATTGCCGATCATAGGATGTACTATTTAGTTCTAGACCGTTTTTTTTCAATGAGATAAGGTCATATTACCATAACTTAATAACACAAAAAGCTTCTGCAATTAGCTTGGCCTGTTCACTTTTTATTATCCATACAGATTTTAGAATATAAAATACAGTTCCTTAAAAGACAACAGTTGAGTTCAGCAGTATAGTAATTAGCAATATATAGTGCAGCAGTCCTCAAAATTACGCAATAAAGAAATTAGAACATATTGCTGCCTTTTGAAATTCGTGGCCCGCGACCACTCTCGCGGACCACTACTTGTAGCCCTCTATCCGAACTTGGTTGCTCACCACTGCTTTAAAAATTGCCTTTGAGTAACACGTTCTTGATTGATGGCAACATCCGGGAAACAGTCAAGCACTTTTGCAACTTGGAGATGCTGCCGATACGGACGGGGTGTTGACCCCTCAATTGCACTACGCATGCGGTGTGCTTGGAGCAGATTACTAACTACCGACCTTCTAATTGTAGTCGTCAGACAAATTGTAACTTTTTCCAAGGAACCGAAATGAGAATGGTGAGGTGGATGACAGGGTCAAAGTTGTCGACAGATTCTCTAACGAGCTTAGACAAGCAATGGGACCTCCTTCCGATAGAGAAGGACGCAGTCTGGACACGTAAGGCGTAGGTACCAGACGGAGTGGATTATGAAGGTAATTGCGATGAAGATGGAGAAAAAAAGATCAACACGAAGACAAGGAACTTTGAAATGTTCAATGCCGTACAGTAAGACATACGCAAACACCACCTCAAAGAAGACCTTTCAAGTGTGGAAGATCGCCATCAGAAGACCGTCCAAACTAGCGGAGCCTGGAAGGACGCTATATCGATGAGTGAGTGAGATTTTTATGATTGAACAGCATCTTTGCTGCTGTGATTTGGTAGTTGACAAGAACTTTCCTAAAGATAAAGTCAATCGATGGTCCTGCTCAAAAGCTGAATTGATTTACAGCTGTTTTTGTATTGAGTGTCTCCCTTGCCTCACTCAATGCCTATTTCAGTACCTCCACGGAATTCAGTTTCAAATAATCGGTCATCTTAGTTCAGAGGAGGCGAACTAAACTGTTGATGTCTGGTGAAGCAACGCTCACAAGATGCACTGTGTCCCAGTCTCTGTACGATCGTAGTGATAAAATAAAAGTGCAATGTCACACCTTCCGAATATATTTCCTTAGAAATGCCACTTCAGATAGACTTAGAAAAAATCACTTACAGTTAGAACAACGCGTCGAAGGTAACTGCTGCTGGTTATGGCCACTCAAAAGTGCAGCGACCAGATTGCTCTGATCGGGCAATACCGGAAGTCAATATGGGAAGGGGTGAACTCATCTAGAATTAAAAAATTGCGTAACAGCCAACTTAGGCGGAAACCGGAATTCAGGCAAAAACCAGAAAAATCAATAACGTGAAAGTAGTCTTGAGGGTGAGAAGTCCTCTTAAAGGCCTCTTCAGGTGGCAAGCGACAAGACTTGCGACAAAGGAAGAAGTAGACTTTAAAGAGATAGCAAAAGAGTTATAGAGCTAGAATTAACCACATTGGAATAATATGACATAAGGATTTCATATATCAAATCAAGTTATGATGGATGACCACCAAATGAACCTCAATTCCATTCAACCATCGCATTCATGATCTGTTGCCATCACACACAAGTTAGTTCTTGAAGTTACCTAGGTTAATTAGAAAACGAGCATGACGTAAGAAATATGATATTGGAGAAGACCAACACGCTAGCTTGATACTTACTTTACTCGAAATTACATGCAGATGTTTCTGTAATGATGCAAAGAAGAGAACATGGATGGAATACATATGGTAAATTGCAATATTTAATTCTTTGTTGGAAAATGTTGTGATTATTAGTGATTACCGTGTGCTAAATATCATATTATCAATGATACAATATTTTCCACTGATTGCAATGAATTTCTTGAAACGAAACCGCCGCCTCGATGTCTCTCGATGTGATTCCACTTATTTGACGTTGATGATTAACTGATAGAATTTTATGTTATAATATACTTTGAAAGTAGCGCATTAACGAAACAAGTACACCTTACCAGAGCCATTATTTGAGTATCACAATAACATCTGCACATTTCTAATGACAATGGACTGTTCATTAACTAAAATTCTGCCGACAGAAAAGTAAACCGAACTAATATTCTGCCGGTTTTGGTGTTGTACCGTCGTTCATTAAGTCGGCTGATTCAGAATATTAAATCAATATAATTTTCTGACGACAAAATTTTAGTTTCCTAAAAAAATTAATGAACAGTCCCAATGACAGTAAGCCATGGGTATGTGACAGTATTTGTGTGATAGAAAATCCAAGTAAATTCTTAGTGCTGGCGCGTATGTCTGTTGAATGACGATTTGTTTGCATTGTAGTTGCTTGTATCTACGTTTGCTGCCTGTGTTGTATATCTATGGCATTGTGTATCCGTGGTGTGAGCTAAAGTGAATAAGTGAATAACTACATCAACAGTCTGCTCTCGTCAGCTGCTTCAATTGTGATCATGCATGACCTGCGCCTGCAAGGACGAAAGGTTCTAGAAACTATAGAGGTCTATAAAAAATACATCGCTTTTACTTTAGCTTTCTATCACATAAATAGCCATAATAACACGCCAGGTTTGCGCACTTTTGAAGTTACTTGAAGTTACTCTTTTAAATCATATTTTGTACCTATGGAAAATTAAGTAGTCATTAGCTTGCTTTTTTTAACTTTGTTACCTTGACGCACTTTGCTACATTGAATTGAGGTTTCTGTAATCAATAATAAAACATTTGTCACTTAATGACATCGTTTGAATCATTTACACTGCAAAGAAAACTCTGATTGGTTCAAATTATGCAGTCAAAAGAACGAAATATGTAAGTGGGAGGATAAAAGAAAACAAATCTCTATCAAAAAGTTCATTGTATTCACATGCTCAAAAGACACAGAAATATAGTTTTCCATACTTAAAGCATGAATTTCTGATTGTGTTCTTAAAACAACCTCCTAGAAACATCATCCTCTGCCGTTCGTTCGATGGAAAATTTCAAGAACTAAATGTCAACTTAATGCGCTGATAGAGGTATCAAAAAGTTGCTAAATGAACTCAGTACAAATCGATTTGTAATTCGATTCAATCGTGAGGACTCAACCGTATAAAGAAACTCCGGCTGGTAAATATCCTGAACCTGCTTGTTGAAGTCACGGCAAAATGACTGACTTCTATCGATGCCTGTATGCGCACTCGTACATGTCTTGATAACAAGTGCACAAAACAAGGCACCTGACGGAAGTCTTGTGCTAATGATGTTGTTGTTGTGATAATGAAGACAATCTTGACAAAGGTAGATTCAATGACTGACGTCCTTCAAACAACAGTTGTCTTCTTTTCACTATTGGTTCGTCCTTTGATGTAAGAAGGCAAGAAATATAATTCGAATTGGGATTATATTTTGTGTTTCTGATTCGATTTAATCCTCGTGCATGGGATGCAGATACTTTGTTCCTTAAAAGTAATTATTATTTTAGAAACAAGACACCTCGGTGATTGTAGCTGTTCACTCTATCAGAATTGATTTTTCAGTTGTTTCTTGTTCTTAATTAATATCATCCCCGGCTGTCAGCTGAATCTGGTCACTGCTACACCCAGAGATAAACTGCATTGTCTATATGTTTGGGTCTAGAGATGACTCTCCTATATGCTGATGGTCACGTCCAGAACTAGGCTCAAAGGACAAGGAGATCAATTTTTAAACGAAATGCAAATTCAGGACTCAATTCTGACAAACCTGAAGGCTGACACCACATCAAACGTACACAGCCAGTAAATATAGATCGTGACGAGTCGAAGTGTGAAAAATATTTCCATTTGACGAATTTATCACGGCGAAAAAATAAGTCCAAAGACTTCACTTCACATGCCTGTCTGTGATCTGAGAGAACTCGTGGGTTCTCTGATAAGAGCCACTTCTGCAATGCGCGCACTTGGCCAATCACACAAGTCAAAGACACGAAAATCTATGTCAATTTCTATCGTCTGCTACCATTGCATACAATGGCTGAGGGAGAGGATTATGTCCGCTCTAGACTAACCCACACGTAAATGAATCTATCTCTGTGGCTACAATAGACCACTCCGAACAGCCACCTCCCCTTCTTCTCTATTAACTGAATGCTCTGGCCGTTGTGGATATCTATTTCGAGTTACCTCATCGCATTTTATGTTGCCACAATGAAGAGATGCAACAAGTATTGTGAAATACGATGACTTCCACGGGATATTTGTCTGAAATTCCTTCTCAATGGGCTTGCATTAATGCAACGTCTGCATGTCTATTTATCAGGCCCGAAATCCTTAAATACACAATGTTCAGTACGGACACTGTGACAGGATTATCTGTCATAGTAGCAAATGTGAGTCAATGATTCCCTGTGATGCTTTTTTTCGCCCACTCTACGGTTGACAGCAGGTCCGTTTAAATGCTGTGCAATTGATTCAACAAAAAGGAACTGGTGTTCAATTATCGGCACACTAGAAGTTCAGTTCAAGTTATCATTGAAGGAACACAGCATGGTCCTGCAACTGAGGGTATTATCGATGGCACTCATAGGTCCTACTTGCGATTTGAAATACGTCTGAAGACTGAAAATGCGCTACAAACCATGCGCATTTTCTCTCCCCTCACAAAATTTCATGCAAGGAATAAGTTCTTTATTAATCAGAGCCATTAATGTGAAGCGTACGCGGTGTAGGTAGATTAGAAGAATGATTATGTTTCCAACGAGTTAAGTTTGAGTACTATTTTTTCTGGTGCGGCAGTGTTGGTCTCCGTGGCAGAGGTTAAGTACTTGGTCCATTTATTTTAGTTACAGAGGTCGAGCACTGAAAGTGTCACTGGAAGTCGTCAGGGAGGGCATCCGGACTATGATCAATATGTTCTCTTGGCATTGTGAGATAAAGGGATACAGGTGCTCAAAGTCTTTACCAGGAATATATAGAGAGACGGTCATTTGGACGGTGTCGCACATTAGATAAACGTTATATTTTAATGATATTGGAGCGGTCAGCTTTGTTACCTGGGACTGTAAATCATAGAGATGAGAGTGTGGAGCAATCCACATTCATTTATGATATATTCAGTACGCTTTTGAATTTAATTGCCTATTTACTTGGATCGCTTGTTTGGAAATAAGCGTGACCAGTCTTCGTTTCACCGGCGAAAATCAGGCAAATTTATGCTTGATTAAAACTGATTCAGCCACGAGTGCTTTTTGGAACTTGCAGCCCGGTGAATTGAATTAGCAATTTCTTATTTTTGGCCAGTCGAAACATCACTGACATCATTTTTAGTCGACCAGTGAAGAGTTGATTCTAATAACGGACATATGTTCCGTAACATTTCAGCATCTGCGTTCCGTCGTATGATAAAAGGACTTTAGCCAAACTCCAACTGTCAACTTTCCGCGATCTGCAATGATCTGGGGCTCCGAGCATCTGCATGTGTGGTTGACCAAAGGGAATGCATCAAACGGAAGAAGGTGCTTCTATGCAACTGAACATATTTTTGCAATGATGATGTGGATTTTCAGGACTATTCCTCTCCAGCTCACGAAGCTGAGGCAGTATCCAATTCTAAGTACCAGATGCGGTTGAGGTCTCTCCCTTGGCCTGAGAACGGTCCGGACCTCTGATTCACTGAAATTTTATGGGGAATAATGGAGAAGTGGGTAAATAAGAAAAACCCGAGGATAAAATCAGTATTGCTGGCGTCCATTATTCATGTTTGACATCATTGCATCGAGACAAGCTTTCTAACCAATTTAGTGGATAGCATGGCGGTGTTGAAGTCGGTATTAAGTCAAAACGTCTTCGTGCAAGATGGTCTCCAAAATGTTTATTGTTAAAACTGTCCAAGGGAAAGTCACAGCTGGAATTTTATTAACAGAGATGTCTTCAGCAACATCTGAAACCTAGGTTTCTGTTAAAATTCTGCCAAAACTCCATACCTTTGACAGTTTGAAAGGTCTATTAGGCCTACTTCCACGAGCTGTCAGAGACTATTGACTTTCTGGCTAAAACAGTAACGGAATCCCAGGTTTTAGATGTTGCTGAAGTCGCTCCAGTTTGTGACTTTCCTTGACACAGTTTTATCATAACTTAGTTTCAGGACCATTTTGTAAAAAGGCTATTTTGACATGGACATTTGATGACTAAATAACTGTGCCAAAATACTAGGTGAGCATCAAGTTAGCTAACTTAATAATTTCTCATGAATAACTTACGTCAATTTTAGCATGTCCACCGCAAAGGATAAATAGATGGTGTATTCAATAACTATTATGTCGCTTTTTGCATCAAAGATAGCAAAATAAGAAAATTGCTAATTCAATTCACACGGCTGTGTTTATTAATATACCAGGCATCACATTCACTAACTTTCATTTAAGGTTTTATCTTTATGGTGCTCGCGTCTATTTCGAATTCAAGAGTTCTGACTTCAACGTCTGCCATTCAACAACGAGGTAAAATCATAATAACAATTTGTCGAAAGCATAGGGAAGAGATCTACATTAGATGCATTTCCGTGATGAGTTTGGGTGTATGGTGTATTTGAAGACACTACAACGAATATAACATAGGATTAAGATGTGTCTACGTTTTTTCAATTAATCACTTCCTCTTTCCAAGAAGCTTTAAGGAATAAGAGATAGAAAACACCCTCTTCTTTTGCAATAAAAGGCTGCAGCCTCCACTTTCACAAACGAAGCAAACATCACACAGCCATAATAATGATGAAGAAGCGAAAGACTGGTAAGAGATTCAATGAAGGCCCCGGTGAGTGTGCACATCACTCAAATTTGAAAATAAATTGAAAAGTAACGAAGAGGGGTTTTTACTCAGCATTAGGAAATAGAGATCGCAGGGAAACATGCGACCGAGAAAGTGAAGACAAAACAGTCAAGGTGAAGGTTTACGAGCAGCATAAAAATCAGTTTGATTGACTGAGTTCACGCATCTGATATCAAAGGAAAGAAGAAGATGCTCGTTAGCTTGAAGGCAGGAGATCGATGAAATCTTGAAGATAACAACTTTTATTTCGTTCTCAACTTTCTTCATCCAACGGAAGCTGGCCTAATTGACGTCGAATGACTTGTTGAATCCTGCAACAATTTTGAACAAATCACCCAAAGACCACAATCATTCTACAGTAGTATTCGGACAACTCGTCACCCGGATAACTCGTCATTCACACTTAACTCGTCATCGAAAAAAATTCCTTCAGAATCTGCTATCTAACACATACATTTTAATTCGCTTAACTCGTCAAACCGATAACTCGTAACTCGTAATAGAAAATAGTCCAAAAAGAAAGTTTCTTCGGATAATTCTTCAATATTTTTTTGCACTTGTTCAGCTTAACAGTAGGCCACTGGTTTGGGCTATCACTATCCGTGTACCAGAGAGCCCTGTACCGTAATTTGATACAGTGTACATAAATTTCATTTCTTAAAAAATTAAATTATTACTGATTAACTTAAAATTTTTAAGTAGCAGTCTACATACAGAATAACATGACACATTCAGGTAGATTCCCTCTATGGATTTCCTTATATGGAAGTGAAACGCTGAAAAATACCTTATATGGAATTCTGCATATTGAAGAAGTCTGCACACGAGATCATGTGACTCATTTATATCTCAAAGGCTAGCTGAGATGATGATTCAGCTACATATGATGATTCAAGCAGATTACAGTCTCTAGACGATCAAAGGTAGGCCTACATGTATTTGGGGGGGGGGAAATAAAACAATACCACCATTTGTACAGTCTGTCACCGTTGTGTACCGCTGACACTGTTTACAAATAGTACTGTACTGCAAACTGTTACAAATAGTACTGTACTGTATGTTTACCTACATACACGTAGTAGGAAGCAGGCTAGCAGGCAAGTTTAATGCATATAGGCATACATGTACATGTACACATGTACTATCTAACAGGTTAAGCTTTGTAAGTGCTGTATTACATGCATGTGCACGTACATGTATTAGGGATGAAGTTGGCGGTGTAGCTGTGATATTATACTATATTTCAAATATCATTAATGTGCATTCCATGTAAGTGGTTAGCCTTATCAATAAAATAACAACTTCGGATTACTCGTCATGTTTGGCCGCTCCCCAGGGGTGACGAGTTATCCGAATACCACTGTACTTGATTTATAATTAGGTTTTATCATGATTTTTAGGAGAAGTTACTCAGCCCGCACAATGCACATACAGTGAATTGACAACAAAGGTCTGTCGCAGTACATTGAATATCTAAAGAGAATGACAGCTATTAAGTCAATACAAGACACCAACACCCTTGATTCCCAGACCGCACTCGCCTGACCTAGGAATCGAACCGAAGTCCGCGGTGGAGACGAGCTCGCACCTTCTTCACTAGGCCACGCTGACGGTTCAAAAGGAACGCGAGTGAAGGCAGAAGTCATCTCTAAGTGATATCGACAGCTTATTGTCCTATTGTTATTGACCGTCAGCGTGGCCTAGTGAAGAAGGTGCGAGCTCGTCTCCACCGCGGACTTCGGTTCGATTCCTAGGTCGGGCGAAGGCGGTCGAGGAATCAAAGGTGTTAGTGTCTTCTATTGACTTAATAGCTAGCTGTCATTCTCTTTTGATATACAGAGGATTATCGAATATTCAACACTGAACTCAGATTTCACACAATTGCATAAATAGAAGAGTTTAAGATTCCAACATGAAGGGCAAACAGATTGGTAGCCTCGTGCTTGAATGATTGTTTAAAGGGCTAGTGTTCGGATTCCACATATTATTTGGATAACATGAAGCGGTCCGGAGCTGATCACAGAAAGCGGACCACTTAAATTATGTCAACATTTAATCTCCTGACTTCCAACCTACTTGTACATTAATGCATCATTAGTCACTCTAGAATTAATAAGCTTTCAATAAGGTAGTATGCACTTTAATCCTTGATCCTGGCTTTGGTACATAGTCAAATGATAAAAATCGCTCCACATAGAAACAGTAACTTGGCACGCAAAAATCTTCATGATGAAAGGTACAACAGAGTACAAGTTAAAATATTTTTCTTAAACCAGTTCAGTAGCTCAAGTGTAAAACAAAGTGTCTACTCGCTGACTTGTCGACTAAAAAAATGAGGTATAACTATGAAGTTCAGTGTTTCGAGTCTTCACACTCTTTCTCATACGCAAAAATCGCTAAAAGCAAGGAATATCAGTCAGAACGCGTCTATAGATCGGTAGCTGTCTTTCATATTACTAAGATGTGCAACTGCAAATGCTCGCATTTTCTCTGTTGAAAATAGCCAACTGCTTAAGCTTTCTTAACGAATAAAAGCTTATGAAGAACATTGGGTAACTTAGGACCTTTGCTAAGACTACGTGGTTATGGATAGCTGTTTACTACGCTATTTCCTGAATGCAATGTAAAGAATGTATCCAAATAGGAGCGCTTCACTGCTCTTCTTTAAGTGACTGAAATATGTTTTTCGTGTCTGTTAAACTTCCTCTATCCAATGAGCGCTTTATATTTACGGCAATAATCATTTTCTGCAATTTTTAGGCTAAATTAGAAGGTGTTCAAGAAGGTTGATTGTGTACAACAAAGAGTGTTGTAGTTTACAAGGAAATAGGAAAATACTGTTCTTTTTTTGACATTTGAGCAATTTTAGACGTCTCATTAACGGGGGGACAGACTTTTCGCGTCTTTGTGGCTGCATGGTGGCTCATCACTTATTATTTTACCGTACATAAGATTAAACAAGAATATCTATAGTTTTAAGTCATCATTATGTGCAGAAAGTTTTGTTGATTTCTTAAAGGATAACCTGAAAAGGAACCTGATTCGGTCACTTTTGATTTTAAGTTAAACCTGAAACTGTAGTGAAGAGCGGAATACATCTCTAAATGCATTGGGATGATGTTCTGAATACATGTTAATGCACGAATGATATTAGGATACATGTTCCGCTGTGTTCATCTTTGACAAGACAAAGTAAACAAAATGTAAAAATATCTTCAGCATTCATTGACCGCATTTCTGTGAGGCCAACATCATCTTATCGAATAAAGATTAAAATTATCTCTCATTTTTCTTCGAAATCATTCGTGGAAATCCTAATTCTTGAAGATAGAAACGGTCAGTCTGAGACAAAAACAACGATATCCTATTCATACTATTCAATTATGACTAGCCTATTTTCCACCCACACAGATAACTGTTACCTTCAAGCGATTTTGTGTAGAAGATGCTGACCAAGATAATGGACATTCACTCACTCAAAAGGCGTTGGAAGCTGTCCTTTATTATTGACAAAATATCACATCCTTCAATTCATTTCTATACTATTTTCATCACGCTGCATCATACAACATTGTCAGATTCCGTTATGGAAAAACATCACACTTGAGTGATTTTCCACCAACGAAATCATAAATAAATTCCTGTGCGCATAATGAATGATTATACCACAAACTCTATCAGTCTAGAATTGAGCAAGCAAGGCCGACCTACCCACCCCAAGACCTGAACAATGCCACGTGCGCTAGTGCATGTTTTGGTGCTTGTAAGGATTAAATATAGATTTTATTTCTTTCTCAACTGAGAACATTACATTTTGCACGAATGAAATAGAATCAAACTGTTCAAAACAGAAAAAATAGAGTGTGAGATGCTCCACAATGAAAATTGCCCTTATATAGGCTAACTGCAAATATTATGTTCTTGCAGAAATGTTTACAATGGTAAGAAGACGAACCCTTCCCTAGTTAACAGTCGTCAGAATGACACAAGGCTAATAAATCTTCAGTCTCTAGCTAATCATCGCACAGGTGGTCGAAATTGAAGCGCAGCAAGAAACCTGTCAAAGTTGAACTAATCCAAACACGGCATACAGTGGCTTTGAGTCAATAAAATTAATTTCTTTTACTAGATTTCAGATAACTGATGACTAAGTTTGCTTGGATGTCATGTACGATTTGGTCTGTCCCACACATAACATGGTAGCAAGTACGAAGTAAAATCCTGACACCACAAATAAATCATTTCTGCAGCAACGATTCTGTTCGTATGGAGCAATGAGCTTTTTGACGTCACCCAAGTGTTTATCTCTCTTCCCAATACAAACTGCTTTGCAACCGATTCGCATTTCAAATCTCATTGAATCTTGTGTGGATGTAAGTTAATTAACAAAACAATGAGGAACTGGAGATAATGAAGTGAAGACAAAGTTCAACCTATCAACGATACTTCACTGGTAGTATAGATGAAGAAAATGATGCGAGGGGACAACTGCATTGATTGATTAATTGATGTATGACTCAATTGCAATGAATATGCAATCATTACTGATACAACGATTACATTCTCATCTGTGAATAAGAAAAGGTTAGATAATCTAAGCTGTGACGGCTCACATCAATTCTCAGAAATGAATTTGAATATCTTGATCTGAACTTTGTCGACGTTGAAAGCCTTGCTGGTGTGAATACAACAGGCGAAGTTGATTTGCTCTAAGCCGATATTTAAAGATGTGAATGGCTCATTTGTCCAAACTACAGTAACTACATAACCATGCAATATTTTAGCATAAAAGACGAGCAACGCATTCACACCATGTTTGAAAGAATGTCCAAGGTCAAATGCTTCCCCATGAATTTTGATAAAAGCATGAAGCTCCAAAAAGCATCCTGTAGCCTATCTGTCAACGTATGAGAATCCGTCGGTCTAGTTTCCCCCGTAATGATATTTTGGGAGCTAAACCAGACGCAGATTGTGTGTAATCCTCTCTTGACCCCTTCATGCCGGAGCGATTTTCAAATAGTCTCTTCAAACATGGGCATAGCACGAGATTGGCAGAGGGGCCTGTATAGTGTATAGTCCGGCAGCCAGAGCGAGTTTCTGCAGAGAACGAGGCCGAAAGTGGGACTTTCACAGAATGTTGTACACCCTATGTTTACTACGAATCGTCACGTCTGCCGAGTTCTAGTAAGTACCTCTTCTTGTCAGACCGAATCAAAGAAAAACACATGTAAATCCAATGGGATGCAGATTGCAGTTTTTGGTTAAAATGAAATTTTCTTTGTTTTCTCTTGTCAACTGAAAAGTATTAAGTCTAGAGTCATAATTTTTGGCATGGAATATCTTCAGGTCATTTCCTATGATGGGCATGTGCTTTTATCATGCTTCTAATCGGCAATGTATGTGAGAATGTGGTTGAATGTGGATTAAGTTGTTAAAAATGTTTGTGTTTGCCGACATTAAGAGGCTCGACAAATCTGAATGTGTTTAGCTTCATAGACAGAAGTGCATGAATATGAAAGGAAATGACCTGAAGATATTTCATGCCAAAAATTATGACTCTGGGCTTGGTACTTTTCGTTAAATGAGAGAAAACATACAAAATTTCATTTTAGCCAAAAACTGCAATCTGCGTCCAATTGGATTTACATGTGTTTTTCTATGATCTTGTCTGACAAGAAGAGGAACTCACTAGAACTCGGCAGACGTGCCGATCCGTAGTAAGCATGGAGTGGACATCATTCTGTGAAAGTCCCACTTTCGGCCTCGTTCCCTGCAGAAACTCGTTCTGGCTGCCGGACTAGTATAATCATCGCATCGCATCTATTATCATTTCGCTATTCGGCTAGAAATGCATCAAATATGGAATCTTTTAACTTATTGGGCTAAATTAGCAGATTAAGTTTCATGTTAAAAGCTATCTTTTACAGAAAATGATAGATGTTTCACAGAAACAGGACATTCACTTATCGACAAGGCCGCTGGTCCACGGAGAGCCCCACTCGCTAGTCCCTTATCTGACGCATATCAATATTTCACGTTCTGAAGCATCACCATCGAGCGATAATGATAATGCAGATCAGACTCTTTTTAGATGAGAAGTGTCGAACTTGCCACTTGGGAAAATGAGTAGTCATAAAAATAGGGGTTCTACTTCTTGGTAAGGAAAGTAACAATATAGGCCTACCTGCCTTGTTACACTGAAAATCCCTCAAGATGCTAGGAATGATCGCTTTGTTGAAGAATCAATAACAAATTGAAGCATTCATGTCACATGCAACGCAAATTGAAATTCTGCCTAAACAGTTGTCTCCGGTGCACAGCAGTTAAGTGCTTGGCCTAGCGATCTTCTGGTCCAGAGGTCGAGCCCCGAATTGGCCGAAAGTGTCATTGGAAATTGTCAGGACGGGCATCCGGATTAAAATATCACAACGCTCTACATTACAGTCTGATTAAAGTTTTGTTGAATTATTCTTATGATTTCGTAAGTAAAAAGCCTTGCTGGCTACAAAATTCTGTGAATGAAATTTCATCAACAAAACCAAATATAATTTCTTGGAATATGACAATACATAGATGAAAGAGGAAGGAATACGAAAAGAAGCATTTCATCTTCTGTACTCGTGGAATAATGGAACAACAAAAAATGAAGCAAACTTTCACAGCCCATCAGAAATTATTTCAGGAAAACAAGCGGTACAAGTTGATACGGCAAGAATTTTAGATGCACTTCAGCACATCTTAATGACACGGTTCGTTATTATAGTGAATCTTGTATGATCATAAATTTACCTATTTATTGCATCATTTTTTAACTACGATTCTCCTAAAATATTCTGGCAAATCAGCATCTAAGCATTCAAATCTGAAATCAATGAATAGAAATAAGGTGCTAAAAATACAAAGCATAGATCAGTAGGTACATTGACCTATCTCAATAATCTCAAGCCAAAGAATGTAGAAATATGCGTACACATTCTTTTACTGGACACAAAATTGCACTTGTCGGACAACAACCCAAAGAATAAGCATTATTGTCTGATCTAAATTTTTGACAATGCATGTATTATGGGATGCAAACTAAAGACAAGCTGAAACCAACCACAAGCAGTCGGGAGGATGGTGTCAAAGAGGATCCATTTGCACTTCATTTCTATCACATCTATGTCATAACTGAAAAATGCCATGAAGATGTTGGCAGTTGACATGACATATATTCGCGAGGACCTTCGTCCGATTATCGACGGACGAACACACCGGTCAGAACGGAATTTTTCTGTATACATAAATCGGAGTAATTGTCTTTACCGTGGAAATTTGTGTTGCATTGCATTTCCTTCGTCCTTGTTTCTATTGCTTGGTGTAGCGCGAGAGATTCATATTTAGTTCATTTACATTTGCGCATCAGCTGACATCATGTTCATGTTTACATAAATTGATTGCACAGAATTAGACATGTCGTCTCTTCTTCTGTTTGGCTAGAATTGAAGCATTGGAACACTGTAACGCTAATGAAATGGCACAATCTGCCGACGTAATACCACAGCAATGAGCAGCCAGTTCAACATTAAACACGCCAAATTGTGAGAAGTTTCAGTGACTGTCATCAACCGGATCACACAGCAAAGAGGCACAGACGATGTCAAGTTCTACAGAGAAGCTTGTGAACGTTTTTTCGGTGCGCCTGCTAACTTTTTTAATAATGATCGGAGGGGTCAACATTATCGAGAAAACTTTTGCACAATGATCTGAATTCTTCGAAACTGATGAAATCGTGGCGATCGGAGCATCTTGAGGGAATTCACAGCAATCCGCAACCGACGCACGACTATTTTTCCGATCTCTGTATGGTATTAAAAATTTCTTTTTGCCCACTTGATAAGTTCCTGCATGTGTCATCGTTATGAATCACTTTGCACTCCTAGCAAAGTGATACGGTTAACAATCTAATTCTGTGATTGATTGATCAATGCATGGCAAGTCATTCCGGTATGTTGGTCAGTTGAGAACCGGACGATAGGCAGGGAATATCTGTAGGAATATATGTCATGTCATCTGCCAACATCCATGTTAATGACCACAAATCCAACAACAAATGTTCGTCAAAAGAAATTTGATTGAGAAATAGTGGATTAGAGCTTGAGATTTATTTCTTACAGATTTTATCTACGTTCGAGTCCACGTCTGGAATCTGAGGTTTCGTAGCCCTGACTTCCTTCATTGAACAATTAAATTCTACAGAAAGTTCGAAATCGCCGTGTATCACTTCTTTCCTAAGCAAATGAACAATTCATAATTTGTTTGATACATTTCCGTTCTTAAACAGTCTCCTACAAGGTACAAACTCTCAAATGAACATGATTAAATGATGGATGCACCTTGATTTCTTTATAAATCCCCCAACATCCTGTTTCTCCATCCATTTCGTCAGTTCAACAACTTTTCTTGCCATTCGAAGCTCAAAGATATTCGACTTATATGCCGGAATTATCTTGCTTAAATCGCATTCCTCGTCAATACTTTGTACCTACTTAGAATTTGTATTTGTCCCTTTTGAGCGAATTACAAGGTAAATATTTTCATTTATCAGCTAGAAATCTAAGTCAAACTCTTCTGGGAGTGTTTCCACCTTTATTCCTGTTCTCTCTTGCTCCCTCAAGTGTTCATGTCACGGCAATTTTATTCGAATGACAGATGCAACTACAATGAGTCTTGTTCAGTGTGTGATTGACGTTTCTGCAGACTTCTCAGTCAACTAGCCAGAAAAAAGTGTAATTTCCGGTTGTTATGGAGAGAGCACCTTCCACATTACGACCGAAACTATTAAAAGAGTGAACAAGAAATTGAACAGAAGAATTCTGTCACTGTCTCAACGAGTGCGACAAATCGATGGTGCTACAATTAATTCAGAACATCTTCATCTCGAGTAATTACAATTCTCTCACTGATTGCTCCCACGTATCTGATGCTGAATATAGGACGAGTACGAGTCAACTCAAGTGTGTGAAACGCAAATTATTGTTTCATGATTATTAAATTCATGTTGTAATTGAGAGTGAAAAATTCGACATTTTCATGGCAGTGGTTTCAGTTTGATATATCTATCAATGAAACACCGGATAAAATTTTGTATTTTAAGTGCAGTCAATGTGTGAGGTAAAGGCAATACGCTAAAACAAAAAATAATAAATCGAGACGAAGTTATAGCATGCATTTAGTGATAGATCTAGACCGAAGGATTCTAGTGATGAGACTGAATCTCTCGACGAATCCTATAGTGCGGTAACTACATTAATGCTTGACAGCGCGGCGGAGACGAATTGCACGGTTTCAGCACGCTGTCATACTTTGATGCTTTGATGAACCATTTAGAAAATACATAAAAAGGTCCGATCTATTCATCCTGTAAACACTGTCATTCAATCTGAAACAGAACTACCGATAGAACGCTAGCTAGCGCTCATAGCGCAAACCATTGCTAATGATTATTCGATTTCAATGGCTGAAAATACCAATGCACTGGCTTACCAGTCGCTCCATGATTGAGTTCTTGAAGTGAAAGCTACTGTGACAGTGCGCCGCTTACCTTTTGCCGCGTTTTGGTGAACTGCTCTCGATTCTCCCTGATGGGAAATCGAAACTAAACTTTAAATTTCTCCCAAAAATATTGTGTACGAGATTTTGCCTCCAATAAATTTCCCTTTGGAAATTGAGTCCTTTCCCATATTTTATTTTTGTAAATATGCACCTGTAAATTCTTTGTTTAACTGCTTCAATGTGAGTGACTTTGACGGTCGTTCACAATCTAGTATAAAGCTAGCTGCCAGACTATCTAGCAGCACAGAGTAATTGGTTTTGGAATAAGTCGCATTCTGTTGCCTGCGACTTCTGCAGCAGTTACCTTGGCATAACCATAGCGTCGTTTATCAGAATGTTTAGCAAGTGCTCCAGAATAACTCTATACTTAACCGTTGTAATTATCATTTGCTCTACTTCTATATCCTAAAATAAACGTCTGCATACAACGAATAAATTGCATGCAACCACAGTGCGATAAGAAATTTTAGCAGCCATGTGACGATAAATTCTTAGATGAGATTTACTGCAAGATGAGGGTCATTTATCGTCCGTCGAGTAATAAATTCTGTTGTTGCACAGCAGCGTCCACTTGCCACACGGTAATGATGTAAAAATGTAAATGCCCAACCTGTTTTAATTCACTTGTACCCACAGTTGAGACTGACAAGCATGATAAGTGCGACTTCTTTGCAAGTGTGATACACCACACTGAACCGATTTCTATGCAATTGCAGAAACTCTACCGCAACAATTCAGCAACCAGATCCAAAAAAGAATGAGTTTCAAACATAAAAGTTCTTTAACTTTGCTTCCTGGTACATAACGGTAACATGAACAAGATTAGAAGATCCGTCTGAACTGATGGTGTCCAGGCAGAAAAGCTCTTAAATTGCGATGTCTAAAGAGAACACATTTAAAGACGTGCTCTAGTTGATCACTAGATGTCATGGAAGTACATTCTCTCCATCACAACAATTGCGACTGAAAGTTAATTATGAAGTTAGTTACAAAAATAGAAAGCACAGCAGAGAGATAGAGAACATTGGGGTAAGTTGAGAAAGAATGCTTCCTACCTAAGTAATGGATTTCTGTCTAAATGCAGCAATTTTGGGTAGAAATTGAGCGTTATGAATCTATGACAAACCGACGAACCAATTAGATAATGAAATGCTGCCTGTTGATAGTTTAGAAACGGTTTCAGAAATCATTGGTCTAGCGATCCGATATCTATGATTCATACAACTAATACAGATTGCTTCATAAAAAATGGATCACCCTTAAACATCGCCTTAACTTCAACTTTGTCTAACTCCGCCAAACTTGAACGAATTTCTCTGAAATTTGGAAGATATGTCAGTTGTGCTTACTGATATCATTGTTGGAAATTTCAAGCATGAATATTGAGTTGTTTTCCTGTTATAGATAAAAAAGTAGTAGATAATTTGATCTTCATTTAGCAATGTTACACAAAATCATACCTCACTCTTATAAAATTACATTTGTTTCCTTTGTTATGTAATATGTTGTTCTACAAGTTAAAAGCTATCAAGCAAAACAAAAATAAAGAAAATCGGTCAATCAGAGCCAGTATAGCACCATTATTCATCAACAATAATGTAACTGCTACATGCATAGAAATTGATAACAATAAAACCTCTAGAATGGAAATGAAGCTTCATGCAATACACAATAGTGGCACAAAAATCGCACGCATTTTCACTTAGATGCACTTGTCAACGGCTGTTTCATTGGGTTAGAATCAGTCACATGTGCAATTCTAAGCTTTTCATTGGTGATTCATGCCCCAACTTAGTTCCCCCGGATGTGCCGCGACCTTGAGTCAATTTCCATTCTAGTCAACTTCAGATAAACAATCTATTTCTATGGCTACATGTGATTAACTGGACTTCATGTTCCATAGCTTCCTGACTTCGTTGCGGTGGTGTTGGCAGCACTCCTGATTGCTTTCAGCTAGAAATCTATCTCTTACCGGTTGAAAACAATACAAAGCACAAATGAACAATAACGAGATCGCATTCACAAAAGGCAAAGTGTCAGCCTTGCTAGAACTAGGCTTTTCTTTGCGAGCTACAAGCAAGCGACTAAATGTCCCTTACACAAATGTGCATCGATGGCATAATGATAATTTTCGACTCTGTCGTAAAGAGGGCTCTGGCCGTCCACGCAAAACATCCAAACGTAGAGACCGCCTAATTTTGAGATTTGTTAAAGTTGATCCAAGTCTCTCGTTAACTGAGATGGTTGCACTATATTCGTCTATTTCTAAGTCCACTATTCGTAGAGGACTTATTGAGTCGAATTTCAAGAGCTGTAGGAGGCCCTCTCAGATCGAATTATCAGATCAGCATACAAAAAGACGTCTCAGATGGGCAATGAGTCATTGTCACTGGCGAAATCAATGGGATCGGTTTGTCTGGTCTGATGTGTCATCAGTCCGTCTGAAGGATAGTGATGGTCGATTGAGATTATGGATAAAATCTGATCAGGAAATTCCGAGACATTTACATCGTCCTCGGGTACAAGGTGGTGCGACTCTACTGATTTGGGCTGGCATTTGGACCAATGGCCGCTCTGAACTTCACATACAGCAAGGAACCATGAATTCTGAACGCTATGTGAATGTTTCACGAATGAACATTGGCCAAATGATAGATCAACTTGGTGATCCATCGACTTTTTTTTACTGAATTTTCACCCCTAGCACAGCTATGAGCCATGAACGAAGCTAGGGGTTACTTAATGAAAAGTAAAAATTGTATTATTTTAAACAATAAAATAAAAAAAAACATATCTTCTAATCTGATTAAACTGTCCCCATCAGAAACCTATTCGCACGCCTCTTGAAAGTATCAAGATTGTATTGGTCAGGGAAAGTGGTCTGGGGAAGCTGATTCCAAAGTTGTGCCGTGCGAACAAAAAAGCTTTTCGAGCGACTCACAGTACGTGCGCGTTCTAAGCTCACATTATAGCATGTGAGTGCATTAGCTCTGCGTGTGCTTCTGGAGAAGATCTTAGGTTTGGGTACGGACTCATTTACTGCAGAGCTGCTTCTACCGTAATAATACCTGTAGAAGAGACTGAGTGAAGCAACATCCCGTCTGACGGAGAGCGGCTGCAACTTGCTAGCAAGTTTTTCACCCATGAGATTCTTGACACGTTTCTCAACCCGTTCAAGGAGGTCAAGATGCGTTTGTGGGGCGCCTGCCCACAGATGACAACAATACTCCATCAGAGGACGAATAGTGGACTTGTAAAGATAGCAGACAGTCTGTGGTGGAAGATAGCTGCTGACACGATAGAGACTACCAATGCGTTGAGCTGCCTGCTTGCTAATGGATTGGATGTACGGTTTCCATGACAAGTCTTTCGTAACCGCCAATCCAAGGAAGGAGATGGAATCTTGTTCTCTGATCCTATTATCTAACATCTTAATGCTATGATCATCATCTCCTTTAAGTCGTGAGTGCAGAATACTCTGAGTTTTTGAAGGATTGAAGGAAACAAGCCAATTGGCGCCCCATTCTGAGACCCTGCGTAAGTCTTCATTAAGAACGTCGCATAACTGCTGACGTTGCTGAGTGTTTTTAGCGAGTCGCTCATTGGAATTGAAGAGTGCTGTGTCATCTGCATACATCACCAATTTACTCACTAGGCAGTCTGGGAGGTCGTTGATATACAGCAGAAAAAGAGTGGGTACAAAATTGACCCTTGAGGAACTCCTGCATTGACAAACTTGGTGGAAGACTTTTGGCCATCTAAGACGACAGATATCTGCCGGTCACTAAGGAAAGAAGCAAGAAGTTTGTGGAGTTGATCAGCAACTCCATAGGACTTTAGCTTCATAAGGAGTCCCTGATGCCAGACTTTATCGAATGCCTTGGAAATATCCAAGGCAACTGATCTCGTCTCACCTTGTCTGTCAAGGACACGACTCACATGTTCAGTGACATATGAAAGAAGATCTGCAGTTGATCGAGAGTGCCTGAAGCCATACTGTTCTTCTGATAGAAGGTTCTGAGTTTCAAGGAAGTTAACAATGTGTTGGTTAATCACTGCTTCAAAAATCTTGCCAGCAATTGGAAGCAGGCTGATAGGACGGTAACTAGATGGAAGAGATGAGTCAGAACCTTTCTTTGGAACTGGAACCACGGAAGCTACTTTCCAACAAGAGGGAAACTCACCGGTGGATACACATCTACTGAACAGTTTAGATAAAAGTGGAGAAAGCTCAGGTGAGAGATGCTTGAAGACCGAAACCGGGATGCCATCTGGTCCACTAGACTTAGAGCTATCGAGACCGGCGATGATCTTTTTGACGTTTCGGACTGTGACTGAAGGAGGACTAACTGTCTCATCAGTGCGCGTGGGAATTGGAGGTGGAATTCTACCTCCATCGTCTAATGACGAATTCTTCGCAAACTCCTTGCAAAGAAGCTCGGCTTTGTCTGCTGAGGTTGTCGCCATAGAAGTACTGACTTCGGCATGACGGAGTGCTGGGATGGAGGATTTGTTCCTATTGGTGACACTGTTGTAAATCCTCCAGAAGTCCTTAGAGCCAAGCTTTTGGGTAGCAATGGATTTCCGTACATACAAAGCGTAACGGCTTTTGGCCTGATGCATGGTTTCCTTGCAATGTCTACGTGCGGTTTTGTACAATTCAAGATTCCCAGCGCTACTGTCACGCTTATACTTATGGAAAAAGTGGTCACGCTGGCAACTTGCAGCTGCACATTCTGGTGTAAACCAAGGTTGTGAGTGGGGCTTCATTTGGAAAGTACGGTGAGGAATGTAGGCCAACATCCCTATCTGAAGCCACTCTGTCAGTTCTTGCGCCGACTTGTGGACGTTCTCGCTCAGAATCAAATTCTCAGCTTGAACTTGACTAATAAAAGTGCGGAAGCCACACCAGTCTGCTTTGGAGAATTGATAAACTGTTCTATGGAAGGGTGCAGACGGTGTGGAGCAAATTTGTTTGCCAGAAGCTGTGATAACACAGTGATCAGACGTGCCGAGGGGAGAAGTAACCTTGTGTGAAAAACAAGTTGGATTTGAGGTGAGAAACAAATCAAGGAGATATCCAGTATCCCCAGCTCGGTCAGGCACTCTGGTAGGACAAGTGACAATTTGACTAAGGTTGTGAGAGACAGCGAAATCCTGGGCTGCCTGACCGGAGAGATCGGTGGTGCGTGAGTGCACAAGCCAGTTAACATTGTGCACGTTGAAGTCACCAAAAACGGCAACTTCAGCGCTTGGATACTCTTGTAGAAGAGAATCGATCTTGTCAGAAAGAACATTGAAAATATCCGCATTAGTTGATGGAGAGCGGTATAGGAAAAATAGAAGAAGAGTGGTCTTCTGCAGCGGAGCAATGAAGGCAAGATACTCATGCCTTGGATCCTCTGAGCTACGAAGCCTTCTCAAGGGAAGGCTTGTCTTGGCATAGACTCCAAGACCATGACAAGGTGCTTTATCCATCCGGTGATATATGTATCCATCAGGAGTAACGTCGCTTGATGACACACTGGGATCTAACCTGGTTTCCGAAAGGGCCAGAAGATCTGGTGACTTACCTTGCAGGAAGATGTTGATGTCGTAATTGGACCTCAGTCCTCTTACGTTGCTGAAGCTGATCCTGAGAGGGGTTCTGAGCTTGACGGCTTGACTACGTTTCTCGTGTGTCTTTCTCATTTTCATAATTTCTCATAGAATATCAATCAAATAAACGAAAATTATACTGTACAACAAAGTGATACAAGAAACTTTGGAAGGCATCAGAAAAAAGTAAATAATAGCAACAAAGCTGCAATAAATAATACGCAAAAAAGACACTTATAGGCACAGTTCATGTCGCAAAAGCTTGAAGAAACCCAAATGAGAACCCCTTTGCCGTAACAATGGGTACAAGTCAGGTAGGCCACAGAGGAACCGGATACAGTTACACGGGCTAAACCCCTCAGTAAAGCTACCCACGCATGTCCGTGGCAGTGGAACTGTACCGCCTTTTTTCGAGCAGTTGACCGGGCCTGCCTCCCAAAGCATTACCAGTGGGTTCGGGACCCTCGAACTACCTGACGCCCGTATGCCGTGAATACGTTGGATCTGTCACACCTTAACCTGCAACAAATGGGGAAGTGCAAAAGAGAGCAGTGGAAGGAAGTTCGATCACAAATGAGCCAAATAAGTGCCATGCCCAAAAACCTGATTCAACAACATGAAACATCTGATGACTATTCAGATCTCGCAAACCAGGGGGTGGTGTTAATTGGGACGGCCGAAGCCTACCACACATTTAAAATAAACAAACGCGAAGAAAAAGAATGAAAAATTAATCAAACATAAATAAATTCAATGACCAGTAAAATAAAATTAATATTCCAGAGCCTGCTAGTTAGCCGGAGCACGGTCACAAACCGCCGACAAGGTAGAACCCAAAGAAGCATGAGCTTCAGACGACAAAGCCTTATTGCGACTCCGTTTTCACCCTTTCACCGCTTTGAGGCCGCAGGTTGAGTGAGAAAGGGAAAGGGGGGACTTGGTTATTTATGGATGATAATGCTACGTGTCACAGGAGTAGTAGAGTCAACTTATGCAAGTCTCAATTAGGGCTTAGGACATTATCTTGGCCAGCTCGTTCTCCTGATCTGAATACCATAGAAAATGTATGGAGTATTCTAAAACGTAACGTTCGTCGTTCACTGCCACCTACAGATGGCGTATCACAACTTACGTCACTGTTAAAAAGAGAGTGGAGAAAGTTAGATCAGTCTAAAATCAACGATATCATCGAATCAATGCCTAGACGAATTGGTAATGTCATTGACAATAAGGGTAGGGCCACAAAATATTAGCTTCTCAAGAACCGTTACTGTATCATAGCTTATCAGATTATATAAGGACATTTAAATATATTAGGGACATGAAATAACATGAAAAATGCTTTCTGTATCATACTTATGTTTTATTTAGTCAGGATGATCCGCTTTTTATGAAACGGACTGTACATCGAGGAAGAAATGTCAGTTTGGCGGAAAACTGTGGCGACAAATCGGTTTCCTCACGAGTGACTAAACTCGCACTTCGGGCTCGTGTAATCGTTCGTGGTGTAACCTTCAATTATCAGACGTCAATTAGCTGGATACAATGTGATGCAACTCTACTCTGCTAATGTAACATGATATTCGCAGTCTTCAATATGAAAGGGAGTAGCACAACTACTGTCCACACGATTAGTGTAGACCACAGAGATAAATTGCCTTGTCTGTGTATTTGGGTCTGCAGATGACATTTCTGGATGATGTAGAGTGATGGCCATGATAAGAACCACTTATGAAAATGTTTCGATACACGCAAAAATGCATTATTACAAGTTTTGGCAGATCCTAAAACATAAGCAGTTCCTGTCTAGGCTACTAGATGCCCAAATATGTTTTTATGCACAGTTTTCCACTCAATGAATCTATTAATTCTATCATCCGAGTGACAGTTTTCATAAGAAAGTTATCATGGATCTGGCTGATTGAACATATAAGCTTACAGAAGCAATAGTGTCCAGATTCATATTTTCAGGAAGAACGGCTTTTGTGGAAACAACCATGCATGTTTAAGGTGGATTCACCACGCTTCATCAGTGTGCAAACGAGAGAAAGAACAATAAATTTACAATATTTACATGCAGAGTTCAAATCGTCGGAATTGATTACAACAACGCCAATTGTGTAGTTCGGGTCTGGACATTCAATAGGTCGTCGGAGTTGACTTCTTTGATGAATAAGGCGTCAGCCAATTTGGTTTGCCACGGTTTGGTGTTATACATGATCTGGAAGTTAGTGACGTCAGGAAAGTGCAAATGCATGCTAATTTCAGATGGCGGACTGCCTTTTATGTGTTCATTTATTATAGTGATAAAATGCCTTTTAGCTTCCTCTCTGATGTAGCATTTATCACACTGTTCGCAATGGTAATCAATTCCGACGATTTGAACTCTGTATACATATTAAATAATGTATTGTTCTTTCTCTCATTTGTACACTGATGAAGAGTGGTGAATCCACCTGAAACATGTATGGTTGCTTCCACAAGAGTCGTTCTTCCTTTAAATGCAAGCTTGCCTCTGACGGCGATTTGGACTAGATTCCTTTCTCACGTCGCCCCATGATAAATTATTTAATCGCCTATATTTTGTTATAAATACATCGAATATTTGATATTCTTTTCATACATAACAATGAAATGCTCAGCAGAATATCGTCATTGACAAACGATTTCGTGAGTATCAGGAATCGCTGAGAACACCGACACTCATTTTCGTATCATTAAACGCATTAACTGTCTATTTATGAAACTGCAACACATAAACTTTCTCAAACAAGGTCTGGATGGTCATGACATGGTCTTACGTAGGGCTGTGACACGGTCAGTGAAGAAATACAAGGTACTTGTAGGTACTCTTCCTCCATGTAACTGGGCAGCACGATTAAAATCGCAAAACTTCGTCATTGGATACTGAGTCACGGTGATGCGTAGTAGAATTCACATGAAACAGTGAATACACATTTCAAACGTTCTTATATTTCGATCATTCGATTTTCTAACTTCATTTGTAATTACACACTTCGCATGGACAACTTACTTTTCTTGCCATATTTTGTATAATTTGTATATCTATTTTATATATCTCTTCATGTGAATTTCAAATTTTATTCTGCAGGTCATTCACTTACTGCATGATGATAGCTACAGATAGTAACAGAAACGTATTGCACTGAATAGCATTTATAGATAAATTCTACCAATTTACTTGGCTCTTTCCAATCTCTATCATTAAGATGACTAGCCAAGGAATATTCCCAAGGACAACTTACTGACTAACTTGCCTTCAGCTCACATGAAGTTTTTTAGCGAAAATTTTGTTTTCACTCTATCTAGTGCGGACAGTCATGTCTTGAAGCGTTCAAAGGAAATACGAGTTTGAAACTTTCGAGACGGGTCTCAACACGGGCATGAACAAGGCAGCAGACATGGAAATTAAGAGCAGTCGCGGATAAGAAGAAAGACGATCCGACAGAGAAAATTGAGAATGTCAATTCGAACGGCAATGAGACTGGACACTTGAAGAGTTTGTCTCCTTAACCCTCACTCGGTCGACGTGCAATCTGAGGCAACTTAATTAAAGTCGGCAGTTAGACAACTGCAGACCCGAAGTGGAGACAGCGTCAAGAGAGAGAGAGAGAGAGACGACAAGGACAGTTGTTTTTCACCGGACAACCCAATGACCCATCTACAAGCCATTTCCATAAACAGTGAGGAAATCGACTTGCATTTGCCGTTCATTCTAGTCACGACTTCTTTCCCTGTCTATTCAAACTCCTTGATCATTCCAAATATGTCCGCTGGAGTTCTCCTTCAACTTCTGATGATTTCAAAGACATCACGATGCTAACTAGGCATTATTTTATATATTTCCCACGAAGTCAAGATACTGATGTACCACAGTCTAGCGGGGTCTAGACGAAGCAGATTGAAAACCCCGGAGCAGTAGGATGATGTCCAGTCACCACTCTGTTATATAAATCGTCTATTATTATTCCTTCAGCAAAGTAGATGAAAAATACAATGAATAACACATTTTGGAGAGCGCATAAATGAACATTAGACTCTGCATGTAAATGAAATACTGAATTAAAAAATGTAATTTACTAATCTAAAACGTCTAATTAGCTTAAATATTGACAATACATACGTTAACTTTATTCTGGACCACAACTCATGTAATTAATAAAGAAAAGTCTCAAAGGAAAGAAATATCAAGGAACGTGCGACGTAGTCTTTAGAAAGGCAGTCTTCAGGCGATAGTCTGACTTAGCCACAATTCGAAAATGGCTGACAAAACCGCAAAATATGAGTACATTAAAAGCAATGATTATCATGAAATATTTAACACGAATATTTAGGATGGCAGGGTAGTTGATAAATTATTTACATATTTGCAGCAACTAAATGCATAGGGATATACGTGCGCGTATTCATCGTTTTATGAAAACAGTGAGGCATTCTTTAATTTCATTTTATTCAGCTTACATGTTCCATTCTATGAGATTAGAGATTTACATAAATTGAAAGTAAACATGCAGCATACTAATTGTCATGTTGTTTATGGACACATAGCATTGATTAGAGCAGGGTTTCTCAAACGGCAGTTCGCGACCCAAAAGGTGGGTCACGAGCCCGTCAGGCTTGGGTCACGTGGGTCGCGGTGAAATCATTGGGTCACAACGCGCAACGTGGAAAAGTTAAACCCCAGTCAACTCGAGAAATTTCACAACAGCATGAAACGTGGCAAAATTTTGGTTGTCTGTGTCCTCCAAACACGCAGAACTTCAAGAATGCGCCTCTCGGGTGTCGGTTCGGATCAGCACAACATATTTAGGTGAGGCTGCATTTTCCACCATGCTACTGCTGAAGAACAAATTCCGTAGCCGATTGACGCATGATCACCTCGAAGACAATTTGATTCAGGCACTTAGCAGCTATGAGCCTAGCCGCCAGAAACTAAAGAGGAAGTGATCCTGAACTGATTCTTTGTGTAGCTGGTGTCGCTTGTTTTTGTAGCTAATTATTCGCTCGTTATTATTCACAGCCCGACATGGCTGAATGTTGTAACTGAAACTGCGATTTGCAGGTTGTTATTCAGAAGATATTGTATTGCATAGTATCCATATTTAATTTTCTAGCGACCTATCAAATGAATGATAATAATTCGCACTGTTAATGCTTTATCATTGTGGGTCGTCGCCGACACAGAAAAATCAAAAAATGGGTCGCGGCGAGCGAAGCTTGAGAACCGCTGCATTAGAGGATAGTACATTAAAGTATAGACTGCAATTCATGTATGGCATCACCATTCAGAACTGTAGATAGAATGTCTACGAGCATGTTTAGAAATGCGAAGTACGACTAGAATGATTACTCCTAGTTAAGACTGGCAGTGAGCTTTTAATAACCAATTAATGAGCGAAGGAGCGTGAAAAGAAATGAATTAATGAAACTAATTGAAATACTGAAACCAACCACGTTCTTTTACGGTTATTACCGATCATCAACCGCAGCACCGATTTTCACATTTGTTCCACATATCTCTTGATGCTTGGGCTATAAGTATGACATTGAGTACTCCAGAAAGTTTCAATTGTCGATAGCTCTCCTGTGTGGCACAACATTTACTTGATACTTACTTCTTGCTAAGTTTATTTTAGAAGACTGAATTACCTCCTTCGTTTTATTATTTTTCGGTCAATCACAATACCACATCGTCACTCGACATAAGCTTCAAATTCCATTTGCTGCAAATTTTGCTTCTCGAGTTCGTTGTCACTAGCAACATCGCGGTGAACAGGAGGTTATAAGCCACAATGTCTTGAATAAAATTTTGTTCGACCTTTTCTCCTTGGCATTTTTATACGTCAAATTAAAAAGTTAAGGTAAAAATATACTTACAACACGTTTCGGGGATTCACCCGTCATCCAGGGTATCAGCGGTGAATTCGCTGTCAAAATCATTTTTCTCTTAGATTTCTTCCTTTTCGTATTGCACCCTATCATCATTTCTCACACAATGTCTCCATTTGATCAGTAAATAAATCGAGACAACTGAATAACGAAATCAAAAGTTTATACAACGCGCTCTCAAATTCAGCACAAACTTAAATTGCAAAAATTATCATAAAGCCCGTGTGCTGTATTCGATGAAATGCGGTAATTGCGAAAAGTTGTAAGACGAAATAGAAACTTAGAGGAATAAGTTGGGACGTTGCCAGCTGTCATATAAATGCAATGATGTCTGAAAAGTGCACTACTATCTAATAAATGATTTGGTTACTAAATGTAAAAGTTTGAAAGCTGACTATAATATGGGCATGATGTCTCAGACTCATGAAGCTTTTTTGAAGCTTTTACGTCACTACTCCCCATACATGGGGCTTGGACGGTGCTGACATAGTCAGACTTATGGAGCGTTGTAGTACTTTTAGTCCGGATGCCCTTCCTGCCGACTTCCAATGACACCGGACCTCTGGACCAAAAGATCGCTAGGCCAAGCACTTAACCACTGTGCCACGGAGACCATATGATTGGTTATAAAATTGTTTGTTAGCTATATAACCACAGAATTAGATAGGTAGTCTCTTCTTCTGTTTGACTAGAAAGGAAGCACAGAAAACATGTAGCACTAATGAAATGGCGCAGTCTGCTGACACAGTACCATAGCAATCGAACAATGAGCAGCCAGTTCAACATTAAACACGCCAAATTGTGCGAAGTTTCAGTGACTGTTATCAACCGTAACCCACAGCAAAGAGACACAGACGATGTCAAGTTCTACAGAGAAGTTTGTGAACGTTTTTTCGTGCGCCTGCTAACTTTTTTAATGATGATCGGAAGGAGCAACATACTCGAGAAAACCTTAGAATAATGATCTGAATTCTTAGAATTTGAAGGAATCGTGACGATCGGAGCATTTTGAAGGAATTTACAGCAATCCGCAAGCGGCGCACGACTATTTTTCCGATCTCTGTAAGACATTAATATTTTCTTTTTGCCCACTTTGTAAGTTCCAGCATGTGCCATCTGTTTAAATCAGTTTGCATTTCTAGCAAAGTGACACGCTTGAACAATCTAATTGTGTGTATAACTACTTGCCAACCATCCGTCCGATTGAAGCTAAAGCTTATTGATTTGATGTCATGAAGACATTGATAATCGTATATTGAATAGGCCTAATTATCTATTACCGGTCGGAATAGTCTTAGACGTAGTCGGGCATGGAGGCGGTGGGAAGGTAGCTAGGAGACAATTTATTTTTTTTAATTTCAGTAAAAATATGTTATCCAGGTTTTTTAAGAAAAATGTTAGGGACCCTGGAGGAACCCGAAAGTTTTCCATCTAAAGATTCATAATTAGAGATCCTTTGAGCACCAACGTTGATAAAGTTCAGCTTTGTCATTTTATGGATGAATTATGATCGGATCTAGATATTCTATGTTGACATTCCCTGAAACCATGTACGTACATTATAATTATAGTATGCACCTACATGACGAGCCACAGGTACGGCCCAGGATGCAGCAAAGATTCATTAATCATTTTCATTTTATAAATGCATCTATACATACACCATGTGCAAGACAAAATCAGATTCGAAAACCAGTGGGTAGGCTGTCACGAATTTATCTCTTCTTAAATGTCGATTCATCTACATCCAAAATGTAGTGGCAGCGTCATCGAGAAGGTCGGCATCGTCGAACGCAGCCGCCGAGTGCCACGGCTGCGGTGCATCTTCCTTGTCAAAGCCCTCGTCGTCGTCTACCTCGGCCTTCTGCGCCGTTTTCTTTTGTTCCTCCAATTATCAAGTCCAGACAATTCGCAAGTGGGCGACTGCAGCCTCAGGACGGATCTTTACTTTGAAAATTTTTCTCTTATTCTAGGTACCCGATTTTCTATTCTAGGATTGAAAACGTATGAAAATGATATTTACGCATTACTTAATAATTCCACAAAATGTGAAAAAAGCCATAAAACCCACCGATGATTTCACCCATGGGATGCTAATCCTGAAACAGACAGACCCATTAGCAGCCATCTTGTCTTCAGAATCACTCACTGCTCAAGAAGACAATTCCTAGAGCCTGTAATCAGAAACTCACACTCAATAAGAACCGTTCTAGTATATGCTTGCAATTTGAATCGTTCTCTTCAAATATTTCATTTCCAACTTCTCTCTCCCTCCTTGTCGACAGATTATCCATAGAGAGACGTCACCGTCTATACAATGATTCCCGCATCTCCACGCTGTTCCTCTTACGATAATTCCTCTCAATTCGTTCAACCTTTCAACTCATGAACAGGCCCAAGACTCTTACTTTATTCACATTCCACGCGATTAACATGGAAAGCTTAACTCAGTAGGTCTAAACTTGCGTCTGTCTCCTCACACATGTCCCATCTGATGATAATTCCCGACGGAGTTTGCCATTCTAACCGTCGATACTGTGCTACAAGTGCAGTGTGTCAAAGCCGAGTTGCAGGAGAGGCTGTCTACAGTCTTTGGTCGATGCTGGTAGATAAAAATGTTATTAAAGCCAAAATTCTTTGTTTGGTAGAATATTATCTTATTACAACTTTCAGCATGTCAGTGGAAATTTAGTCATGATTTTTGATCTTTATTTCAATCTTCCTGCATATACTACAACTTAGTCCTACTTGATAAATTAAACATTCATGTTGCCTCATTGATATTTGAACAAGGCAACTTTAGGTACTGAAAACTTCTACACAAAATCTCTATGAACATCCTACGTGTCTGCATACGCCCAGGATTTATCTCGATTTTGACATATTGTGGTTTTATGAAGCATTTTCTACTCATATTAGCCTGAAAGAGATAAATGTTTCGGTAATTCCAAGCATGAAGTTTTCTCCTACGCATACACGCAGACAGGAAGAATAATCTCATACAGCTGCTCGAGAAATTTTCTAAATTCTTCATATCTGTATAGAAATCTAGTGATTAGTATGACTGTATTTAAGACAAAACTGTTCAGATCCATTGAGGACAGAGAATTGATGTTCTAGAGACAAGTTGGAGACAGGGATCTGACCGAAGCACATTATTCTGGTCAAGGCACTCGTGATCGCTATTTTCATCAATTTCATAGCTTCAGTTATACAAGACCATGAAAAAATCAGCAAATATGTTGTCAAATAACTCTCAAGACTTAGTTGAAAGAATCAAATTACGAGTAGCCTATTATCTGAAATCTTGTGAAAACTGTTATTACATTATACATGTACGTTTTCCTCCATTCTTTTTCAGAATGTGTAGAGGTTGTTTGCAGTTGCTCCCCGGATTAAGATGCTAGGTTAGTGTCAATTTCGCCTCCCCCAGCTCTAAATGCAGTAAGCGCTCAGCAGCCAAATGAATATAATTCGAAAAGTACAATTAGTACATGCATAATACAGTTAGTTGTTGTAGAAATTCTACTACAACACATTTTTCCTCAATTTGTACAATAAGCCCAGAAGCCTCTATTATCAGCTTATCGAGCGATTGGAAAATGCTGTATGAAAACTTTGGTTAATCTAAATATCAAACTCAGATAACTTCCTATATTATGCCTATGACGCAGACCAGTATTCCACCGCTTATCGATATGGCCTTCATAACTGCAGCCTCTGAAAAAGCCACATCGTCTCCTGGTCGTTTAGTATATTTAGACGTCGTTGCCCAAGTATCTTGCATCTCTAAGTTAACGATATTCAAGCTGAAAATTATACTGAATCTACTGAAATATATTCATTAATATATAATAGAATTATACTGAAATAGAATCTATGAAACTTTATTAAGCTTGCACTTACATCTCCTCTCTGCTGAATTTTACAGCTCTTTAAACAATAACTTCTAGAAATTATTTAACTCCCTAATTTTCGAGGAAGAAATTTAGTGATACACTTTCCTGGTTTACTTTTTTTCAATCGTAAATCTAAATTGTGGGCAGGTAAGTTGAAGAGAATGTCATAACACTGGCTTGTTTTCACTGAATCTTAATTGACCATGTCTAAACAACATCGAATTTCACCGAGAACACTTTTGCAGTACACAACAAATCGATTTGTGAGTTCATGTTGATGGAGTTTGACATAGAAACTATCAGAAACAATAACATTGACAGTGCACGTCTCTTTAACATGACAGAGGTTCTCTTAGATCGTTATAATGAAATTGCAAGTACAAATTATGACTGCTATTCATCTTCTGAACAGTTTGATAAAAAAAGATAATCAGTGTTTCATCAAGCAGAGATATTTCCGTCTGATATTGATAGCTCAGTCCTGAGCTTGTTTCAAATCTAAATCCCTACGTCTCTTTTCAATTTTCCTAACTGCATATTAACAATGACAAAACGATCGGCACATCAAAGAGAACAACAGCTGTTTTTGATGAATGTCAACAATTACATCTTGCATCGTAGACAGTCCGCATCCATCTCTATGCTTCTCTGCTTCAACCGTTAACTGTCCAGACTGTCGCACTGCGATGTCCCTTACACGCTAATTGTAACAAGCACTGACCGCTAGTTGACATTGTGCAAGAGATCGCATCGCCAGTTGAACAGCGTTGAACAGCGTGTTTTCCTCCACAGAAAGATTTACAGAATGATCAAGTCAGAGGTCAGACATCTGTCTAGATTGTCTGCAGAGGACATGAGATAATTATGACGTATTCCTCAGAATTGTATCAGCAGGTTCTGTTTCATACCTTGTCATCATCTTGAATATTCTGATAATGTAAGAGTTAATGAAATTCTTCAGACCTACATGCATGAGTAGTAGAACCACAATAAGATGGTTTGACACATGCAGGAACATACTAAGTGGGCAAATAGAAATTCTTAATGCCTTATAGAGATAGCTAAGGTAGTCGTTTAACCATTGCAATTTGCTGTGAATTCAATCAAAATGCTCCAATCGCCACAAGTTAGTCCTTAAATCATTATTAAAAAGATAGTACGGAAATTTCTCTGGAGAACTGACGTCGTCTGTGTCTTTGCTGTGCGATCCGGTTGTTAACAGTCACTGAAACTTCGCACAATGCAGCGTATTTGATGTTGTACTGGCTGCTCTTTCAATGCTTTCACCCACATTTTCCAAATTCAAAAAATTGCGTCAAGCATTGAAAGAGCAGCCAGTACAACATCAAATACGCTGCATTGTGCGAAGTTTCAGTGACTGTTAACAACCGGATCGCACAGCAAAGACACAGACGACGTCAGTTCTCCAGAGAAATTTCCGTACTATCTTTTTAATAATGATTTAAGGACTAACTTGTGGCGATTGGAGCATTTTGATTGAATTCACAGCAAATTGCAATGGTTAAACGACTACCTTAGCTATCTCTATAAGGCATTAAGAATTTCTATTTGCCCACTTAGTATGTTCCTGTCACATTGGATTTACAATAAAAGCAGTTTCACAACCGTCGCAACAGCGTTGAGTGTATAAAATTCCTCGTTTTGTAGAAAATTTACAGCACTTGTTTGTCGTTCACTGTACACAACAATCCCACGAAGTTCATGATCACAGCTGAACTCGCGTCTTGTATTCTAACTGAGTATCCAAGGGACCAATCCTTCATCTCAGGGTTCAAGTACGACTTCTCAGAGGCATTGCACTATCACTCAGTGACAGATCAAGTCAATTATAAATCCAATGTAACTAAGTTGGACTAAATTTGAGGAATTTGGAAAATGTGGGGAGGAGGAAGAATAGAAGTACTGAAAATCCGCCTTGCCCATCCCTGTTTGACTTTAGAACATTTCTATCTGGAGAAAACAAATTGTACCGCATCACTACCCAAATCGAAGTTTATTTTCCCATCCCATCTGATGTCCTTGTTGAAATCATTAGTTGTACAACTTTTGGTGTACTTAATAATCTAGAAGGTTTGCAATATGATGACCATCTTGTGCCACATAAACACAGATCGCATTTGTTCGCTAATTACACACCAGAGAACGCTAGATCTATTTGTTCTTCGAAGAAGTATACTTGAGTTCGGACGGTTATAGAGAACTTGGTACTTATCGGCTACCCCCATCACATTTTCAAATTTGTTTGAAATCCCAGAAATGAATCAATCGTCACAAAAATTTAGCATCAGTGAGGCTATTTTCTACCTACATACCAACATTTGTGCAAATCGGACAGGTACCCTTTGAATTAGGGGCGATAACTTGAAGTGTATCGATGTCTGAAGCTTGATCTGACTTGTTCTAAACACATCGTCTTAGCACTTGAGGTTGACAAAGTCATTCCCCCACAACTCGTGAAGTGATGATGACCACGCCACATCCCTTACACTAACATTTTTAACTTAAAAGGGGTGTGGCAAGGTAGTGGTCGTGGGAAGACTTATGAATAGCAGTGGGTGAGACGAAAAGGGAGAGAGAACAATGCACACACGAGTGACGATAATGCGTCGAACAGACGAAGTCAGATCAAGCTGTTGACATCGCTACACTTCGTTTCTGATGCAAAAAGTACTCGTCCAATCTGAATAAGCCTTTATTTTTGTCTGTTGATAGAAAATATGCTTAAGTGCATCTACCTGAAGTTCCGTGGCTATTGATTCATTATTGCCGATTTTAGATAAATTTGAAAACCTGGGGGAGATAATCCATTCGTACCGAAAACTTTCAATTGCTCTCAAATTGTATGTATTATTAGCCTCTAAAACCGTCGTAAGAGGGGTCAAGCACTCAATCATAACAAATACACTTTCAATATAAAAGACAAGATAACATCTTTCTAACAGTATCCATTTCCTTTGCATGGATCCCTTTATAGATTCCATGCTTGACATGAAAATTGCATCGAAATTGATACAGCGTATGAATTGGTTGACAATCAATTTCTTTATGTCTTATCTTTGTCATTCGATAGAATATGATGGACGATTTATGTCCAAAACAGCAACGTTCTGTCATCTAAGATTTACAAGCTGCTGAGGTCACTTTCCCTCTAAAGTGTGTCGTTTTGTTTTGTGTCCTCAGTGAGCTGAAATTCACATCAACTTCAATGCTTCCAGTGTCACAACTGTCTACTCTTTATTTCGAAGGAAGGAAATTATGCGTACAGTTCATCACATACACACAAATGCCATAAAAGCGTTTTTCATTATTCGTAAATCGGATTGAAGTTCGAGGGATGAAATATATATGAAAATTTGAGAAATATATTTCAACTTAGCATTGACAATATTATTTTCTTTCACCAAGCTTCCGACCAGACTTGAATGCAATTCCATTTGTAACTTCCATGGAAATTGTTTTGTCCGGAAAGCCAGCGAACATGTATTTATTCTCATTTACAAAATTCATCTCGATTTCGACAAGGTACTCCCTGGAGTTATTTGAGGGGCTTGCAACTCATTCCCTGTTAAGAAAATAGACATGATATTTCACTATGCATTGTTTGATTCGAATATATGAATGCTATTTCTGCTTTAAGGCAAAAAGAAAATGGAGAGGACGGACATTCATGACAAGCATGGTTAGCGATCACATTTTCTATTGTTATATGTGCATGTCATGCATACTGTCATGACCAAACAGGCCATTTTACAGGAAATGTATTCTTCTACGATGAAGGTCGTGCATAGTTTTCTGACGGATTTCGTTGGGGGATAATTGTTGAGGTGAGATCAAATTTTGGAGACTGTAAGCTACCCATACCGGAAATCTTTCTGTGACCTGAGAAAGCAAAACAGGAGATATCCGAGAATATGATGAAAAATGAATTTTGTGTTGATGGAGAGCCTGTTTTAGTTTTGGGTCCACAATTGCTTGTATTATCCCTCTATTGAATGTGTGAGCTGTCCTTCATACGTTGTGGATAGCTGAGAATCTTTCTGATGATGCTTTGAGCTGCTTTGATCGAAAAGCCTAAGCCGAATAAGTATCAATCGTGACTATGTTCATCTTGCTATTGTGCCCAGGGGAAGTCGTCATCATTTATTAGTGTAGGCTTGGACAATTTGGCACCGGGCGCATCCGAACCCGTTTATGTGTATCTTCGTGGTTTCTTGTGTGCTTGCAGCCCGCCAAGCACGAAAGCGACATAATAAACTCTACTTTACGAACATTGTCATCATGAAAACAGCGGCTTGCGATTATAGGCAAGAATTCTGTCCTTTGTCACTATTACATCATGAGTCGGCTATGACGATTAGTTTTGTTGTCGAGTTTGTCAAATGCATGAACAACGCGCGAGCGCTGATGAAGATTCAATTTCCAAAGATGTAGGCCAAAATAAAAGCGAGAACAACAATGAAGGCAGCAACTAAGAAGGCAACAGCAGTCAAAATGAAGTGATTATCGGAAGTGTTGAAAAACGTTATTGATTCCACTGGTGGAAATACTGTGTGGCTCGCGGAAATTCAATTGGCAGCAGCTGTTCATCGGATTGTGTAAGCAGGTCTGTGATTAGCCTATGAGAAAAATTGAGGATTTTTTTGAAAAAAATTTGAGGAATGGAAACGGATCCTAGTATGATAATTGCAAGAAAAACTCCAAATTTTAGCACGGATTTTGGGCCAAATTTCAAGTCATGAAAGTCACAACGAAAAAGGTAATCCCAAGGTTGACCACACCACACTCCACCACACTTTTTGAAGTTGTGTATTACAAAGGGATATTGACTTGTTCATAATCACTTCCCGCGTTATTACGAAATTAATTTGTTACCTCAAGTATTATTAGCTTAGAATGTGACGAACAGAGGATATCGCTTTGCGTCACGTTATCGTCTCCAATTCAATGATGCGTGTCAGATTTGGATACTGCAATTTTTTGAATATAGGATATATCCTCAACTACATGCATCTGGGGCTTTGTAGCGATTAATTTTTACGGACTTAAACAAATTTTGGAGGAGAAAAAAAAAGAAAATTAGAGAAAATTTTGGATAGAAAGCTTAAAATCGTTGACGAAGGTTCGTGACTTAAAAAAGTCAGTAATTTATTATGAAGGATACGCCACGTTACACACTAATTTATTAATATAACGTTATACTGCATAAGTTTTGGTGGCTCTAGTTTAATTGTTAGCGTTTGATCATATCGCTCCGATCTACATTATAATGAACATGAATTCTCTCATACAGCACAAAACAAGCAAGTGTCGGGAACAGGCTTGCCGTTAAGTTGTTGGTCTCATCTAAGCAAAAAGTGAAAGATTATCACCTCTATTCCTTGAAGTTGCGCAGAGATATTAACATCCACATCTTGCAGTGGACCCAGGTTGAAAATCTACCAACCCAGTACTATGTGGTTCAATGTCTTAATTAATCTGAGTTCCGCATACAACGATAAGCAATGTGTGCACTAATTTCACACCAACCTGTGTTCAGCAAATCATGAAAACGATCTATAAGTGAATAATTCATCCAGGATAAATGTCGGTCAGCAGACCCTGGAAAACGTAGCTGCAAAAAGACGCATGGGATAGCAGAGCTTCATGCGCTTCCAACCCCCGCACGCTAGTGACCAGGAGGCAGATAGACACCAAATTTAGGGACCATCCGCTTTACCCCGTCGGATGTGTCATGTTCAGCGGAAATAAAATGGAGGAGAGTGAGTGAAACAAACGCTTCAGTTGATAAGAGCACTGAAATCCAAGTGGGCTGGGCTACCTATATGCTATCACATAATGGATATAGAAGATAGATATCCATAAGTTCTATAAGAAGTACAGGCATGCATTTGGCAACCCTATAGTCGCAGAAACATATAAAGAAGGTTGTGAAACAGGTCAAGATAATGAAAATAATTGAATAAGCATTTTATTGTTGGAATTCTAAGCATTATTATGAAGTTAGAAATGAAACATTGCTGACAGTGTTCAAATATGCAATTTCTGTAGGTTGATCGCAGTGCTTCACTCATTAAATACGTGGAAGTATTGCACTAAGGAGTTCGACAGACAATAACTTCGGACAACTTCTCTGCTTAGCAAAATAAGTCCTGACGAACCGGAACATCTACAGCCCTGTAGTTTGCAGAAATGGAAACGACGTCAAACAAGATCAATTCAACGTAGCAAAGTGCGTCAAGGTAACAAAATCAATAAAACAAGTTAACGGCTGGCTAATTTTTGATATGCTAAATATAATTTAAAAGAAAATTATTATATCCTACAATGTCTAGAAATTCAAAAATACTTACTAAAAAACAAGCAACGGTTCTCCTCTCCTCATGTGGAATGAATTGGCGGGTACGTCGTTTTTTTTCAAAATCATGTTTATCACTTCTATATTGAAAAGATTCTATTTAACAGTCTGCCCATCTAGATGATAAAAGGAGAGGTCTGTGTCCAATCAAAATATCAGATCTAGCTAGCACAGCGGGATTACGTTATCTAAAATCTACCAGGTGGGTAAGAGAAAATTATAAAGTTTAAAATCATGAGTGATTCATGATTAGCAGCATGGATGTAGGATACATCCAATAGGATTCTATCTTAGCTTCTTGATTGGAAGTTTACACATCATCGCCATTCGCCAAAAAAACAATACACTATCCTACATTTAGTCCGCAGTGTCATATTTGAGGAATTTCTCATAGTTTAGCTATATTTGAGGAATTTTTGACGATTTGAGGAGTAATAAACAAATTTGAGGAATTTGATGAGTAATCACAGGCCTGGTGAATGCACGTGATCAAGTGAATCCCTTCGAGGCTTATATTCCTTACGAGAATCTTCAAAGAATTATCTGTTGCACAAATTTACACACATAACTATTTTCAAAGCGAGAATCTTTGGGCAAGCGAGAAATGGTGCCCTAACAGATGTAACGGAACTGAAACGAACCAGAGATAGACGGCGTTGAACGCCAGAGATAGACGGCGCTTAACGCCTAAGCATGGCCAAAAATGATCCAAGCATAGCCAAAACTTTTCTGCCATCAATCGGATTTCCCAAGCGAGCCAAACTTACGCTATCCAAGCATAGAACTAATTAGAAATCAAGTTTCAGAGCTCTACGACACAAAACGCCGGAGATAGCCTATTCTTCATTATCATTGATTAAGTTAATAAACCACTTATTCGTGTATTTAACACATGCTTATGTAGGCCTATTTAATTACACGTAGATAATCACTTCATACTGGTAGACAGTATTTACAATAAATTTGATAAAACGATTTCGAGAATGACTTTGAAGTATTGATATTAGAAAAATTGTGGCTATGCTTGGATCATTTTTGGCCATGCTTAGGCGTTTAACGCCGTCTATCTCCGGCGTTTTGTGTCGTAGAACTCTGAAACTTGATTTCTAATTACTTCTATGCTTGGATAGCTTAAGTTTGGCTAGCTTGGGAAATCTGATTGATGGCAGAAAAGTTTTGGCTATGCTTGGATCATTTTTGACTATGCTTGGAAATGATCATTAACCTAAAAACAAAAATGTGTTCTATCATTCTGATCAAAAATCGGCTAAAATTACCGTCATTTTGTTGAGTCAATAAGTTCAACGCTTCAAAGCTATGGTGAGATTACTGACGTACATTTGTATCATGTTGCACCATTATGCTTGCATATCTTATGTGATTGTTTACTTTTTAACAGGTGATGCATTTGCATCGATCTGCACACTACTCGCAAAATAAAGCAATGCTTACCGCAAAGGTTAATACGGTAGTTATTAAAAACGTTCTTGAAACTTTAAAGAAAAAAACGTCTGATAAAAGTCTGTTTAAGAGGGCAAACGTCTGATATACAAAAATTAAATCAGTCTACGATATATGTAAAAATGATTCTCTAAGAAAGTTTATCCTCAACGTTATTTTATTACTCTACGTTCCAACAACACATGAAGCAATACCCCAGTTGACTGTTGTAAAAAGCTCCATAATTCACCATGATTTCTTAGATATAGGAGTCAGCCTGGATAAATTCAGAACAACAATGCTCTATTCAATTCGATGCATTTCGAAATTGCGCTCCTATGCTCACTAAAAACGTATTTTTTGCGTGAACGTGGCAGCGACGTTGTCGAAATGCATCGCATTGAATAGAACATTGCTGATGTGTGTTTCGACAGTATGCAGGGCTTGGTTCTGCGTCTTAAAAATCGAACTAATATGTTAGGGGAGGACAGCCTTCACACACTCGCAGTTCTCACCAAGTTAGGGATAGCAACCCCTGGTAAGAACGGTTTACCTATCATAGGTGGAGACTCGAACCTTGGACCTTCAGCACCATCAAACGCACGGACTTCAACTGAAGTAGCCTACCACTTAAACCATTAATCCCAGCAATGCTATTCCATAAATGTAAGAATCAATACTAACATTGAGAATCATTACATTAATGATTACTTTGCGTTTTGATGCAAATACCTTTTTTTATGAAATGCAACAATTCAGATAGTAAAAAGTATCAGTGAGATTTCATGACTTCAACAAATCTACTCAACAGTATACGGACGTTGAATGCAGCAAGCTAATGCTATTTTTAATCGCAACGAGAGTTCAGACTTAAGAGAAATCTCCTCGCATTCCATTCCACAGCACGCTGACACGCAGAACAAAGGGTAAGACGGCTGCATAACCGTAGATAAAAAATACCGCCGATCAAGAATGAAACTCTCCGTGTCACCTGCGTCTTACACATTGAGTGACGGATGTATCTCTTCTTTCCTCAACAGTCGTTCGAGATCCCAATTTAACAACAAGGAATCCACTGAAGGAAGTTTACCTCAACCTTGCATATCTCACGACGAACAGAAAATTCGCGTTTCAATAACATCTAGAGAGAATCACTCTATTTTGATTTTTTAATATGAAATGAAGAAATCAATGTGTGATGGAATTTCCTCTGTCAGACTAAATTGATATGCCTGTATCAAAATTCTCCGATAAATCCTAAGACAGAAACGAAAGGAGAGTGATACAACACGATAGATGTAATTGATAAATTCTCTAATCATTTTGACTTTTGAACGAAATCAATTTCAAAGAAAAAATTATTTATTATCAACAGATATGTTTTAAGTGCAAAAATAGGCTCATTTAACGCACCACGAAAAACAACATCAGCTGAAGTCTTGTGGGTTGACGGATTTCTGTACCCAAAGCCAGCCGTCAATAATTCTGCCTGCCGGTGCCCACCTGCCAATAATTCTGCATGCCGGCATCAACCTGTCAATAATTCTGCATGCCGGCATCCACCTGTCAATAACTCTGCATGCCCGTGCCCACCTGCCAATAATTCTGACTGCTCGTACCCACCTGTCAATAATTCTGCCTGCCGGTGCCCACCCATCAATAATTCTGGCTGCCAGCATCCATTTGTAAATAACTCTGCCTGCCCGTGCCCACCTGTCAATAATTCTGCCTGCTCGTACCCACCTGTCAATAATTCTGCCTGCCGGTGCCCACCCATCAATAATTCTGGCTGCCAGCATCCATTTGTAAATTACTCTGCCTACCCGTGCCCACCTGCCAATAATTCTGCCTGCTCGTACCCACCTGCCAATAACTCTGCATGCCGGCATCCATCCATCAATAATTCTGGCTGCCGGCATCAACCCATCATTTAGAAAGCAATGCGCAATCCGCTCAATCACACATTTTGGATAGCCATTCATTTCAAATACATCATAAATCCTACTGAAGTTCTCCAACATCTAGATGCTTCAAATGCAATAGTTGCAAAACTTGCATACCTGCCATAGAACTTGCTTTCCATTGTTCTGGACAGATAGATTTATGGTTTAACGATTATGGTTGATGGTTTATGGTTTTATGGTTAAGCAGGATCGGCTTTTATGGAGCCATCAGGAAATGCTATCTGGATGCTGCCAGTCTCGGTTGTGAACTTCAAATTGGGGTGGTGTTCAATTAAGAAACCGTGAAGTTCAATAATCTTATTTATTGATTACTGTTATTGTTTACACATGAAAAGCATATAGCAGGTAGAGAGTCGACTCAAAAATGTGTCTCATACAGAGAAAATTTTTATATCAAAATATTCAGTTTTCTGCGGAAATTACGTTCCTGCGGTCCAAAAAAAAATATTTGAGCAGTTTTTTAAAAGTTAAGCTTTTGCAAAATATTCCTGTGTTTATATACTATCGACATGAACCCAATATATAAGTAGTGTGAAACATGTTGGATATCAAAAGAAATCAATATTTGCTGACAAGTATCTTAATTAAGAGGAACTTAAGCTGATTATCAAGGGAATTTCATGAACCGCAATATAATGGAAGTCTCCATGGAAAAATTGAGATCTTATTATGCTTCTTGGCAGAAATTTCAAGTTCTTCATTTAATCGGCATGATTTTGTAGTTCCTAATTATGTTTCATTTCTTGAATCTGAATAATTGCGGACCCATTTACAACTACTGAATCCAATTATGATCATTGTCTTTGATTGTGATATTTTAATCTTTTAGTGGCCGTAGTTTGTGATATGATCACACTAAAGAAAATTGTCTTATTAATGTGGATAAGCAGTAAAGCAATAGTAACCCATCGCATTGTTAATTTAACAAACTATATCACCTCTCCAAGGTGGACATGATCACGGAGAATTGTAAAATTCTATTATTCATTCTATATTGCTATCGTGATCAGTCAAATGTTTGCAGATTTATCCAAAAAACTTGCCTATCTCACATGTGGTGCTGGGTCTCAACTCGCGTTCATTTAATAAAATCGAAACTGTATACACATTAGGGATTTAATTAATGCTGAGTTGCTACTCTACCTACTCATTCTATGCGTGAAGTCATCTAGTATAAAGGAGAATGGGATTCGTTCACCACCCACGTCTGCTACAGAGTTTTCATGAAAAAATTAGCCAAGGATGGTGAACAAGGAAATTAAATGATATGTCTGTGGTAGCTTTAATCCTTAAATTGTTCTTCACAAACCGTGTTGATTAATAATTGTCTCCATAATGTCGCTTATAATGAACGAATTCATCTCGTTGTAACGAACTCTGAGATAGCACAAGCTCTCCATTAAAACGATCATTCCTATTTAACCAAGTAATATTATTGCCCTATTGGCTCGCAGACCCCTGATCGAGTTGTGAATTCGTCCGCATCCAACAGCGACCCATTAAGGTTCGCATCTGGAACTTTTTACTAATTCATGTCCGTGACGCTGCCAAACTGCCTCTTTACGAGTGCATTGAAAGCTCAACTGCAAATTTATTTATTTCAATTTCTTCTCTTTGTGAAGTAGTTTTGAAGTTTCAATTCTTACTTCGATACCGCGAAGTATTAAAGAGACTAAATTAAGACGACACGAAGTATGTTTCTCCGCTGCGTCATTCAGACCAGAGCGCCAGATAACAGAATTCACTCCTCGACATCACTTTGCTTGTTAACTCGCGAGAGTCACTGCGCAAATTCGGAAAATGGAAATTTATTCTATGACGATTGAGGAAACTGAAGAGAAAGAGTCAAGGACTTGGTCACGCACGTTTGCCAAGGAGCGCGCAGATCTGATAAAAAGAAGGTGAATTGTTTCTTCATTTATTCAATGACATCAACAAGTGCGAGTCCGGTAACTCATAGCTGCGATTGCAAACTGCTGTCTTGTTTCTTGGATAACCTCAACGTCGCATTACTGACACAGAACTTCAATTAGAGATCGACTACGATATAATTTCATATCTTTTTTGGCTGCATTTCTGACTTACAAAAGCATTCTCTTAATAAGTTCGGGTCTAACCGGGATGACCACTTTGTTAATGAGACATTAAGGACCAACACATAAATGCGATAAAAACATTGATTTCATTGCACCTACAATCTAATACAAATTCAAATCAAAGCTTAAATTCATGAAAAAAGAGACAAGTGCTGCTTGTGTGTAGAAAAAGCAAGAAAACTATTTACCTATAGTGATATATGAATTCTCTCTACATTGCTCTGTACAATAAAGAAAGTAATTGTCACTATTGTGAATTGTGTTGTGTTCCGCATAATCTGCACGTAATGTTTTTCGACTGGTTCTGTTTCCCGGCAATTGCCTGGCATGCAATTACGTAATTATTTATAATATAATGTCAGCTAATATAACTCATTCTTCACACATGTTTTCCGGGTGCATAAGCTTCAGATTGTCCAGCTCAGTTATCAACACCACAGACTATCAAAAAAGTAGGTTAACTCTGGAACAATGACAGGTGAGTCAAGCAAGGAAGCAATACAGGTTATATAAGCCACACCTGGCATTCATTATAGACATGACATTCAAGCATTACTGGATTTCATAGTTTAAGCAAAACTATTCAAGTGGTCACATAGTGTTATGAATTATCCTCTGAATTCAAGTGCCAGCAGTTCGATGGAAGGAAGGTTCCTACTTAATAAATGGACCTCATCTTCACACAAAACAAGTTTTTTTGCACATCAGTTGTCCAAGAAATAATGAAGCTAACCGGAGATTGACGTTTCATTAATCAATAGATCAGTCACTCATGCTGTAAAAATGATTTACGCAAAAATTACTATTCTTGATATCATCGGTTAATTATTCTTAATGAAAAAGAATACCAGAATTACATCATATTTTAGTCAAATTATCACTTCATAATACAATAGAAGCCATTCTAATAAAATTCGCCACTTTATTCAAACGCCGGGACAGGTATTATTTTCTGCTCATTCCTGCCCCAATCAAGTTACAGGGCCATTCTAGAATGCTAGGGGTGGGAGTCTTCAAACAAACAAACACACGCACACTTTCAACTCTCACTAGGTTGGGCAAAAAGCCTCTGAGATCGGTGGTACCTCCCGAGGCGGGCAGACTCGAACTCTGGACCTTCGGCATTTCCGCACCGAAGCGCGAACCTTAACCAGCTGAGCTATCCTACCACCTTCATCGAATATCATTTACAAAGAATTTTCATTACTATAATTCATCTGTCACATTGCTCACAACATGATTTATGAATCATTCTTCTAGCTTAGTGTTTTCCTGATCATTACTATGGTCAGAGTAGCCGAAATACATCGAATACAGTTTTCGTTTATTTAATAATCGATGCGCTGCTTGTCTCTTTCAACACTTGTTTGTTTGTGCACAGTCAAAGCAAATTTCCTATATTCAGCCCAAACCTCTAACATTCAACACAAATTTCGAGATAATTGCTTCGTAGCTTCCTTTTGTAGTTGAAATTCATTCCTGATGAAAATTTTCAGTTGCACAGATAGGGATATTGTCATCAGTTTAACTCATTCGTCATCAGATCACTTACTTTTCAATCGTAGTAGATATTTTAGGTGTGCATTATCTTCTTCATCAAAGACAAGCAGCTAACATAGCGAATTGTCAAACAAAACAAATGTCAAACTTTTCCTTGATTTATAGTTTTCATCGAAAGGAATGGTCATCCCATCGCACACACCCTTGCATCAAAACATTTCACTTCCTTAATTCTTCGTTAAATGTCAGTATATCTTATCTCATAGTCACAACTCAGTCGGATGTAGTCAAGCACAAGATAATTTTAGAGTGATATCGACGCATTAAAGCTCCGTTACTTTGAAAGAATATCATGGAAAACAAAGAAAACTGTAATAGAAAAATTTCATGAGAAGAATTTTTTCTTCTCCACTCTAGCTCTATCGCTCACTATTCGATGAAGCATGAGAAATCGTCTTCTATTGAAGAAACTCAGTTCACCATAGTCTTCCCACGCTTCTAAGGAGAATGGCATGGGGCACGTCTGTCAATCAGATAAATAAATATAATTTCCTAGCGGTAGTGACAGTTTTACAAATAAATTGCCTGAAGTACTTTGTATCTGCAAGCAGCTTAAGGAGGTAAGTCACGAGGTCGACAACGAAGGTCTGTCACAGTACATGTATAATATCTTAAGAGAATGATGTACGGGAGTGAGACATGGGCCGTGAAAAGTGATCAGATGATAAAGATTGAAAGAACAGAAAAGGCAATGCTGAGAAGAATGTGTGATGTGAGGCTGGCCGATGGACAAAAGAAGAAATACCTAAGAAATTTTATTTCTTTCTATTTCCGATGTTCTACAAAGAAGACTGTGGGGGTATAATCACATCCTGAGAAGAGATGAGAATGTTTTTTCCTGGCATTGTGCTTAAAACAAGAGGGTCACTCCTTCTTTTTATTTGCCTTCGTAAAGTCATGTACAGAATAAGATTGAGTAGGTAAAAACCACGGCGTTTCTTGTCACAGACACATCAAAAGGTGGGACTGTGCAGTCATCAATACAACGCATTATATAGCAATGAGAACAATATGTTTTAATACTGTTAGTTTGGTAGCTCGTACTTGCGGTTCATAGCGGGTCTTAATCTGTCAATTTGGCGAGCATCACTAATTCGGCAGTCAACGGCATTGTCAAGTTTGTCCAAGATATCTATGTTCAGGTCGTTTATTGACGGAGCATGTTCGTCCGCATGAAATTTCCAGAAGTGCTCATACAGAGCATTTTTCTTGTTCTTACTAGTGACATCGCGCTGGTGTTCTTTATACATGTACCTATTAGTGAACGTGAGGTTAGTTTGACCGATGTAGAAATCGCCCGTTCACCGTGGACATGGAAGAAAAACGGCGAAGTAAGTAAGTAATGACAGCGATTAAGTAAACAAAAGCCACCAACACGCTTGATTCCCCGACCGCACTCGCTTGACCCAGGAATCGAACTGAAGTGCGCGGTGAAGACGAGCTCGCATCCTTCTTCCCTAGGCCACGCTGAAGCTACAAAGTCATCTCCAAGTGATATCGACATCTTATTGTCCTATTTGGTAGCGAGACATCTTATCAGCATGTCGTTCGACTACGTTACACAGCAGATAGACAAAAAAGTCTGTCAAACTAGGAGGTGACTACTCACTTCTTTCACTGGGTTTCCCTTTGTACCGTTAGAAAGATTTAATGATGAAGGTGCAAGCTCGTCTGCACCGCAAATTTCGGTTCGATTCCTGGGTCGGGCGAGTGCGGTCGGGGAATCAATGGTGTTGGTGGCTTTTATTGACTCAATAGTTGTCATTCTCTATAGATATTCTACATGCGGTCGATTTGAAATGCAGGGTGTCCTAGAATTCCAGCCGTTCTATTATTTGACTACAGCGTTAGCAGAACGAATTGCGTAATTCTAACTAGGTCTCATAATGTAAGAAACTCTGAGGGTTTTATACTTTGATGTTATTATCGATCGTATCACTTCGTTATTTTTTCGTTTATGATGCATTAAAGTAATTCGGTCGCAAAATTGCGGCTTTTCTGTCTTTTTTCATTACCTGGTTCTTTTTGATAAGATTTCGTCATATTCAATCTTAATTGAGACATTGCCATACTTCAATCATAGGTTCATTGGTAGGCTTCTTCAGCACAGAATGCAGTCTGCCTAAATATACGCCTCGATGTGAATTTGATAGCTTGTGTAAGTCGAGGATTGTGGGAAAATTCTTTATATACAATCAGTACCATACCTCACATGAATTTCACCCAAATCAACAATCTATAAGATCATCAATGAAGAAAGTCAATTCTAAATAATTGAAACAAAACGAATATATCACTCAATGTTCTTCTTGTCTAACAGCCTATTATCTTCAAATAACATGGTTCTTATCTCCCTATATGTCAAATGTTTGCATTTTTCGATGTCAATATTTTAATTTGTTTGATATACAATCATTTCAGTCCAAGGAAATATTACGCTAAAATGGAGTGGATTGTGCAGTTCCCTCCATTGTGTGTACTCGACATTTGCTAAGGGGAACAGCGGGTTAGAAAATTTAAAATGACTGGAATTCCACCCGTTTTTATGATATCAGAACCAACTCACTTGAATTTAATCTCAATAGTGCAAGATATATGGGGGTTTAAGCTCGATAATAATCAATTGTATCACATTTTTCACTAAATGTGAAATTGTTCCTTTGAAAATTACAGGAAATTCAGACTTAATTTAGAAACTAGAAATCATAATTAATGCATTTCGACAAAAATTTTAAAACAATTTTCTGGAAAGATTCATCTTCCAGTGATTGGACTAAAGGGAGGTTGGAGCACTCAAGTATTAAGAAAACATGTCCAAAATGCCCAAAGCGACGACAGATATTCCGACATGGACACCAGAGAGCGCTGAGCAAGTTCTCGTAAAATTGAGTTACTTGCATGCAATCGCAATCTTCATTTAGAGCTTCTGTGCCGTCCTAAAAGCTAGAATAATCGCTAGAAATCGAGAGCCAGTGAAGCTGCAAGTAATTAATTCTAAAAACTGCAATCTAACAGCATCAAAAAAACTGCAAAAATAACAGTATCATGGATTGAAAAATATTATCTCGAATGAATTTAAACACGAATCTAAGAACACGAACTTTTCACATAAAGAGAGGTAGGAACCGTTAGTAGGTTCTTTTAAGACAATAAACCACTAGACATGAAGAAGTTTGTATCTCATTTACGAATTGATTTTTGTCAATTTGATAAAAGTTCAGGGTGATGATTTGGGTACTAAACACAACTTTATCATCCATGTGAATATGCGGTACATTACTCGTAAGGAAATTACACCTAAAACTGCACAAAAAATGTACGCCTATCATCATCGACTTCTGCCTTTACACGCTGATACACTGTTCTGAAGAAGCACGTCGGCAGTGAACTTATGATGAAAATGTTCTTGAGAAACATCGATTATGAAGAAGTACAACTGACCTACACAAATGACTGGTTAAGTGTAAAACGAAAGCGAAGACGAAAATTAGCAACTATTGAATTAATTAAAAAAACCATTTAAAACGAAAACAATAACAAAATGAATATTCTACGCAAAAACAACTTGCAACCTCTAACCTTGATGCACTTTCTCTTCTATTCCAATAGCATAATGAGATAGTTCTACCATAGATTCCGATGGATTTCCGACGAAATTCAATGCAACCGAGAGATGCGCAATAACGTTGTTCATAGAAAGACGATATGTTGTTGAAACAACTGATCCAAAAACGGAATATTTTCTGTAGATACGAGTAACAGATCATCTTGATCAGAAAGTCCACTGAGTTAGAAAGCCTACAATTGATGAAAAGTCTCGGCATCCTCTACTCAAATGCCACTTCTTTCATTATCGATTCCGGTTCAAGTATCAACGTGACAGCTCGGAGACTTAATCAAAAACTGAAACAAGTTACCAAACTGCAATAAATTACAGAACAAATACTATGCAGCTGAGATTTTCGACTTCCATCGACTAAAATCAGCTCATATTCAACTTGTAGTTTGTCTTTCGTCGGTTTCTACAAAAGTATACTCCGTACAAACAAGTGATACGATTGGAATCATATCCTTTGCGTGATGTAAAAGAGAAAGAGATCGATGATTTGTTTGTACCACATTACTGGAGACAAACAAACTCATCGATGCACTTATAAAGCTTCTAGCTTGTGGAAATGTCATGCAGCAGCAGTAGTGAACAATCAGCTCGTAGAGCCTCCCTTCCTTCTCTGTCATTCACGTTAGATGCTGATTTTATTTCTGGTGTAACAGTGTTGATGTTATCATATCGCAATCAAGCGTCTCTTCATCAAACAAATTCCATCTTCCGCGATTACCACTTACCTTCCTTGCATACTGCATTTTGACAGCTCACTTTGCATTACCCAGTCTCAGTCACGACTGAAAGAAGAGAGAGGTCCGTAAATAATACAAATCCAAAGCAAAAAGGAGGAATTGATATATGCATGAGGAAAACGAATAAAATTTGATGTTTGTCTGCAACAAAACTGGAATGTTACGTTTCTAACACACTTATCATTCGATTTCTCTCCATTTAGGTAAACTCTCATGTTGAGCTTGTCTCTCCGGTACGCATGCACACTTGTCATAGTCATCAAATACACCTGTCAATTTAGCAAATTATGTAACGATAGTCGATGACAGGGAAATAAATTTTACGTCATGGTCAATACAAACACGAGTATAATTCATGTGATTTTTTCCATGAAGAATCGATGTTTCTCTCTCCTAATTGTAACCATCACGCATGAAAATCTTGATTTCAATGTGGTGTTTCTTTTACGTGTACTTGGCGCCAATTTTCATTAGCTGTGTTTGCTTAAATACTTATGTTTGCATGACTAGACCAAAATTTCATATTTCAAGTTGAATGTAACTTTAATTTGCTGCGTACACAATCAATTTGATAATCATACACATTTGGAGATGTGTTTGGAGTTTTCTGGAAAAGATTTCTATTCCATATAAACCCACAGAGTATTACTGACTTAGGGTAATGCTGAGCTTGAAATGCAACTACAAAAATATCTGTTCAAAAAACAGGACTATTTTAGTCAGATCATATTGTAGTAAATTATCACATAATAGACAGACGTAAATTTTGACGTATATCGATATCAAGAGTGAAGCTTAATTAAATATCATATCAGAATCATTATATCGAAAATACTGCATGCAAAAACATGAAAAATTGCAAAATTCCGGTTTCCCCAAACATTCCCGAGGATCGGAAATGGGACTTTTTAAAAGATAGTCGGCAGCCAGGTCGTTTTTCTGCAGGGAACAAGGCCGAAAATGAGACTTTCACAGAATGATGTACACCCTATGCCTACTACGAATCAGCGCGTCTGCCAAGTTCTGGTTATTTCCTCTTCTTATCAGACACGATCAATGAAAAACACATGTTAATCCAGTGGGACGCAAATTGCAGTTTTGTCATAAGTGAAGTTTTTTATGTTTTCTCTTATCAATTGAAAAGCATTAAGTTTAGATCCATAATTGTTGACATGGAATGTTTTCAGGTCATTTGCTATCATGTGCATGTAATTTTATCATGCTTCTGATCGGTGATGTATGCGAGAATGGCTCAGTGATGATGAAGTAGGAGGCTTGCCAAATCTGAATGTGTAGCTTCATAGATAAATGTTTATGAAAGAAATTCATGATAAGAAATGATCTGAAGACATTTCATGTCAAAAATTATGGCCCAAACTTACTACTTTTTAGTTGATAAGAGAGAATATAGAAAATTTCATTTTTGACAAAAACTGCAATCTGCGTTCCATTGGATTAACAAGCGTTTTTCTTTGATCCTGTCCGACAAGAGGAGGAACTAAACAGAACTCTGCAAAGGGTGTACATAATTCTGTGAAAGTGAAATTTTCGGTCTCGTTTATGAGAATTATGAGAATGACAGAATCAAATGCGCGGAACCGTTGTGCATCCTGAAAACACAATATTCCATGACATTGATTATTAGTTCCACTATTGTGGAGTCAATCATAAAGGTATTAGGCCTGTTATTAACCTGAAAGTTGACGATCTTCCTTTCTAACGAAATGGTTGCCTATTAAGGAAATCTTATCATTGATTTGGCATCTTCTTGTGAAGACGGTGAGCTTTAGTGTCAAATCTGAAAGCTGTATGATCCCCGAATTGACATACTGAAAATAGAGTTGAATTGGACACACTCAAAAGCTGTGAAAATATTCCTGTAATGAAAAGTTGATGTTGATTTGATCCTCAAATTGCTTTATTATCAGCACGTGACACACTGGGGACGTGCATTGATTACGCATGCACTAAGCTGCAAATTTATGGCCTCGGAAGTCACTTTTGTTCTTGAGACTTAGTATTAATTAATTCTAAAACGCTGGATAATGGCACTTTCACATGCGATCAGATCATGAAGCCAAGTGGTAAAAAGATACGCTCAAAATGGTTCAGTTAGAATACAGAAAGATGTCTGTGTAAAACTGTTGTGAACAAGAAGCATATTTGATATCATGTGAAATGAAGCAACCCGCCAATGATACTAACATGCTAACAGCTGTCATCAATAGACATTACGATGAATGTAAAAACAGAGTAAAAGGAGGGCTATTGCAATTTCTGTGTTATTTAGAATAGTTCTTCGTCTCAACTTAGTGGTCTCGGAGTAACATCGATCACGATCCACTCCATTAATTCCTGTGAGAGAAAAGAAATATAAATGTTCAACATTAGCTCGAATTCTGGGTGGATTCTGAGCACAAATAAAGTCCAGCCTCTAACATGTCGGAGTGAATTGATAAATCGGAATATGAACACAGTAGGAGCACATCTACTCCTTCCTGGCAAAGCGGAGTTTGTCGTCAAGTAAAAAACAATTTTTCGTGATTTTGTCAGGAGCAAGAATTGTGTGTCTCGACTTGTGTGCTAAATGAGCAGTCATTATTCAAATACTCGTTCAGGGAAAATTTGAGCCCGTTTCTTCTGTCCATATCGCTGCATGGTAGGTTATTATCGCCGAACTTGGAATGGAAATTCAGGCAAAGGCTTCTGAAATTTACTGATTTTCCCACAATAAGGACACTGGTCTTTATTTTGATTTTTGGCTCTAAATCTGAAAATTAATGGCCTATATTAGTAACACCAAGTCATTGAGTAATATAAGTAGAGGAGAATAGCCATTTGGGATCATGTTCGCGTTGACGCCGTGAAAGGCCACATTCGCTCTTACCCACGTAACTTGCTCCGCAAGAACGACCGAACATATAGGTTATCATGGGTTTGTTGGCAGGAGGGACTATGTCCTTCATCTTTTGTTTACCATTTGAAAGTGAAGGTACTTTGAACTTTGCCGCTGTTGTCTCGTTTGTGTGCGTGTAGAGTTCTCTGCATCGTAACATTACATTAGTCTCCCATGTATGACGTCACCATCATCTTACGATCGTCTCACAAACAATGACATCATTTATTAGTCAGAATGTGACTTCAAATTGGTCATGAAGAAACTTTTATGCGCATATAACAAAGAGGTGTTAGACTGTCAATAAATAGTGAAAGTTGACACCAGACGCTGGTCTTCTCTCATCTTCCTATCAGACAAGAGAAAGCAATTCCTGTTTTTCGTGCGAGAACTTTGTGTTCAGGTAAGGTGCAACCGAAATCTAAGAAGGCTCCTCAATCAGCGATAACTCGACATCTTTGCAGTTGTGACAAGAAGGCGGATGTCTTGCATAGCGGAAAGCAAGGATTCTCCGACATCAAGTTCGCTCATAGTATCGATAGATTAAGTCTGTGACTTAAATATACGCCTTCCATGGCCCATGGCGATTTATTTGCGTTCAAATGCTCTCCTCTTCTTAACTATGACCAATGTCGATCGCTGGAGGCCAAATTCAATTCACACAATGATGGCCAACGAGTCTTCTTTCAATGCTATTTTCTTCACCTGCTCTTCACGAATGAAACCTCACCTGCTGAATCACGTGCAGCATGGCCATAGAAACTGGCCTTCCATCGCGAGATGGAGGCTAGTAGCGTGGGTGTTTTAACACCGATCTTCCCCCATCGCTTCTTCGCTGCAAAACATTGATAGCAGCTTGTCCTCAGGAGTCGCCTGGTGCAAAAAAACTCAAAAGCAGTGATATGCTCCTTCAAAGAGTCTGTGGGTGTAAAGCCTTCGGATACATATGACAACAGAGAGCACACATTGCTGTTCGCAGTTTCTGCTTCGTCCATTGAAATTACTAAAAATCCTTTGACAAGTTTTCTCGATTTGTATTGAATTAAAATAAAATGAATATGCGAGCATTTCTTTTTTAATTCTCTTTTACTTTAATATAGATGAAGAAAAACTTGTCGAGCTATTTTAAGCAAACTCAACGGAAGTTTTCGATGAAGGAAATCAACAATGCTTATTCGTCCGCAAGTTAAGATTGTTCCTGAAAAGTTCTTAGTTTTCCGCAAGCTCTGTTTGGGTCTGGCGATTGCTGTCCTGACATCTTCGTAAAGCTTCACATTTTTCATGATGTTCATCCTAAAGTGTTGGGAATTTCTCACCTGTTCTGCCTTCTTCTCTCAAAGACTGTGTTCTACAGCCTTTACAGCAATGTATTTCGTCTTTGTACCATTTATCTCAATTGACCAATTATTGTCTACTATAGAGACTTCATTGATTAAATTATAAAAAGACACGGTGCAACATTTTTCGCAGAATCCAGGAAACGGAAGATGCCAAAGCTAAACAACCACACTAGTGGAAAATCGTGTTAATAACTAGGTTATTTAAAATCAAGAGCGTGCAATTAATACTAATAACATAGTTACTTACCCCAGAACAGAGTAGGAAGCGAAATACATACGATGGCTAGACGACCCAACTTTTGAAGGGATGGGAAATTAAATAATAATTTATTATCAATTTTATTTTACAGCTAAGAAGCGAAAATGAAAGCTCGGCATGAGACATGACGAGAAGATGACCGAAAATTATAAATGGTGAAAATCAAGAAACATAAGACATCAAAATAAGATCAGTATGTACGGAGTCATCAGGGAGGAACCATGTGGCTGCATAAAGCAAGGTTTGACTAATTTATTAAGATCTTCTTCATTCTCTGCCAACGGCTCCGTATCATTTCACATATTCTCATTTCGCATAACTCTTTGTTGTGCAATTTAATCTTATGTAATCATCTAATCCGTCGATGTGTATCAAATGGCATAACACAGATATATCATTTCGCATAATTTCATCATCTTCGAAAAACTTGTAACTTGTTCTTTGTAACTATTGTAAGCTATTGTCAACACCTTTATCTGTTTAATTAAGCCATTGTTAACACCTAATCTGTTTAGGAGTGAGAATTGAATAGAAATGGAAATTGGAGTGATAGCTGAAGTATCAAATACCAATTTCTGACAATTGGCTTGCGAATGACCACGGGATAACCGTTCATAATGTATAAATAAATAAATTCCGTTCATAACGGAAGGCATATATTTTTCATTGCTGTGATTTTATGATGAAGACTGGGAAAAATATTGCGAAGTTTGTAACCTCACAACGTGGTGGCAAGCTTTTAGAATTCGACGGATATCTATTATCTATCAACCGAAGAATGGAGAAACGTCAACACTGGCGTTGCCGCGTACAGAATTGCGGCGTAACGGCAGTCACCGATGAGGATCTAGTAATCAAGACTCCGGGCCTACACAATCATGCGCCAGACTATAAGAACATTGAAATCAAAAAGACTTTGAATAATGTGAAAGAAGAGGCGATAAAACAGCCATTCAAACCTATTAAGCGGCTGTTCTCGGACGCCTTTGGAGACGCATTGGCAAACCCTGACGAAACCACAATGGATAGCTTGCCATCTTTCAACAAGTACAGATGTACTTTGTACAGGGCAAGATCAAAGCGTTTGCCAAATATACCACATTCCAGAAGCGAAATTGACTTACAAGGACAGTGGACCCAAACAAAGGATGGCCGCCCTTTCCTCCTAGCAAACGATGGAGCAGAGGACCGTATTTTGATTTTCGGCACGGCGCAAAATCTTCGTTATTTGTGTTTAGCTACTGAAATATTTATGGATGGAACATTTAAATCCGCACCAGAAATGTTTACTCAAGTGTATTCTATACATGTTAAAGTGATGGAGTGTATGGTTCCTGTTGTGGTGGCCTTATTACCAAAGAGAGACACACAGACTTACAGAAGAATGTTTCAGCTTCTGCAACAAGCTGCCGAACGCTTTGGCCATCGACTTCAACCTCAAACTGTGTGTATTGACTTTGAGAAAGCCATGATTGAGTGCGTAAATCAACTATTCCCTTCTTCGAGGATTCGTGGATGCCTGTTTCACTTTACTCAGGCAATTTGGCGTAAGGTACAGGCACTCGGATTGACAAACAAATACACCGAAAATCAGTCATTCAATCGTCTTGTTCGTCGATCTTCGGCTCTCCCTCTGATTCCCTTAGAGTCTGTTGATGAAGTATGGATGGAGGCACTGAACGAATTGACTGATGAGGATGTGATCCCATTCATGGACTATGTAACTACGACATGGGTGGATACCTCTGCCGCAATATTTCCCAAGGAAATGTGGAATCATTTTGACAATATCGACGGATTCCGTACCAATAACCACTTGGAGGCTTGGCATGGTGTTCTCAATAGAGAGTTAGGCCGCCCACATCCTAACATATATAAACTAATAGAGTTGCTACAAACAAAGCAACAAGAAGTGGAGCACAAACTTCGTCTGCTGCAATCTGGAGGGTTAAATCCACCTCAAAAGCAGAAATACAGGGATGTAACTGACCGACTCGTGAGACTGAAAACACGTTTGCAGAACAGAGAAATTGCTGTGTACGACTATGCTGGTGCAGTTGCTGGTGCGTTGAAACAAGGTGTGATAAGAGGGTGATTTTCATGAATACAATATTTCAAATGTTTCATCTTGCGGTTTTGATTCATAATAACTGGGCTCATAACACAATTATCGATTATCTATATTTAATAGGCCTTTATTATAATATACAGGCCTTTATTATATTTATGCGAAATGAAACTACAAGTAATGATGCAACGGAAGATATGCGAAATGAGACTATGCGAAATGAGATTATGCGAAATGAGACTATGCGAAATGAGATTATGTGAAATGAGACGACACCGCCAACAGGGCATCATCATTATAGTTTATTTTTGGATTCCTTTTCCTTCCGTTAGATTTCACTCGGAGGCTACTGGAAATTTCTTCAGAAGCTTCGTCTGTATATATTGAACAATAGAGGAGACAAAACACACCCCTCTCAAATGCTCTGTAAACTCTAATGGCATTATTTCTCCGCTTTGGCAAAACAAACTCTGCTCTTCCTTTAAAAATGATGAAAAGTACTTGAGATTCTTAATGTAAAGTCACGTTGCCGTTGCATAGGTCATATTTCGCGCGGTTACAGAAAGATCACAGCATATTCTCGCAAACGACTGTAAGTTCAGAAAGTTCATACCGGATGATTTGAGTTTCAATCTTGCGATATTCAGGGACATGTTCCTGTGTCAACGCTAACATTGATATTTCAGAAATTTGAATATCACGTCACTGAATGCATTTCATTTCAAAGGGGAATATATCAGCAGATAGACGAGAAAAAGACAGCATCAAAGAAAATGTAAATCCAATGGGAAGAAGTTTGAAGTTTTCGGTAAAAAGAAGATCTTCAGTGTTTTATCTGATTAAGCAAAAAGTACTGAGTCTAAAGCCATAGTTTTTGGCATGGAATGTCATCGAAAGACGCGCAGATTCACAGTAGCAATGGGCGTGCATCATTCCGGGAAAATACATTTTACTTTCGGCCTCGTTCCCAGCAGAAACTCGTGCTAGCGTCCGGACTTTTCAGAGCAATTAACGCGTAGTCAACGATCAGAATGTTGTAGCTGAACGCCTGCGAAGCCGTGACTCAAGGCATGGGGATAAAAATGCTTTTTTGTAAAGGACTAAGCTCATTGTAAGCCTATCATCAGACATATTTTCCTATAATGAGACTAAACTGACATTATGAAAGTTATATAAGGGCCAATGAATTGGTTTGTCTGGCATGTAGTAATTTCAATAGCTAGTTTAAATCCGGATTATGAATTGTGATAATCTGCAGTTAACTGATTACTTAAGTCACCTATCCAATCAAGTATTTTCAATTCCTAATTAAGAAAACCTAGGAAGTGGAGGAATACATTGAAAACATTCAAGCAATTGACAATACAAAAACTTTCGCTTACCGATCTCGCAGCAACCTACATCAACGGAATTTGAGACAATGGTTAAACAATGGTCAGGCCACTCGCCTTGTGCATCATTAAATTCCCTTTATCAACGCCCCATTGTCATACGGAGATAGACATCACAAACATGGTCACACTAACGCGCTATTGCAACAACCAATTAAGTGGGGAATTACTATCCAACGAACAAGAATTGAATTGTCAACGATATCAAAGGATTTCGTCCCAGTTTCATTAACAGTCTGATGACCTCTTGGGATTCACTATTTACATGCCGCCAGCGTTGGAGTTCTCCACAAATACTCAAACTCAGGAAAGCAGCGCAACTGCTTGGGACCCAACACGTTCACTCATTAGCAATACCGCCTCTGAATAATTTCAGAGGAAAGTTATCTCGTATCCTCGACAAGATACATTATCAATTTCTATCGGAAGAGTTGGTCGCTGATGATCAAATTGTCTTTCATCAACAGAAACCGATAGATCTGCAGTTGAGTGAACACAATTCTTCACGAAGCAATAAAAGAGGGAATCCGAACTTTTAGCAGACCATGATCAGAAACAAAAACGTGTGACACACTGCCGACAAAGATAGACATGGATTCAAGAAAAATGTTTAAACCTATAGGAAATTGAAAATAACCACCTAGAGAAAATGAGAGAAACGTTAGTGTAATGAGAAATCAATTCGTTTTTCCATGTAGTGCAGTAAAAGTTATCTTCCAGCGCAAAATAATGAGAATCAATCACTTCGCTCCCTTGATTAAAAAGTATATACACACACCTGACGCTTTCAGACGTTCTCAATGGCAAAATGACAGTTGCTGCACAACTGTAGTATACTTTCTGCTCAGGAGAGGTTTGATACTGAATGTTTGGTGACTTTTTCAACCGATTTCGTGTGAAATTTTATTATTGCTAACTTAGAATGGAGAGGTCAAAGTTCTCGATTTGTACATAAGCCAGACTGCCTTTGATTTTTATTATTTTCAAACGGCACTTTTGTGATCGCGATTCTTCAAACTGCGTTTATGTTCGGCATATTTAAGTTTTAGAGGTGAACAAGCTTGACCGAGTTAATTTCTATTGCAAATTTTATTCATTCTGTTTTTCTTTGATGCAATAATCTGAATAAGTGCGTATGCAACACGGTGTGAATAAAGTAAGTAAAACAAAGCTTTGAAGAAGTCTGAGACTTGGGCCTAAAACTGTGTTGGGCAGATCTTCTAATAATGAAGTATATTATAATCATTACACTTTCAGAGGTTCGTTCTTAAGACTGCTAGTAGCTTTAAACCAGATGCGTTTTTGTCTTCAATGATGAACATGCATATCAGTGAAACGATGGATTTTCTAAAATTGACTTTGTCGACAGAATATGCTGTAATGCTTAAATGTTGCCATCCATTTATAAATGTAATTGTTTTGTGATTGTGATAGTATTTTTGTCTGGATTCTTCTGCATTTCATTAGCATTTCTGCTCATTGTTTTCAATGTACATTCCCCAGCAAGCTTAGAATTAGCTTATTTTGTTCCTGGCTTCTCAAGATTTTGAATCCGATCTCTGATAAGAATATTTGAATTATTTCATTAATCACACATGTCTGTAAGTGAAATGACGATTTATCTGCATGAATTACTGATTCTCTACAATCGGGTGAAAGTAATGGCAGCACACGGGAGGATCATGATTATAGGCTGTACGATCGTAATCGAGAAACGCACTCCCTTGAACTTTAGCAAATCCGCTAGTAAAAAAAAACGATTTCTTACTCGACCTTTTGTGTCCAGACCCTTCTTCACAGAGTTTTAACACACAGAGTTAAACTTGTTTTTTTCTTTTTTTACTACCGGATTTTCAGAAATTCAAGGGAGTGCGCTTCTCGATGCGATAATGCAGCCTATAATAAAATCGGGTACACCGGGGTAATGAACTAACGCTTCTCACTTTGTCCGTTACTTGAGATTGCAGGCATGCTAAGCAAAACTTCGCCAAATACAGTGAAGCCTCCCGGACTACCCCATGATAGAACCACTTTACGTCCTCCAGTGAAAAGATGATGTTAACTCTCCAAGGCAATAAGGACCTCTCTATGCGGACCACCTCTGTATAAAACCAATATATGATATATATATATATATATATATATATCATTGGACAACGGTGGTCCAAGGCGTGAAAAAACCTTCTGTAAAAATTTGCTGTCTCGTGACTGAAGATTGATATGATAATAAATACACATTTGACTGATATTCAATTGATACTTCATTCACACATGTATTTCATCGATATTCAATAGAGTGATTCACCCCTGTGCTAACAACTAGTGAAGGCTCAACGCTCACCAAGATGGTACACTGTATCTATCTAGCAAATTGTGTACACAAGTTGACTACCTGTAAAGAAAACAAGATGAGCAGCAACACAAATCGTAATCAGTATTTCAGACATTTATTAATCAATTTAAAGAAATTGTTGATACTGAAGAAGTCGAAGACACATTCAGAAGACACAAGGGCATATGAAGAAGTGCCAAAAACATATCGAACAGGTCATCACACACACACACAGGCTTTGCGGTATACTCTTACATCGTCCATGGCTCTAACCGCCCATGGGCAAGAATCTGAAATCGAGGAAAAGCAAGTCACACGTGCACAACGATCTTTCTTGAACAAACTCATGTGCAAGATCAAATTCATCGCTGTCTACTTTATTGTCACACACTTCGAGAACAATGACAGCAGCACTGTGTCCGCATGTGTGATTCATATTAAAACGAGAATGTATCAATGAATTTAGCTGGAAAACGTACTTATGACTCGGCCTGACGTCAAAAAATGCCGTCATTATACCCAATTTGTCAAAAAAATCAATTTTGGGTTTCTTCAATCTGAAATCCAATCAAATACCTCGATGCCATAACTTTAAATACCCCACAATATCTAGGAACTGGGGCATTAATACCAACAGCAGTTTAACCGCTACCTAGAAAGATTATTGGAAAAAATTGACTTGACGTGATTCTTTTCGGCAACAAATTCTATAAAATCACTATCAGGTTCAACGAGAACATCAGTCCTAAAAGTTACTTAGGTTGACTTTAGGACACCACTTCGACAGTAGTTATGGTGACTCAATGTATGAGGCTAGTTTCTTGATAACTAGGGAATAGATTTAACCAATATTTGATACACAATATTTGACAAAATAGAAAATAAACGAAGCTACCGAATTATCATACGTTTATGTTATACGTTTTACAATTGCTAATAGATCTACTTCGCATACTTTTTTGCTAGTGGATCTGCTTTTCATTGTATTCAACTGTTATGCCGTTGGATATCAATTTTTCAGAAGCTGCATTGAGTAGGCCTACAGTGCCAATAGGACTAGCATGCACTGTGACACTGCAGTCCTACCCAACGACATAAAATTGAATTTAACCGCGAAATGCATGTTAATGTTCATACAAAACCATAGGTACAGCTGTATAAATGACTCACGATTCCCTAGAGAAAACCAAATTCAGTGCAAGAGCAAAAACAAGCGAAGAAAATGCGCGTAATGTAGGCTTATCTTGTAATATACCTACTTGAAATTACTAGAAATATCATTCGTGACTTTTTTATTATGCATGCATATCATTGCAAATACCAGCTAATCAAATAATCCCATGTATCCGTGATATTAAAAAGGATGAAATCCTAAAAAATAAAGCAACTTTGAAATCAGAGGAACCGATTTTATTCTGATTTTTTCGGAATCCGATTGTAAAAAGTTTACAGATACGATACATCATCTAGTTCTCCGACATACACGTACTTGCAAATGAACAGTCGCCGACATAGTCATTCATTGTGTTTGAGGTTGTGTTCATTCATAGAAAAAAATAGAGGTTCAGACCGTTAAACCAAGTCGGGGGACTCAATCATCAGATTTAGGTTTGCAGCATTATATTTTACAGATGCGCAACAGACGGAAAATAGTAATTATAAATCTAAGTATTGAAATTGACCAATTATTGTTGAATTGTTATTCACAACAATATCCAAACATTATGTGCATGCACAGCTTAAGTACAAGTTCAGAAATGACCTCCCTTTGTGATTCATGTATTTTTGTTCATCCATTGTGTCATATCAAGAATGTCGCTGTAAAAAGTCAAGAAAAGAAAGCAGTAGCAAGCTTTCTTAGCATTAAATGATACAAATGTCACGAAGAATACAATCTCCGCTACAGCGGCAGTTTCACTTACCCGCCCACTCTTTGTAGAATGCGCTTTTAGTATACGCTCACTACGCTCACCACATTATGCTAAATATATTTGCGATACCTGTCGTACATGTTATAGCGGATTCATGTTCCGAAAAAATCGATTTGATTCATTATTTTTCAGTTTCAAATTATGAAAGATGTATTTCTTTGAGTTTTGCATTAGCATCTGAAAGCACGACTGTATTAAAATATTGAAGGTCTATGTTTTGACTACCCATTCACGTGAACCACCTATGGTGGTCCACTTGAAGGCTTTTCAGCACTTCTAATATATCTCATCATCAAGTCACAAGAAATCTCTTACATGTAGGCTTTACATGGCAAGCGATGATCCCTCCAAGGTCGACAAATTTTTACTGTTTACAAGTACAACGGACCGGATTTTTTAGTCCGGCGGACCGAACGTCCGGTGCACCTCCAGTTTACCATTTCAACATTTCGTAAACATATGCATGAACCTCAAAATGCTCGAAATGAGCTATTTTTTTAAGAAAATGCCTTGCAACGGGATTGTACGAGGTATTACTCGTATTATAATTTCCTTACTAAAGTGCTGGAGATAGGAACAAGATTTGTTCTCATCACCTGAATTGTTTCTGTAAATATCTCGGTATCATTTTAAAATCATAGAAAATTGAAGGATTTAATTGAACAATATGTTTAAGAAAGTAAGGTTGTTTGTGACTCATCTTGGCATCCCACTTCTGAAATTCACGACGTCTAAGCATCATGCAGTGATTTCATTCCTACGAGAGGAAGACTGAGAGATGACCTCCTAAATTATGCTTCCATGTTCCTGGTTCCCAATCAGCGACCTTTAGAGGATTCATTAGGAACTAGGGGTGCACAGGATTGAAAATTTATTGATCCGGCCGGAATTTGCCTTATTTCTGAAAAAAGTAAGTTTCATTAGATGATAATCAATACATTCAAGACTCTTTTCAATTGGAGAGCAAAACGAATCCCTGTGGGCCCCTATCTTTAGCATGTTTAAACAAACTCGGTAGTGAAAACTGAAATAATCCACATGCTGCAGAAACAGTTTTATATATACAAGCTTAATTTAAATCTGGTTCATGCAGTTTAACTGTGAACGGCTCAATTTAGAACTCGTAGATGCATTGGCTTTCAAACAGCGATGATTGTGCCACTCGACATCATGGAATGTCCCTTTTCTTCTCGGTGAAGGTGGTGGGAACTCAGATGGTTAAGGGCCGTGCTTCACTGAAAAGTGCCGAAGGTCCATGGTTCAGGGATGTCTGCTTCAGGAGGTACCACCTTTCTCACTAGAGGTTGCTAACCCCAACCTGCGAGCTGCATGTGTGTGAAGGCTGCCCCATCCTCCCTGTGCCTTGGATGGGGCAGGGATGAGCAAAGAAAGTTTCAAGTAAATAAGCCCATAAGGATCGACAATCAATCTAAGCAGCCTCATCAAATCGATTCAGATCATCATCACAATCTTCATGCTCTATAAGTTATCACGTTTGCGAAACTGTGACAAAATTAGGAAATATGGAAAATTTTCAAGTACTTGTTTACCTCCTTAATTCGTCTACTATGCACTAATTCATAATTCATCAATATGTTGATCAATATGTTGATCATCAATATGTCACCAGCGTGATTTTATAGAAGCTTTGGTGGTGGGAAACCCAGAGATTCCATGATTCATAGAACAACGATTGACAAGGAAGTTGACGAAGACATGGACATTTTCACAAGAACTTGCCAAACACATATGTTTTTGCGAAGTTCGATTTAGAAAAGTGATATGCAAAATTCCACTTTAAAAACTGCGTCTTAGACGCTTTGTGGATGAAGGGTTGCATGGCTTATTGGTAGTTATGTCAAAGCAAGGAGAAATTGATCAACTTGAGGCGATCGATATCTATGCGACGTGGGCTTCACGGTAATCTGATGTCCAAAGAGACCAAAAAACAATGAATGGCATTCGACAAGAAAACTTGTCTGCGATCACAAAGTGAAGATAGGCCTAAATTTGATCAAGCATAGCTGGTCTAATCCTGCAAGCAGTATAGCTATAGGAGTGGCAGGGTGAATTTTATACTTAATCGGAGTGAGTCCATCCCATAGAGCAAGGGTTCCCAACTTGGGGTACGCGCACCACTTGGGGGTACGCGAAGGAATTTTGAGGGGTACGCAGAATATGGGAGATTCATTATAACTCAATTTTACTTTGATTATTTTGCTGCTCATGGGTCAGTTGAACTGCTAACTTTGTGCGCATTCCGAAACCGACTGTCATCATCTGGCCTTGAAGCAACTATTGCTAATTAGCAACCACCAACTCGACCACAACCACATACTTATATGAATCCGGATTCTCCAACATAGTAGTGATTAAAAGCAAACAAAGAGCTCAATTGATGTTGGAGCATGACTTTCGCTGCGCTTGTGTTGTTACACAAGCGCGCATCAGTTACGCCTAGTCAAATTCTTGTGGAATTAACTTTCGAATTTCGCATATTTATACCCATAATTAAATTTTGGTATGATTGAATTCTTGCTGTTTTTAATGTGCATAGGTGAGGGTACGCGGAATAATGAAAAATCCTGTGATTTTCTATTTTGGGAGTACGCAACATGAAAAGGCTGGGAACCCTTGCCATAGAGTAAGTATATTAGGTAGATTAGCAACACAGTATTATTTAAATCCCAATGTGCATGCAGTTTCGACTTGATTAAATGAAATCGTGTTATGAAATGCGAGATATGCAAATTTTTAATTTTAAAGAAATTTGCACGGGAATTGACTGATCATGATAGCCTGGGGTGGAGACTGCTACGGGCATTTTGATTTTTGCGACCAGAGGGCATTCGCCTGCGGGCATGTACAATAAAGGCCCAGTCAGCGAATTCATACCCGGTCAGTGGATATGCAGGTAGGGATTCATGGCGGCATACATGACGGAAGCCTGATGTAGGCTAAGTTCATTGCATAATTGATTCTAGTCACTATCGACTTAAGTCATATCGCATTCTTTAGTCACTATTTCTGAAGACTAGACCTAGGCCTATGTTAGCATTCTACATATACGCCTTATTATCCTGTTGTGAAAGATTATGTTTTTAGAATTTCGCTCCACAATTGATAGGCTTATATAATGTATATATCTTCCTCGAATGCATACACAATGGAAAAGATTTTAGGCTAAATAATATCAACAGATTTCATTAGACTAAAACAATTTTGACTTCAACTTATGTTTCACATTGTCATTCCGGAACAGCCCCGACAACGAATTTCCCGATGTCAGATGTGAGAACATCTTGCTTGATTTAGCTTCGATGCAAGTGGTTTGTTGTAGCAGTGTTGCAAATCTCAAAAATGGAAAAATATCTCCGATATGAAATAACCATAAAACAGATCCAGAAATCTTGCAAAATGCATTTAAGCCAATGTATGCATGTGTGTCCCCCGGCACAGAACCAAGTGCGCGGACATCACAGGAAAACCTTATATCCAATGACAAAGCACTGCTGGCCTCCGAGACCAAGTGCGCACACATCACAAGAAAGCCCCGTATACGCCTTATTATCCTGTTGTGAAAGATTATGTTTTTAGAATTTCGCTCCACAATTGATAGGCTTATATAATGTATATATCTTCCTCGAATGCATACACAATGGAAAAGATTTTAGGCTAAATAATATCAACAGATTTCATTAGACTAAAACAATTTTGACTTCAACTTATGTTTCACATTGTCATTCCGGAACAGCCCCGACAACGAATTTCCCGATGTCAGATGTGAGAACATCTTGCATTGCCAGCTTCCACGTTCCTCGGAAAAAACCAATGTTAGCTGGAAACTTGACATGCTAAGCGCAGGAGCAATAACTGAGCTACAGGCAATGTGGGCAACGGTGCGGGCACGGGAACGGACGCGGGCCCCACCCCGGATGATAGCAATATAGAAGAAAACTATTTTATAAATCCTCCGTTCCTCTTTGCTGACAACCGTGGAGAGGCAATGTTCATTGATTTAGCTTCGATGCAAGTGGCTTGTTGTAGCAGTGTTGCAAATCTCAAAAATGGAAAAATATCTCCGATATGATATAACCATAAAACAGATCCAGAAATCTTGCAAAATGCATTTAAGCCAATGTATGCATGTTTGTCCCCCGGCACAGAACCAAGTGCGCGGACATCACAGGAAAACCTTATATCCAATGACAAAGCACTGCTGGTCTCCGAGACCAAGTGCGCACACATATCACAAGAAAGCCCCGTATCGAATGACAAAACATTCTTGCTGGTCACCGCGACCAAGCTCGTGGACATTGCAGGAGAGCTCTCTATACAATGACAAAGCATTCTTGTTGGCTTCCGCGACCAAATGCGCGGACATCACAAGAAAGCCCTATATCCAATGCCGAAGTATTCTTGTTGATCTCCGCGACAAAGTGCGCGGACATCACAAGGAAGGCCTATAATGCCAAGCCACTTAATGATGGTTAATAGGAGTAGGCTACCTTTTTGAGCTTGATCATGTCACTCAAACTACCGCGACTGAAAGAGCAAAATATCACCATCAAAGACTATGGTCATGATTAACTTAAGGGATGCAAATGGTCCACAATACTATTCAGATTCAGAAAAAAAGGAAGCCTAATTTAGTGAATCATGAAATTATCCATAAAAATCGCATTAATCCACAGTTAAACATAAATAGTTGAATTCTAGCTGCATAGAGCATTATTATTCTTGCCATTTATAACTCAATCACAAAGTGATTTCTATAGAGCGTAGAATGCTTGTTAACAATTTGGACAAGATTTGGCCGCCGATAATGATATCAAAGCTAACATATTTAACAACTTTTTTGCTTCTGCCTTCGTTGAGGATGATCATACTATTCCATGCTTTCAATCTGATATCACTTCAGAAGGTTTAAATCAAGTTGTTTTTCCACTGGACTCTATTGCTAAAAAATTGCATCAATTACCTGCGAAATTTACGTACTCTCCTGATGGTTTTCCACCAATATTTTTGAAAAATCTCGCTAATGCACTTGCTATTCCTTTTCAACTTTTGTTCGAATCCTCTCTTTTGACCGGCTCTATTCCAAGTGACTGGAAGATATCTGTTATCCTTCCGATCCACAAGCGGGGTAACAGGTCTCAGGTCTCTAACTATCGACCTGTTGCACTGACAAGCATCGTCTGCAAAGTGATGAATCAATGATTGTCGACGTCCTTTCACGTTTATCTGCGTTCAAACAGCCTTCCTTGTGGACAGTCAACATGGATTCTCCAAAATGAGATCTCCTTGTACCCAACTATTTACAAGCGCTAAATCAGTGGACATCGGCAGTTGATTCCAATAATCAAATTGATGTTATTCATATCGATTTCTGTCGTGCCTTCGATACCGTTTGTATTCGCAAACTCATAATCAAACTTATGGAATTGATTTTGAAACTGTTGAAATGGATTTCTGAATATTAATATCTGATCGGTCTCAAAGAGTGCTTATTGGAGAATCATTATCTACGACTCTTCCATCACCAGTGGTATTCCGCAGGGTTCGGTTATCGGGCCTGTTTTGTTTAATATATACATAAATGATATTTGAACATTGAACATTGCAAGAGGCTCCTGTAAATTGGGAATTTTCGCTGATGATGTTAAAATTTTTCAACAAAGTACCGACGGAAATTTTTTAGAACTGACTGAATCCTTACATGAGTTATCATTATGGTCAAATATATGGCAGTTAGCTCCATCTCCACAACAAATGTATAATCCATAACATTTTGGCCGTAACATCATTGACCAAACTTACCATTTGAATGGTTCTCTTATCACAAAAGGTTTCGGCTTACCATTTGAATGGTTCTTTATCCAAAAGGTTTCGGACACGTTCGCGATCTGGGCATCATTTTTACACATGATTTGAAATTTCCTTACATTGCCAAACCATTTCATCGAAAGCAATGTCGCGCGCCTATCTGGTTGTTGAAATGCTTTACACTATCTGATCCTAAAACTCTCATGAAGGCATATTTCACTTACGTCCGACCTATCATTGAATATTGTACTCAGATTTGGAGCCCGCATCTGGTCAAAGACATCAACGTGTGGAGAAAGTGCAAAAATACTTTACCAAGCAAGTGTGTCGACGTGGTCACTTTAAACTGTGAAGATTACGGAGCTCGTCTAAGGATCCTTGGTCTGAAATCCCTAGCAATATCGTCGTATCTTCTTTGTACTGGTTTTTCGTCTTCTCGTCTTCAAATTAATAACAATTACGAAGACTTTTCGTTATGACAGAATCTATAACCGTGGTCCTAGTCTTAACTGAAACCCGTTGATCGTCATCATTGTAATATTCGCAATTATTTTTTTACTCATAGAATTATCGGTGTTTGGAATTCTCTCCCGGACTACATTATATCTTCCCACTCTTTGCACAGTTTCAAGTCACGCCTTCGAACTTTTGACCTTTCACCTTTTTGCAAAGTTTTTGTGTAAATTCGCTTTTGTTTTTTGGCTCTACGTAAGTGTTCAATTGAACCTGTAAAGCCTTTTGCATTTTGCAATAAATTGATATAAATAAATAAAAAAAAAAATCATAATCAAAACTATAGCAAAAAACTTCCATGCAGAAAAGGCGTAATTCAGAAAAAAAATCTGGTGCATCCCTATTAAGGACCAAAAGCAGCAACATTGAGAGGTAATTATCCCATCATGCCAATAGCTTCAGCTATTTACCAACTCTTCGACGGAAAAGGTAGATTGGATATTTAGCAAAATCTTGAACAGCTTGTTAAAATTTGTCCATGCTCATAAGGCCTGATTGAGGTGCTCTGAAGAATTAACAACTATACCATCTAAATAAAGAATTTGAAAATTCCGCCGAAATAGCATGATGTAATATGTATGAAACAAAAGCCGTGCTATTTATAGATATTTATAAAAAGATTTAGGAGCTTTTTATGAAGACCTGTAAGTAGCACGGTTTTGTTTTATGCGATCTAAATAAATTATCTGATATAGCATATTCAGAAGCATTTCCATTGCTTGATGTGCAATTTCTCTGTATCCTTAAGGGCCTTTAAAGCAGTGGTTCCCAACTTGGGGTAAATTACCCCAAAGGGGCAATCTGCCAATTTTCTGAGGTAGTCCTCTAACAATTTATGCAGATCTTTCTAGGACTACGTTTCCATAGGATGTTCACTTCTGGCGATGTGGTCATGCGTACTTCTTTCTTGTCACATGTTGTTCCGCATTTAGATGCGAAGATACACGATTCCGTAGCGTAGATTCCATTCTCTATGCACGATTTAATTAGCTGGACGAGCAAGCAACACGAACACGCTGAGTAATTAATTGTGACACTCTTGTTCTGTCATGATTAAAAACGAGCACCCTGGTTTTCGTGAATCCCTCCACAAGCAGAAAAAACTTCAAAAACTTGCCACAGTACACAAGTCAATGTCAGGGTTTTAAGGTGCAGTTCTACATAATTCGTACAGTTGTACGGTTGTAACTCGCTTTATCGTACTCGTTTTTATTTTTCGTTCAAGTTAATGAGTCTGGGGGTTGTTCCAGAGACCAGTCATTATTTAATGACGAGCTTAATGAGGCCTCATAACAAGATTTCGTTCCAGAGACTGCTTCTTCGATCGCTGCTTAATGAGGTATCTAGTCTTTATTTAATGACGAGCTTAATGAGGCCTCATAACAAGATTTCGTTCCAGAGATCGCTTCTTCGATCGCAGCTTAATGAGGTGTCCTTAAACTCGTTCCAGAGACCAATCATAACAGCGAAAATTTAATGACTACTCTAGGGCCGTCACTAAAAGAACGAGCTGTCAGTTTTGGTCACTATACTTGAAGATGGCAAATGTTACTGATGTCGTTAGCGATTTCGGCCGTTTCCCAAGGTATTATCGAGAGCGATGCTCGTTTTCTCAAGTTGCGGCTAGACATGACTTCGATTGATCTTTGCAACAGGTCTCAATGGTGCGGTTTTATGTCGTGAAACACGCAATACTGATCTTGCCTCGTGATATCATTGGATGATTTTAATGTTTTGTCATCTATCACGTGTCCTTTGTCACCTGTTGCCTAATGATGTGTGACACACGCATCCTTATTTATGAGGCTCTAGTTAAGGATGAACTGCGATAAAGAGCAGCTCTTTGGAACAAAATTAGAGAAGCCTCTTTAAATTATCCAATGCAGCCGCTCAATGAGCGGATTTAGATAGGTGTCTCTGGAACAGCCACCTGGCTAGTTACATGAAGAAAATAAATAAGTCTGATTAATCATCCCATCTTCCGTTTTAAGTTGAATATTTTTGGGGTATTTCAAGTGGCTTATCTATCATTGTTTCTATCAACAGGATTGAAACTATTGAAATAATGAAAAAATTGTATTGACAGTGATGTTAGTCCTATGAGGGGTAATGAGGCAATTTCAAGGTAACAAATATAAAGTTGGAAACCACTGCTTTTGAGATAGAGCAAGCAATAAAGTTAGGAATTTTGCTGGTAGATGCTGGTCCCTAACTGAACATCAAAATGTGTTAAGTGCATCAAAATTGTTGCTTATAATATTGAAATAAGTTTTAGTGATAAAATATATTACAAGTCGCTGGAGTAACTTAGCCCTAAATTATCCGTGAGATTTTGAGCTCTGGAGAGCTGAGAGGAACCCTGGAGCCAATCTCTGATTTTGATATTATTCAATCATTCACAAAATTTACTATACGACACAGTTTAGCGCATACTGATTCTGGCGTAACATGCGCGTGGAGCATGTCTGAATGCATTGGGGCAGCAAAGCGGTACACGATACATTGCACCTACACATGTGAATGCAGATTTTTGAAAATGCATATATACTCTGCTATCATCCCAGTTATACAGCCAATTCACCAAGAAAAATTACAGCTCTACAAGTAAACTATGACGATTTGACTCCAGCTTAACTTACATGTACCTCGATAGTAAAAGCAAATCTCAGACCATGATTGTATGAAAGAATGTTGCACTCAAGGAAATTTTCTATGGGTAAAACTCATAAAACCAAAGATTGCAAAATTTTCGAAGATGAAGTTCTTTATCAACTTTTGGATCATTTTTTATTCTAACTTAATCAAACGGTTTGACCCTCCATTTTTTTGCATGATATGTATGAAAACGCGTATGAAACTATGTCGACGTCTGTTCACTTTCGAAATTTTCGGGGAACCGGATGACTTACTTTTTGGCTAACTTTTTATTATTGGATTCCGAAAAATATCGCAATAAAACCAGATCCTCAGATTTCAAAGTGGCCTAATTTTTAGGATTTACTGTTCTACTGTGTTGCATAGACAGCTATATGATTAACTGGTCCTACTTCCAATCATGTGCATATTAAAAAAGTTGCGAGTGGCTAGTAATTTCGTATATGCCAAACATACAACAGGCCTCCATTTCTCGCACTGCTCCTGATTTAGAAATATGCACTACTTTTTAGTATCATAAGCTATTTAGGCCTTAGGCCTGAAGCAGTGCATCTAATTTTACATTAATTCAATAAGCATTACGCAAATCAATGACATTTTCAGTCATAATGCATGAAGGCAGCATCGTATCTGTTTGATACAGGGTTGGCGTATTTAAAATACCCGTGGGTCTCTGTCGGGGGTTTTAAAATATGAATTTTGGTGTATCTTTTAGATAGGACTTTTGGTGGGTTCTTTAAATAGGAGGCTGGATTATTTACAATAGTAGATTGTGTCTCTTCTATGTAAGGCCAGGATTTTTAAATGCAAGTTGTATATCATCAGATCGGAACTTCAACAGCCTACCCAACTTTGAAACTCAATCTGGTCAATGAGCGTGGTCTCAGACGTTTGCAAGTAGTTGTAGAGATGTCTTAATCTGAATCAAAATTTCGTAGTTTAATCTATATTGCTGTTTCTGGGTGCCTTAATCAGTCTGTTATATCATTTAATTTTCACGATTGTAAGAGCTTCCGTATCTTTTTAGTAAATTTTGCAATTGCCACACTTTCTATTATAAACATATTTGGATCATGTATGACGAAATTGTACATTTTTACCAACACTGATTTGATAGACCTTCTGCTGCTATACGCCTACTAACTTATGGCTCTGAAAAATCGGAATGCAATTAGCCTATAAAATAGTTGAAAAGAATATCACAACTATGTAACCCGGAAAGTGGGAACATACATATAACATGGAAATGTAGCTCTACTAGCATTTGTGGAGCTTTGGAAGCCTTATCTTATCATTTGTTGCCTCGTTTGCTAATACTACATCATGTGATGCGGAGGGTTTGATCCTGCCAATTGACACAGTCGCTTGCAAGTGGCTCGTGGCACAGTTGGTACCTACATCTATTTAACCTCCGATCGTAGGTTCGGATCCTACCCGCTGCACATCTTTTGGATGGCAATTTGATATATCGTTAATTCATTCTATACTTTATCAAATACCATTGTTAAAATTTACGCTCCGTGTCTTGCATTAGAAGCTTCATACATTGATGACCACTCGAAACTATTCAATCAAGCGGCTACCAGACGCACCCGACACACCTAATGGAGTGCTGCATCTTCTGGAATGACAATTTACCGAAAAATTAATTCCGGAACCTCTTCTATCTGTCGTACAGGGAAATGCCACGGTACCAAAATATTTTGCACCCTCTTGAAATCTAGGAGCTGGGGCATTCATACCAACAATTGCTTCTCCGATATATACCATGACTCGGATAAATCGACTTGACTTAACTTCTTCGTTAGATCAAAATCAAAAAAAAATCACGCTTATCGAAAATAATCAGTATTGAAAATCACATAAATTTGATTTTAGGCACCACCTCGAACTTCTACGGCAAGTATGGTGATATTAGTGTATGAAGCTGTTTGTTCAATAACAGTGTCAATTTCAGAGTGTGACTGAACGCCGTTCAATTGAACTAGTTCATGAACTAGTTCACGATTTTCGTGAACTTTAACTGAACGGCGTTCTATTTTTCAAAATTGAACTTGAACTGAACGGCGTTCGCATATTTCGGAGATGAACGGCAGTTAACTGCTCCCGTTCATTTCTACCTTTGAACCTTCACACATGGGGGGGATTGGTCCCTGAATTGCTTCAAAGCTAGAATGTACTCCTACGGTTCTTCTCCCATGGCTGCACCCTGTACTATTTTTGTCCATGCTGTTGGAAGCGTTGACGCTCATGATGCCAAACGCAAGGCATATATTTATTTCTTGGAAAAGCCTTCCCCTTTGATGTTGGCATTTCGATAAAGTAAGATAGAACCGTTTCCTCCATTGTTGCGAAACCAACCGAATGCAGCATGAAAACTGCCAGCGTCAGCTCTATATTTAGAAGTCCTTTATGAATGTGATGTTAATATTACATCGAATGATAAAAAAAGCGCACGCTGTGACGTGTGCTATGGGGAGGTGAATGAGGAGAGAGGAATGGATGAGATTAAATAATTGAAAGATTAAGAGATGATGATGATGATTATTGCGGATTATTTTTTTTTTTTTTATTTGTAGATTGTTAAAATTAGAAGGAGATGGGGAGGAAGGGATGGAATAAGAGATTGGATGATGGGGGAAAAAGAAATGAAGAGGAGATAGGTTGAAGAGATAGGATTGAGATGAGGATTAGGGATTGAAGAGAGAAGATTGGATGGAGAGAGACCCGGGTGAAGATTAGATGTCTCTGCGAATAATTCATTATGAAAATGCAGTCACCAGTGTCCTTATGGCCCTTCTGTTAAGTGGTGAAGTTTGTATCTCTCCAAGTTGGCTCGAATGGCAAAGCGGAAAGAATTGACAGTTGAGAAGTGGGACATGTATGAAACCCATTTTTACTTTCAATAAGCAGACCGATGATAAACTTTACTACAAATGCAATCTTTGCCAAAGTGTGTGTTCTGCAGCTACTACTCAACGCTCGAACCTCAAGCGTTCATCTCTCCAATTCAACGCGATTCCACTCATGTCAAGGAATTCGAAGCGACCGTCTCAGGTTGTACAGCAAAGAAAAAGAAAGGCCAAAGACCAATAAGCACCCTAGATGCCATTCCTCGGGAAGTCAAAGCAATCTGTGCCCAGCCTGGAGGAAGGTTGATCAGCTCATTGCGGAAGTTACAATTTCCCCTTTCCTTGTGGCATGCCATTCACAATTGTCCGCAGACAGGGCTTCCGTGCAAGTTTGTCATGGGATTGGCGCCTGGTTCGAACTAGTTTCTATCTTACACCACTTTGCTGTCCAAGTTAAAAAATTGCAGACTTCTACACCATTGAAGACGAACATGAGGAAGATGAATTCTCTCAATCACATCTCTGTCAGTCTTTCTGTCTTAACTGCTGACTGCTGGACTTACATTCCGCCGCGGAGTACTTATGGTGTGACTATTCATATTGGCTCAACATCAAACCTTGAGAGGATGTCTGCTGTGCCTTAGCATGCAGAGGCGAAAATGAAAACGCAATATCCCAAAAACGGGACAAACCTCCAAAAACTCAAATCCCTCGACCCCCCCAAAAGCACAAAACCAAACAAACCCCCACGGAAAAAACAACCACAACACCATAAACAATCGCCCAACACAAACAAAAACCCCTAAACCTGCCATAAGCAGCATCAAGAACACCCCACAAGAAAAAAGTCAAACCCCAAAAAACAACACAACAGCCACGCACCAAAAAAACCCCCAAACCAAACAACCAAAACAAACATCCAAACACCTCCACAACGCACACACTTATGACCGCATTGCCGAGGATCTCGAGGCCATAATGCGCAATCTGTTAGGCATCCGAATAATGATGGAAGGAGGAGTTGTGACTGACAAGCGTCGAATTTTTGTGAAGAGCTCTTCAAACACTTTTGGAAAAGAGGCTCATGCCGCTCTAGCTGAATTATTAAAGGGAAGCATCAAATCAAAAAAGAGGGTTGAGGAAGACGTTGATGCTGATGAAAATGACATATGACGAGGATGCGTTGGTGTTATAATTTATCAAGAACTTACTGACATTCTCTCTTCGTCGACACTCTACGCTTTTCTCTTCCTGCCTTTTTCGTTCGGTGTTTCTGCTCACACAAATGAACTTAAATCCGCAACGGCAACAAGGACGTTGAATAAAATACTTGACGACCGCCGAACCGTTCAAAAGAGTATCACGAAAGACAATGCTGAAACTACACGACTTGTGGAATAAACAGTCAAAGGAGCACCGATCAATGCTCAGTAGATTGATGACGCTTGTTGTAAGAACTTTTGTAAGAAGCTTGTTGTGCCTATCTGTACCGTTGGAACAGCATCTTTCCACACGGCTATGGAGCGGGTGAAGGAAATCTAGATAGAACGAGAAAGATGATAAGATGCAGTCACTATTTGATCACTGAGGACAATCGTCACCTTCAGAATGACGAGAAGATATTTATCCAGGAGTACGTAACCACAATGCAGTACTTTCGGCCCTGTGCACAATCGATATTCTTCAAGAGACAAAGCATAAGTTTTCTTGGTGTATTTTGTTAGCCAACACATCCACGTACTGAAGGAAAAAGGCTGCTGGAAGTGAAAAAACGTTACAAGTGTGCAAGCCCCTTGTGGATGGCCTTGTGGCTGGACTGGACAAACGAATTCGGACACCTGAGTGATGAAAAAATACCTCCTCGCCTACAGTGTTGGCCAACCCCAAGTTCAAGCGCCTTGGGACTTCATCCATGAGGAAAATCGAAGAGCTGCGGCCTATATAAGCTACTGCAAGATGCCGTAAGTAGAGAAAAGAAACTGCCCCCTGATTTGAAAAGCGAGTCGACATCGAAGAGAAATCAAAGGACATAGATTGCATCCTTTTTTCATCTAACAAAAAGTAGAGTTCTTCTTCGAAAGAACTATATTGACAGGTTTCGCTCCACTCAGACACTGAAGAGCTGGCTTTGTTGAACCGTGTTTTCCCAGCTACCAGCCATCGAAAAATTTTTTGGTGCCAATTCAAAACAACTAACGTTGCCATCTAGCGCCCCCGTTGATAGGCTTATTTTCCCATGCTGGAGAATACTCTTCAGCAGGAAAGCGATGTCGTCTATCTGACAAAAACTTTGAAACAGCAATTACTGTTGCAACTGAACAAGATGTTTTTCATTTAAGCTGATGTACAGGTGTAGACATCATTCTCACCATTTCCCAACTAAGTGTAGTTGTGGAAAGAATTAAGAAAAATTCATAGAATCGATTGTGATTTTTTTAAGAGCAAATTGAGCTTTTTCACATACGTTAATTAAATCTTTTGTTGTTTGCCAATTTTGGCATTCTCTATGTTAGCAATTACATCTGCGGTCTACATGCAACTATAAAACAGGACTTGTTTTTCCCCAGTCTATCCGAGGACAGTTTACCGTGAACGGTCGGAAAGTTACGTTGGCAATGATATCAAGATACAGTAATTTGCCCATTTTACGGTGTCTACATTCGCATCAAAGCAAAGCACAATGCTAGGCCTACAATTAGTGATCGCATCGTCACATCATCACTCGGTCCATTAAGAACAAAAAAAAACTATTTCTTAGGAAAATTGCAATAAGTTCATGAAAAGTTGTCTAGTGCACATAGATGATCTACATTTGTGGTGTGAGATATGGGCTTTCTCAAACAGAATTTTGCATTTTGTTATGCGCAAAGCGCAAGATATACACATATGCATTGATGACATGTATGTCCAACCCTTTTCTGTGCATGGCATGTGATTTCACCCTGCATAAGGCCATTAATTGGCTCTTGACCACAGCAGCGACAATTTAACCAAATTTAAGTGACCAAGAATTTGTAGACCCCGCTCTAGTACTGATCGTGCTTCTTCTTCTCCATCTATTAACGATAATTTATACAAGCATACAATTTGCCAATTATGTCACAGAGGAAAAAGGCTGAATAAGCCATGTAATCATATAACCCGGAAGTTCTCTAAATTGCATCTTACACTTAAAGCTTTTATTGAAGGAAGAAGCGATGACTCAATTATTTGATAGATAAGCGCATTCGAAGTAAAGGTCAAAATTTCTTTTTGAAATGAACGGGAAATGAACGAAAAGGGAAATCGGTGAACGTGAAGTGAACGAGATGGACATGTTGCTGAACTTGAACTGAACGGCGTTCAATTTTTGAAACCGTGAACTTGATCTGAACGGAGTTCACAAATTTAAAATGAACGTGAACTGAACGCCGTTCAAAATTTTCGTGAACTTGTCACTCACTGGTCAATTTTAAAACAATTTGATCTGATATTTGAAAAAGATACAAAATGCACGAATGTAATCAGATATTTACCTAGGGATGAGACGCACCTAATTTGCTCAGTTGACAAGATATCCAAGCCTACTTATAATGCCACCCATAGAGGGCCTAAATATAAATGAATTTCTTTTAAACTGCTACATCATTGCACTTCGATTTTACTTAGGCTTGTCAGAAGCTCGTAAGTAGACGATTAGCATGTAGTGTGATAATGTATTGCCATCTTTTAACTTATCTTAAATTAGTTACGCAATGCACGTTGCCCTTTCGGAAAAACACATGTACAGCTGCATCAATAGCTTCTGATGCCCGTGAATTTGCAGGCGGGATGTCAAAACAAAAATGGCGCTGGAAATGTAGGCCTCTCTTAGGTCCCACTCGATGTTCATAGAAATATCACTCGGAACTCTTGTGAAATCCATTTCATTGCATAACACGGTGCATCCGTGAAAACAAAAAGGATGAAATGCAAAAAATGAAGTCAATTTGAAATTAAAGGATCCAATTTTTAGCGACTTTTTCTGAATCCGATTGAAGAAAGTTACAAAAACTTGAATGAGAGCAAATGTTTTCACAATTCAGGACACTTATTTAAACTATTTTCATAATAAGATTGAGACATTTTCTGTTTGAATTTCCCAACTAAACTTAGACGTATACAATATTTGACTCTATCGACCACAGTTTTCAAAACTTTTTGAACTCTGTGAGCGGTGATTCTGAAGATTATAAACATCTACTTTTCCTAAATGGCATGCAGCCATGTCATTTCCTTATGGGATCTAAATGATTTCATATCGAAAGAAAAGTTCACTTCCTGAACTTTCCAACGATGAAAAACACTTCCTCTTCATCATCTGATTCTTAAATTCTGTTAAGTTATGTTTAGCCGTATTTCTGGATAGTCACTCGTATATTCAGGCTTCAATTTTCTAACATGTTAAATTGAGGCAACAATATTTTGGAGCACGGCATTTTGGTTGCAGCATATTCATGCCATGATAGAAAACCATGATATGAAAATACACATGTTCATCAAAGGCACGATGACACCAACTTATTAAGAACTATCGACAAGAGCCAGGAAAACTACCACAATGGACGCCAATAGCTAATTATCATCCTCTTTTCCACAGCCTGCGTACAAGCAATGGGTACATGGCAACCGTCAGTCATAAAATGTGTATCTGATGTTTCGAGCAAAGTCAGGTATAGTGCTGGATAATCATGGTCTCGATCTTTCTTGATTCAGCGACTGCGGTGCAACGGAGCAATGCTACCTCAATATTGGTGACTAATATTTATGATTCTGATTACTTTCAAAAACACTATATAAGCTTAATAATATGCATGTCATCAAATTTTTAACAGACCATCAGCCAATTCCGCACTCATGAAATATTTTATTTGCCCGTCGATTAGTAATGCGATGCGTGTCAAGAAATGCATGCGAGTACATCGCGGTTAGTCGGTCAGACACATGCATCCAGGCTTTGAATAGCTAGGCCTTATTTTCCTAGGCTTGTGGTAGGCCTATGGGTTACTAAGATTCATTTGATGTTTAGAACAGCACTGATTGATTTATTTTTCGCGGCTCTGGTATAGTCGTGATCGAAGCAAAGAACAAAATATGCAGCGGAGCAGAGAAGATGCTACAGATAATTCCATATATAACGACCCTATACGTAAGTCCCTGGTTTGGGTGGCCTTCGTATCATGATTTACTGTGAGGTTTTCAAATTTATCCCTTAGTTTAGCTAGACTATGTCTGCGGTAAGTCACAACATCAAGACTGACGACAAATATTTTTTTATTAACAATTCACAGAGCGATTTACATATCGACCGAGAACACAACTTAAAATCAGATCGATTCATCACAAAAGTCAGCAGACTGTCAAAGTGCATTAAATACCACGACATCAAACCAGCAGAAGCACTTTTTTTGTCCGTGCAAAGTTGGCAGACATTTGTTGGCATTATTTTGGACTGGTATCTTTCCTCAACTTGGTGTGGGTGAAAGCGTGGGCTGTGTTAATTACGCAACTGTTGCTCAGATTTTTTATTGCTCAAAGGTTGTGCACCTGTAAAATATCTTACAATTTATGGAATTGATAACTTGAAGATAGATTATCACACAGATAGGCCCTATGACTTTTTTAGCATGTATAAGTATGTATGACTCGCACCATCAATCACATCATTGGAGGCTGCATTATGTGCCAATGTGCCATATTACGAGTCTGTTACGAAATTGCATGTAGCACAAAAAATAAATACGATTCTTTGCTGATCTCTGTCGATTGCGAGTTTATTCTTGCATAAAAAATCATTTATGGTCAACCATTGACCGATGTGAACCGCCCCACATTGTTTTTGTAAGATGCAACATTACATATTTGCAAAACTTCAACATTATCGACTTCAATACAAGTGACGCGCAAACGACATCATTGCATCACAGATATCTTTGACACAGTTGCATGGACACGAAGCAAATTCATGAAGTCATGAGTATTTCATGCAGATGAGCAAACTTATTGGTTACTTCAATCAAGATTCGAAAATATTTAATAGAAATTGTGGGTTCAACAAAAAGTCTTGAAAACAGCAATTGAAATTGATATTATGCTTATTTAATTTGGTGTCAAAAAATCACAGAATGTCATTCAGGGGTTAATTAAGGGCTAATTGGCTATCTCGCTAAAATTCCCGGGCGATTCCTAAGCTCGGCCGCCACCCTGGTTCATGCATCCTTTTTTGTATCATAAATTGGGTGCAGAAATCGATGAGATAGCACTCTACTCATACATAGGTGAATCACAGCTTTCGCTGGCAAGGCATTTTGAATCAAAGTCTGACCAAGCTAACTTCTGAGTTTGAAATTACGAAGAATCATGTCAAGTCCTTTCAGCACAATTCATGTCTTCACTTGGCTCAATTTGGCTATCAACATCAATTTCTTGCAATTTCTTGCTAGAAAACAATAATTTGGATGACATATTTCAATGCCGTTATCGGCTATATTTTGAAGAATCTCAATCCAATCAATGTTACGAAACCTTGATGTGTTATGTCATGCAAAATGAACGGAATCAATGCTCTCTTGCATCATGATCCATTGCATTTCCACGCGGTAATGTAGAGATTCTAGGCAATAATACCATATCGACTACCGGTACTTCATGTTGAGCCCAATAGTTATCACAGCAACACTGGCACTAGAGCGCATAGATCGACAATCTTCCGTCAATAGTAGCATGTGTGAAATAACAAACTTTTAATAGACTTTGTGTCTTTCTAAAAAATTTCCTGTCCTATGAGCAGCAGGAATCTCGCAACTAAAAATCATAGGAAATATGCTGATCTGACTGCAATCAACTGAGGCTCAAAAAGTAACTGCAAACAATCTTATCCCAACACTAGGTGGCGTGCGATTACCTCAACAATAAAAGCCACATAGATGTAAAAAATAGCTCAGAATTTGACTTATAACGTGGGTTGAAACACAAATCAAACAGCTGAACCTCGAGCAATCTTTGTACTTTGACGTTTTTTAAAAATTTAAAAACGTTCAAGCAATTAATTTTTGTTGTGTTAAAAGACCTACAAAAAATTCAGCCCAATGATGCAGCCACAGAGGTCCAAAACTCCTGACTCTATGTCCTCTATGATGCAGTAACACATTCGTGTCACACAGTGATGCAGAATATTTCCGAGATGCGTGTATACTGCCTACAAATTTTCATTTCAGCAGTTTAGTGAACAGTCGCTAAATCTAGCTCAGCCTGTTATATCTGAATCAAATACATAAAATTGATAATGAAATATTATTTTTTATGTCTTCTTGATTTCTTTTGAAAAGTGTATTTATAACATTTTAGAATAATTTATTAGTCTAATGATAATTAAATGCATACAGTCACGGTCTACTACTCACGGTTCTACTCACGTGATGTTCTGACCACGTGAAGCTCTGACACACGCACAAGATGCGGGAAGACGAATCTGTTAAATTATAGTATGTCTCGGACGTGTATTAGACTTGCTGCCATGCCTGCATGCTTCCTAAGTTGAGAAGATGCTGAAAGAAGAGGAAGCTGAAATTGATGTTTGTGAGATTGCTGGTCCTTTGTTTGATTTTTTCTATTCGGCTACTGTTTTCAGCTGTGTTCACTGTCATTTTTGCTACTGCTATTCATAGTGCAGATATTAGTCTCCTCAGGCAATTGACATGATGACTCAATAAGTCCCAGCAAATTTCTGTGAGCATGAGTACGACCCATGGTACGACCCATAGACATCGAACATTAATCATTAAGTTGTTGTTCGATGTCTATGGTGTGACCTATGAGGACAAGAAAGGAACAATTGAGAACTCTAATTCTGCCAGAGTGAGCACATGACGTAGAAGCTGACAGATGCCACAGGATGAAAACCTTTCAGCCACCATAACCAACCAACGAAAGCCAACGATGGATAATTAAACAATTTTGGGTTATTCATGATTTCAGAAATCGGGAGATCCATGACATTGTTTTCCTTTAAGGACATGTTTCTCATTCGTTGTACTAGAAGCTTTTTAAACAAATATCTTTTTAAGCAAAACTTTGGAAAACCGGATGAAACGATGCTTATGCTCAAAGATACAAAGTCTTTGGTCATGAGTGTGTTGAGATGCTGTAGGTCTCTCACTAATACAGACGAGCGAAACTGATTACTGCTCCAATATTCGAGTGCGTGCACATGCTATCTTAACATCATACTCTCAAATCTTGCATTTCAATTAATTCCTTAAGATTGTGGAATGCCTCTGAAAAGTCGCTTGTGAAAGTCAAACAGTACAGCAGGTGCCATTCTTGAAAAGTTGCAATCTCTGATAATTCAAGACCTATTTTTCAACCATTGGATAACAAAGACCTGGTGATTGGAAACAAATATTTTTGTTTGATCGGAATTGATTGACTTGCACTTATCAACTTAGGCTAGTCGAATTTTTCTGATGCCGTCATTTTTGACTGTCATTGTCTACTCAGCGCATATGGAAACCATTTCCCAGCTTGAAGCTAAATGTGCATCTAAGCATAACCATTTCAATAAATCATGTCGCCTAAACCTGTCAACCAAAACGCAAAGGTTGGAGAGAAAACATCAAACGATCATAATTGAGAGTGATAATGAATTTCAGAATTTTTGACATGTTTTTGACCATAGAAATCAGATACTATATAAAGGCTAGAAGGGTCATTGTGTTGAAACCGCCTATCCCGACATGGGCAGGAATTGTTCGGGACTCCGAGCAGCTTTAATGACCACCTGAAATCAGCTGATGACCCTTCTAGCCTAATACAGTAAAACAATCTGATTTCTATGTTTTTGACATTCCAGAAATTAATTGCTTTGTTTAACTTCAAATACTTTCACATCATCGAGTTTCAGTCAGCTGAGAAAAAATAAGCGCATCGCGTTTTATTGATTTTTCTTTAATTTCTCATTTAATGTGTGTCCTATGTCGTTCAGATTGTGGTATCACCTCATTATTTGAATAATCCTAGAAGAGAATACCAATACTGAAAGAGACATTACTTATAGGATTTATGTTTGAAACTCAAAATGACTCGTGATGACGATAATCATCCCAGCGCCCATTTACGCTAGAAATAAATACAAATCAGTGCTATAATGATCATTTCAGGTAATCCTGATATTTAGACAAAGATGGCGATTTCAGAGTGTGCAATCACATAGATTATATGTTGATTAGAATTTATTCTTTTTCGAGTTTGCACAGTATAGCAGTCATGTATCTTGAAGTGTAGATTTTTTGCACGTTCACCAACAGCCAAGAGTAGTCTGGTAGTTGGTGGTGATTTCTTTGTGCGAGTATAATTGTAGTAGATTAGAATGACTCCTAGTGGTAAATTGTTTTGAGCTATTTGAAACTGATGATATGATGTACACGTGTAAATATGTGTCATCCACAATAATCAGTATTCAGTATGCATATTCAATCTGTCGATATTTTTGCCAGTTATATGAGATTTCGAGGAACCCATTCACTACGATCATATTATGTTAATGTGGCCTGTGGCAACGAGGCTGTTTTGTTGACAGTTTCGTTCCATAAAAGGCCAAGATCATAATGACACTTCGTAAATCTTGGCATGGTTTTCATAAATGTTGAGATTTGCTTGACTAGGTGGTTTGCTTGTTACTGAGTGACGGTAGGTCCTGAGCATGACGTAAAAATGCATCCCCGATCGCAGGAGGGGGAGTAGCACCTTACCCCAGGTCTGGGCCCGATGGCACCGGAACATGTCCCGCTGGTAGTCCTGGTCTCCACTCCTGTGATTGAAGTGCTTGTGCCAAGCAATCCTGCTGCCTTGTAGGTACTCCAGTCTTTTGGCTAGGAAAGGCTAGGCCCACCGCTTAGAACTGTGGTTGGCGTCAGCAAGGGCATGCGGTCGGTAAAAATTCAGCACCAAAAACTCAACATGATGACAGTTCGAAATGGAATGGCCCCCAGTGCCCGGCAGCCTATAACTAGGAAGGGGGTGCGAAGAATCACCGGGGACGATAATCAAAAGTTAATCATGAGATTTGGCTCATGGAATGTGGGCAGTATGTCGAAGAGGTCAGGAGAGGTGGTGGAGGTCTTGAGGAGAAGAAAGGTCGAAGTATGTTGTGTCCAGGAGAGCAGATGGAGAGGAGGTAGTGCTCGTTGGCTGGGATCGTCAGGTTCACGGTTCAAGTTCTTCTGGCAAGGTTGCTCGGGTGGTACGTCGGGAGTTGGAGTGCTCGTTGCAGAGAAGTTTGCCGAGCAAGTCGTAAGCGTGAAGAGAGTCAACGAGAGGATTCTAGTGGTTAAGCTGGTGATGGGTCATCGCATCGCCAATGTCATCTCAGCCTATGCGCCACAATCTGGAAGGAGTACTGCCGAGAATCTGCAGTTCTGGGACCTGATGCATGAAACTGTTAGTGACATACCCTCGTCTGAGTCTATTCTTCTTGGAGGAGACTTAAATGGACATGTGGGAAGCACGGCTGATGGTTTCGATGGCGTCCATGGAGGATTTGGGTTCGGTGTGAGAAACACAGAAGGAGAGAGCATTCTGGAGTTCGGAAGTGCGACTCAAATGGTGGTGTGCAACACATTCTACAAGAATTCTACTAATCATCTAATTACGTATGCCTCAGGAAATGCTTGCAGCCAGATAGATTATGTGATGTTGAGGAAAGAGGATCGGAAGACCGTAAAAGATGTGAAGGTGATTGCAAGTGAAGAATGTGTGTCTCAGCACAAGAGTGAACAAGAGTGAAGTTGAAGAGGAAGTTTGTGCCAAAACTGAAGGTTTGGGAACTGACGAAGCCAGAGATCGGTGCCGCTTTCCTAGAGCTGGTCAGCAAGAGAGAACGCGAGGTCACTGATGCGCCCGGTGTGGAGATGAAATGGAAGGGCATGAAGCAAGTTTGGCTCCAAACAGCTGATGGAGTGTGTGGGCGCACGAAAGGGCCAGCGAGGCACAAGGAGACATGGTGGTGGTGCGATGAAGTAGCACATGCGGTGGAGTTGAAGCGCAGTCTGTGGTTGAAATGGAAAAAGTCGGGCACCAACGAAGATCTTGAAGCCTACCGGACAGCGAAGCGGAGTGCACGCAGAATGGTGTGGAACGCACAGGAGGAAAAGCGTAAAGAGCTGGCACAGCAAATGACGAACGAGAAGGGGAAGAAGACATTCTTCAAAGTTGCAAAGCAAAAAGCGAGGGAAAGTAGAGATGTGATCGGCCCAACATGCATGAAAAATGAGCACGGAGACATAGTTGCGACGAAAGAAGAGGTGATGACAGTTTGGAAGCAGCATATGGAAAGGTTGATGAACATCGAGAATGATTGGGATGGCGTTGCAGAAAGTGACCCCGTTCAAGGACCGTGTTGTCGGCTTGAAATTTCAGAGTTCGAAAGTGCTTTGAAAGAGTCATCTCTGGGCAAAGCGGCTGGTCCTTCTGGTGTGACAGTGGAGATGATGACGGCATGTGGAGCCCTCTCTTCGAAGTGGCTAGCCAGTTTGTGCAATGCAATTCTTGAGGAAGGTCAAATTCCAGCTGACTGGAAGATGAGTATGCTGTTACCAATCTTCAAAGGAAAGGGCGATCCCCTCTGTTGTGGGTTGTATAAGGGATAAAGATAACAGAACATGCATTGAAGATATACGAACGAGTGTTGGAGAGGCGGATCAGAGCGCAGGTTGATATCGACTCGATGCAGTTTGGATTCATGCCCGGGAAGGGAACTACTGATGCGATTTTTATCGTTAGGCAGCTCCAGGAGAAGTGTTTGGCGAGGAAGTCCGATTTGTATCTCTCCTTTGTTGACCTAGAGAAGGCATTCGACCGGGTGCCAAGGAAGATTGTGATGTGGTCTCTCCGAAGATTGTTGTAGTGTGATAAACAGAACAGCTGCATGTAATTGCCTCTCCTTTATCTCTGCTCGTTAAGTATCTCTGGTCATGTTAGACACCGCCAGCTGCTATTACATGTTTAAGGTGTCAAGTCACTTAAAGCCGCTGGCGTTGCTAATAAACTTAACTTGCTTGTCGGTCTCAGCACAAGCCTGGTTGTTCTCTCTCTCTCCCACACACTCGACTATATAGTAAGGGCCAAGTTAGAACATGGCGTCGCGAATAGACTTTAAAATGGCTCCTTCCTTCGATATTGAATCCGAGTCCCATCTGTACCGTGAATGGCGATCAATGTGGACGGGATTCGAGTGCCTCAGTGGGATCTCTGCGATCAGTGACACTGATAAGCGTGAAGAAACTCGACTTCAGGCCTTCTATCTTTTTGTCAGCAAAGAAACTCTCCGCGTCGTGAATCCCTTGCCTGTGATTGACCGCAAATCCTTGGACTCCGTACTCTCTACGCTCGAAGATCACATCGTCGGGACTACAAACGAAGTATTTGAACGTCGCGAGTTTTGGAAACGTACTCAACGTGAGGGCGAGTCGTTTGCCAGCTATATTCTTTCTCTCCGCGAGCTAGCTGCCCGATGTAACTTTGCGCGATGCTGCACGAGTTGCGAAGCTTTGCAACTCCGTGATCGGGTCACCACTGGACTGCGTGATGCTAGCACGATTGAGAAGCTGCTGTCGGTCGGCAGCAACTTGACCCTGGAGAAGCTCAAAGACATTTGTGAGGCTGACGAGTCTGCTAAGGAGAAGTGTGCTGCTGTTACTTCTTCTGCTTCCCTGAACGTTCTACGGAAGAAGACCTCGTCGTACAAGGCCGATAAGAAGAAGAAGAGAGAGACTGAGAGAGCGGGCGAGTGCAAATTCTGCGGGCGGACACACGAGTTACGTAAGGAGCGTTGTCCAGCCTACGGAAAGTCGTGCACTCAGTGTGGTGGCAAGAACCACTTTGCTGCCAAGTGTCCTGCTAAGGACAAGTCTGCTAACCTGTTGGGGTGTCTGATCGCGTCTGTGTCGTCTCCTGAATCTCTCGTCGAGGTAACTGTTCAGTCTGGCCGCGTCAATGTCGGCAATCTTCGAATGCTTCCTGACACTGGATCGGATATCACTGCTGTTCCGTCTTCAGCCTTGGCGAGAAGACCGAAGTTCAAACGGTCTTTCTTGCGCCCTAAACCACGCTGGTCGCCAGCGACTCGACTCTGCCGGCTACTTCGATCTGTTCTCACTCTTGGAGCTGTAGAGGTGTCTACTCGCGTTTACGTGATAGACATCTTGGAGACACCTCTACTGTCTCGCAAGGCATGTCGGGCTCTCAAACTCATTCCGGAGGACTTCCCGAAACAACACATGGCATCGGTATCTCAGGTCTCTACCTGCTCCAAGGACTCTCTGCTGCAGGAGTATGCCGATGTATTTACCGATCGGATATCGGTAATGAAAGGTGATCCCTTCCGCATTGTTCTCAAAGATGGCGCTCAGCCTTACTGCGTCAACCACGTTCGCCGCGTCGCTGAGCCACTCAAAGACAAGTTAAAGACAGAACTCGATTCTCTTGAGTCTCAAGGTATTATTGAGCGTGTGATCGAGCCTACAGAATGGTGCGCCCCCATCACTGTGCAACAAAAGAAATCTGGATCGGTCCGTCTGTGCGTGGATCTAAAAAATCTCAACAAGTACGTTGTTCGAGAACGGTGGCAATCTCCCACTCCGTTGGAAGTGGTAACGGGCCTCCCACAGACTGCTAAATTTTTTACGACAGTGGATGTAGTAAAAGGCTACCATCAGATTCCTCTTGCCGAGTCCACGCGACATCTCACTACTTTCATCACTCCTTTTGGTCGCTACAAATACAAGCGCGCACCCTTCGGCCTATCTTCGATCTGCGAGCACTACAATCGTCGCGTCTCCGAACTCATCAGTGAGCTACAGAACACTTACCATGTGGTCGATGATGTCATCATCGCTGATGCTACCCTTGAGCAGCATCCGAAGAATGTGAATGCATTTCTCACTAAGTGTCGTGAGCAGGGCGTTACTCTGAACAAAGACAAATTTCATTTCGCACAGCCTGAAGTGACCTTCGCCGGGTTCAAGGTCAACCAGACTGGATATACGGTTGACGACGACTTACTCCGAGCGATCCGCGATTTTCCGGAGCCGAAGAGCCGAACCGACTTGCGGTCCTGGTTCGGGCTGGTCAATCAACTCTCCTCATTTTCCGATCAGCTGGCGAAACTGATGGAACCTCTTCGTCCTCTTCTCAGAGAGGCTAACGAATTTCTTTGGACCGACGCCCACCAATCTCAGTTCGTGCTCACGAAGAATGCTCTCTGTACTGCTCCGTTCATGGCCTACTATTCTCCAAAGCGCAAGGCTGCTCTTTTCACTGACGCGTCGAGGATTCACGGCATCGGATATGTTCTCAAGCAGCAGCAAGAAGATGGTACGTGGTGTGTGGTACGTGCTGGGTCGCGCTGTCTGAGCAGCGCTGAGTCCAGGTACGCTATGATCGAGCTCGAAATGCTTGCCATCGTTTGGGCCGTCATCAAGTGTCGACTGATGCTCGAAGGACTGCCCCAGTTCGAAATCGTGACCGATCACAGACCCCTAATACCAATTCTGAACAAATACACTCTTGATCAGATCGAGAATCGTCGTCTCCAGCGTCTGCGAGAGAAACTCGATCCCTACTCATTCTCTGCTTCATGGATCTCGACTTCGGAGAACAAGACTGCTGATGCTTTGTCTCGAGCCCCCATAAGTGAGCCTACTACTGCTGATGAACTCGGTGAAGATTTGTTCCTGAACTCCCTCTCTGCCTCTGTTGACTCGACTCCGATCGCCCTACCTACAATTCAGGCCTCTGCGAGAGCTGACGAGAATTATCAGTTCCTCCTTGACACTGTTCGCTGCGGGTTTCCTGATCACCGATCTCAGCTGCCTGAGTCCGTACGACCCTTTTGGAATGTGAGAAATCGACTGTCGGTTGAAGACGACATCGTGATGTACGGTTGCCGAATCGTCATTCCTCAAAAACTCCGGGCTCGAATCCTCGAGGACATGCTGCTGTCTCACCAGGGCATTTCAAAGATGCGTGAGCGAGCCACTGTATCATTCTATTGGCCTCGACTGACCTTCGACATCGAGAAGGTGGCCTTGTCCTGTCGTCCTTGCCAACAAGCGTTGCCATCCCAGCAAAAGGAGCCCATGCTCGAACGCATGCGGGCTACACGCATGCCTTTGAAAGCCTTTGAAGCGGTTCACGCAGACTTTTTCACGTTCGGTGGCAAACAATACCTTGTTTACGTAGACGAGTACTCTGGATGGCCTAGCCTCAACTGTTTTGGAGTCCATGCAACTGCTCGCGACCTTATTTCTGCGCTCCGATCTCGCTTCTGCGAGAAATCTGTTCCCGAGAGACTTTATACTGATGGCGGGCCCCAATTTACTGCTACTGCCCTTGCATCTTTCTTGAAAAGTTGGGGAGTTCAACACGTCATCTCATCACCGCACTACCCTCAGAGCAATGGTGCTGCTGATGCCTCTGTAAAGGCCTTGAAGAAGATAGTTCGGGGCTGCTGTGTCAACAACTCTGTGGACATGGACAAAGTATCTCGGGGTGTCCTACAATACTGCAATACGCCTCGCTACACGGGATCTTCTCCTGCCCAGCTTCTGTTCGGCCATCCGATCCGCGATCTGCTGCCTGCACACCGGCGTGCATTCGACGAGAAATGGCAGAAAAAACCGCAGACGAACTGGAGAAGAAGGCGAGCTCTAAGCGCGATCAGGTAGTAGAGGAGTACAATACTCGCTCGAAGTCCCTGGCGCCACTCAAGGTTGGTGATCCAGTGGTGCTGAAGGATCCTTCGTCCAAACGGTGGGGGGAGATATGGTGCTATCGTTGAGAAAATAGGTAATCATCGTGATTATCTCATCAAGCTGCCGAGCGGGCGAATTCTAAGGCGAAATCGGCGATTTCTTCGCAAAAGAGGTGTCGTGCTGCCTGCGAATGGGAACGCGCCGTCATCTCAACCTGCACATACATTGGCAGGGCCTCCGAGTGATTCCCGTGCGCGCGCTCATCGCGAGGGACGAACTCGCTTTGGCAGACTGTCCGCCAAGCCTCATCGACTCGAGATGACTCCTCGGTCAAACAGCTACGTTTAACTTTCTTGTGTTAGCTCTCTTCAGGAAGGGAGATGTTGTAGTGTGATAAACAGAACAGCTGCATGTAATTGCCTCTCCTTTATCTCTGCTCGTTAAGTATCTCTGGTCATGTTAGACGCCGCCAGCTGCTATTACATGTTTAAGGTGTCAAGTCACTTAAAGCCGCTGGCGTTGCTAATAAACTTAACTTGCTTGTCGGTCTCAGCACAAGCCTGGTTGTTCTCTCTCTCTCCCACACACTCGACTATATAGTAAGGGCCAAGTTAGAACAAAGATCAGGAGTTGAAGAATGGCTAGTGAAGGCTGTGATGGCTCTGTATACAGATGCGAGGACATCAGTGGCGTTCGGTGGAGGCGGGAGCGACAGCTTTGAGGTGACCGTGGGAGTGCACCAGGGTTCCGCCCTTAGCCCTCTGCTTTTCGCTATTGTCATGGATGCAATCTCGTCGGAAACCAGAGAAGGCTTGCCTTGGGAAGTTCTCTTTGCTGACGACTTGGTGATCATGGCAAGGAGCGAGGCGGAACTCATGGAGAAAGTTGTGAAGTGGAAGACATGTTTGGAGGCGAAGGGTCTGAAGGTGAACAGCGAAAAGACGAAGATGATCGTATCTTCAGATGGAGCAGGCAATACAGATCGATCGGGAATCTATCCATGTGGTGTGTGCAACAAAGGAGTTGGTGCAAATTCCATAAGATGCACGGACTGCGATAGATGGATACACAAGAGATGTAGTGGCGTGAAAGGACGCATAACATCAGCTACCGCAAGGGGATTTGCATGCAAGCGATGTAAAGGTGACATATCATCAGCAACGAAGATGGGTGACGGAATAGAAGTGGATCTGGCAGGGCAGCGTTACGAAGTGGTGAACAGGTTCTGCTATCTTGGTGACATGTTGGATGGCGGTGGTGGTGCGGATGCAGCTGTGTCTACGCGCATACGTTGTGGCTGGAAGCGATTCCACGAACTGTTACCATTCCTGGCTTCAAGAGGGACACCTCTCTGGATGAAGGGGAAGGTTTACGAAGCCTGTGTGAGGAGCATAATGTTGTACGGCAGTGAGACATGGGCCATGAAGACATAAAACAAAATGAAGATGGTAAGAGCCGAAAGAAGAATGGTCAGGTGGCTTTGTGGTGTTTCCCTTCGAGATCGAATCTCTAGCGAAGAGCTCCTCCAAAGGCTTGACTTGGTTGGAGTAGAAGAAGCCATGAGAAGAAGGCGACTGCGATGGTATGGCCATGTAGTTCGGAAGCCAGATGAAGATTGGGTAAAGAAGGTGTGGAAGATCGAAATACCAGGACGGAAGATCAGAGGTCGACCTCGTACCACCTGGGAAGAAACTGTTCGTGGGGATTGCAGGAGATTGGGTCTCTGCGAGGATCTCTGCAAGGATCGTGGAAGATGGAGAACTGCCATCAGAGGAAACCGTCCAACCCAGCCAACGGCGGAAAAAGGGACGTTAAACGTATGATGATGATGGAGTTATTGACTAGTACTTTTGCGCTTAGTGATAGATGCACAGTAAGTAGCATGCTGATTATAGGGAGTGAAATGTGTGTAATTCATGCAACGTTAATCTATAGGCCTATCTGATAGGCGATTTATTATTCCTGACATACGAGGAAGGTAGAGTAGCTTATGTGCTAGGAAATCGATGACACTGGCTCATATATTATAGACAAGTCCATGACTTCATGGTCCCAGATACTACACTGCGAGATTCGAATGCACTAATGTAAACGGCAACGTTGCAGAGCGGAGAAGGCAATGTCATGAGCAGAAAAATTTAGATGCACATGCTGAAATTTCATTTTCCAGCAAGATGGATGCCGCTTCACTAGCATTCATCAGTTCAACGGTTCCTGAATGACAGATATCCTCAACGCTGGATTGGACTCCATGCTTCACCCTTGGCGGTCACGATGCCCTTGCATCACGAATGGTAATTTTTGTCTGGGTTTATGTTGAACATAGAAATTTCGAGGATACTATTTGCACCGCTGTCTCTTCCAACCACATAATAAGACAGGTCACTCGTTTCAGTCTTCGCTTCCTATGAGGGAAGTGTCGTTTCTCGTGTGCTATAATGAACGAAGTGGCACACACCTGGCAAGCTGTCTACTCTCAGGCAATAAGTAGTCATCTTTGGAGAATAAAAGAAATAGAAAATTTGGGAAAAGTCCCAAGTGCTTATTTCGTAGGAAAGTTTACAGATTACAAAAATGATGTGAAGCTCCGGTACCTTATTTTATGCGTTCCAACGAAACATACAATTGGTATATTCCTTTTATTATGCATGGACAAGGGAATTTTTACATGATTTTTTCAAGGCAATTTTGGTCATCAGCCAGTGGCGTGCGGTCACACATCGCTGTCCATTGAGCATAAATTAAGGAATTCTGAGAACCCAGCGGTGAAATAATCAGGTTAACTAATCAGATCTTGCGCCTGCCAAGTTTTGAACAATCTGGCGGATTAAAGTTATCGACAAAATTGTGCGCAGTGATCTAAATTCTTCGAATCTGCAGGAATAGTGGCGATCGAAGGATTTTGAAGGTATATATAGTAATCTTCAAGCGGCGAACAACTGACTTCTTGGTTCCTTTTTGGCCACTAACTAAGTTCTTCTCCTGTGTTTAAAGAATCAAATTCTGTGCTTCCAATGGATGTCAAACCGATGAAAACTCGCATTAGAACAGCCATCCGAACAAGAGCGTCAGAAATGCAACAGAAGGTGGAGCATGAATTTGACTATTGAGTGGATATGGTTCGTGTTTCCCGAGGGAGCCATGTTGATCATTTGTGATAAATTATATCATTTCTTAGTTAGAGTTGTCCTTCCCAAGTTATGGCTTTTGTGAAATAGGCCCAATGGAAGGAATGAATAATCAGTAAAAGCGTTAATTGGATAGTTTATTTTTCATGAGAAAGTCAAACTGTAAACGTGATTTTGAAGCCAATTGCACAATTAATCAAATTTGTGCAAAAGTTAGCTGAGAACAATTTAGCTTTTCATCCAACCTAATACTTTGTATCCAAGAAAAAACTTCAGAGTGTCACCTTTCTTAGGATATAATGGTTTAATTTTTGCTACTATTTGATCTTTCCACAATAAGCCTTTAAAATTAGGACATTCTCTTGTATTCCCTCTTTATGTTATCTTGACATGTAATGCAGATACATGTACCTACCTATTTAGATTCATGTGTACCTACACATGCACCATGAGCCAGAAAAAAGGAATTTTGGTCACTCATTCCGATAGCAATTATTGAATCGTCCAACTTCACAGGAGAGTCCAACTAAGAGGGACATTAAGAAATCTGGGATTTCTCAATGAATAAAGGGTTCTTTGAATTAAGAAATTGCTTCTTTGAATTAAGAAATTGCTTCTTTAAATTTAAGAAGAAGAAGGATTTTTTGCAAGAAAGTGCGATTGAAATCTGGTGTAAGTCTTCCAGTGAAGCATAGTGAAACAACCTGCATCATCCTCTTTAGGCACTTATAACAGAAGAATAGGCCGATAGTAGATTCATCTATGACATATTCCCCCCCCCTATTTCTCTCTCTCCCCTGCAGACTGCCAGCTCTCCAGGGCATTGAATGTACTTGAACAATACAGAGGCTCCTTAGCAACCGTAGACGCTGCGTTTCGCCCTACAAGGGCTCGTCAGCACGGCTCAGAATGGCCCTAACTACATATAGCTTAAAATATCTAGAATGGCTGAACAAGTCTAAAGGCCGTACAACAACCGCTCTGCATTTGTTTATCCTCGATCTGCTGTGCGGTTAATTATCATAATGATTGCAGACTGCCAGTTCGCAATTAATTAAGGCACTCAAGTCAGAGAGCATTTGTCTATTCTATGCCCTGGGGAATTGGCACTCTACAATCCTTTTGATTATCAGCCGCACGACAAATCCAGGAATAGGAATCGTATAGCAGTCTGTTGTGCAGTCTTTCAGCTTGTTCAGCCATTCTAGATATTTTAAGGCAGTTTGGGCCATTCCGAGCCGTACTGACGAACCCTTGTAGGGCCAAACGCATCGTCCACGACTGCGAAGGGATTTTCGTGCTTAAATTATTAAAGTATGAGGACATCTTTCATTTGTTATTTTAGAAGTTGACTAGAATGGAAATTCACTGAATGTCGTGGCACAGACAGAGGAACAAAGCTGGGGCATAGATCACCAATTAAATGCTTAGAACTACACATGTGACTAATTCAAAATGAATGTATTATGAAAATTTGCTTTGATCATATTTCACTCAATTCGAATAGCAATAACTACTTATATACATGGTCTTGGAGAATAAGAGGACTTATCAAGCGATTAAATCTATCACATCTTGAAGAAAACATAATCAACTTCAATTTAACTATTGGACAATGTAAAAATATTATTAAAACTAGATTGACTGAGCATTTTAGAACTGAATGGATAAATGACGCCAAAAGAAGTCGCACTGGAACCGATTATTTGGAATCAGCACAATTTGATTGCTCAATAAAACATTATCTGACCCTAAATTTAGCACATAAAGATATAGCACCATTGTTAAAAATGATGTGTGGAAATCATAATTTAGCGGTAAGAACAGGAAGTTATCGAAATAGATTAGAATATGAAGAAAGAATATGCAGTTTAAGCAATGATAGAACAATAGAAACTGTATTTCATTTTGTTTGTGAATTTCAGTGTATAATGATATCAGATTGCGTTACATACCATATCTTATTGATGTTTCGAAGCAAATTTCTATGGTTTGTTACAAAGACTGAATGTTGGAAGCATTGTTAAGTTAAGTAAATATATCAAAGCGGCAAATGACGTCAGAACTAAAGCCATGTTGGTTTGCAACCATGCAAATTTGGCTGTAACATCGATTGACAAAGTGAATACGGCTCAACAGTAACAAAGAGCGAGACATCACACTAGAATTTCCAGTCTAAGCTTTCGAAGCATATACGAAGTCACCGAGGTCCGGAACATCACCAATTTAACATATTTAATTTTTCATAAATCGCGATCCTTTGCAGGTAAGATGAATTGCATTATCATTTACTACTGATTAACAAGATATATGCACATTGCTCAATGACATACATGCATTACTTATTTATTAATAACATTCTGTTCCGGACCTCTTAATAATTAAGATTGCATAGCTTGATGTAAAGTAATCTGGGATTCCACTCATTAATAAAACATAATAAAATCACGCCGTTTATATATGTCTTCGCTAATGTGGTTATAATTACTATAATGTGCTGTTTCGTGATTTAACTTCATTCACTGAAATACATGAACCATTGATTGTCCTCTCCTTCCAGCATTTCATTCATAGTTTTCATCTTTTCATGACACATCGACATCATTTGTAAATATTCCATACTATTCACACATTGTAATAACGAATGTGGATCTACATGTACGTGTTCTCATCATTATTTTTGTATATTATCAGTGCCCTCATTGACTTGTTAATTTCATTTGTTATCATTTTATCACCCCAGAAACGTGTTTTCAATTTGAGAATAAACGTTCTGATATTCTGATATTCTGATATTCTGATATTCTGACTGATTCTTGCCCAATTATACAATCGTTGACAAGTATATCTAAGTGAGAACACGTGCGGCAAAGTGCATTGCATGAAGCTTGACTTCAATTCTAGAGGCTTCATAGTTATCGATTTTTGTGCTTTCAGACGAGCGGCATCGGGTTAGATTTTCTTCTACTACGCTTTACAAGATTGAAATTAGTTATGCTGTTTACACCAATGCACCAATTTCGTCTTCTTATTCTGATTCATGCATATCTAAAATGATAACTATAAACCTACAATTTAGAAGATTCGAAAATGACAATATATAGTGAAATGGTAATTGAGAAAACAAAAATATGTATCTGTCAAGGGTGGTCCGATGTGACAAAGGTGACAATTTTTCATATTAGAATGAAATGTGATATAAATGATTAAAATGAAATACGCCGAAATAGTTTTTTCGGCAATATGGCAAAATATGAGCTTCAAAGTTCGATTTTCCTGCGATTATGTATTTCCCGTAATGTGTATTGAAATGTCTTACTAATAGATTTTGTCAATATTTGACACGTTTCCCATAGAGCACCCACCTTAGAGTTGTTTCTTATTCTGAGCTGGAGCGACTGAAAGTGAAAATGATCAAAATTTTCGAATTTTTATAATTGTAGAAATTAAGTATTGATCTTCTTGCCCAATGCCAGAAATATTCGATCGTGATTCAAAATAGCAGTATCATGGAACTTAAAACGGCACTTTTGAAAAATTATAGTTTTGAAAATTCTGAAGATGCTCAATTTGAAACCGATTAACTTTTTTCTGTGCTAACAATTGACATGCGTTTTCAATGAAAAAAGTAAAATCTAAATTTTCCGAAAATGCATGTGTCTCAATTTTCATGAAACAATCCTAGGGTTTGTGTTCTATGAAAGTCTTGTCGTTTAGACCTGTCTAAAAAATAGAGGCATTGTCTAGAGAGAGAAAATGCGGTCTCTACCACTGACCTGAATACAAAGCAAAATAATAATAGTAATTGTAATAAAACTAAGTGACATTTCTTCACTGAAAGCAGAATTGAGAGTGTTCCTATTTTCTGCGAAATAGTATCGTTCCGGAATTTATATTGTCAAATTTATCTCGAGTGCGTGTTTATTCAATATTCACATTTACCATCAAATGAATTCAAGATGATACAATATAATCATAATTGTAATAAAACTAAAACGTTTGAGTGTGTTGCTTTCACTTAAAACACATAGAAACTGTTCCGATTGTCCATTGTCTGTTTCTTTATTACCCCTAATTTTCGATGTAAACGTTAGACACATTCAGTGGCAATTTTCTATGAAACTGCTTGAAATAATGAACATTTATATTAATAAACTAAAAGTTAATCGATTTTGACTCATTATAGCCAAGTTTGATATATATATTACGAATATTACGTCATATGCTCAACTGTTTTTATAGAAATTCAACATTATGTGCAAAATTGAAAACTACCGATTTTCTGAATGTCGGCATTTGCAAAAATTAGGCCGTATGTTTCCATCAACATGTCACGAAATGTGACATGTGTGTCAACGAGCATTTACCTGACTAAATTTGACAAATCTCGAATAACAATATGTGACAAAATATGTCATAGATCCAAATGTGGCGACCCAACCCTGATGTGTGAATATGTGTAGTGTCCAATAGAAATATGGGAAGAACTCTTCTCCATCTCTACTTTGTGTGACAAAGTAAGATGGCTGAGATAGCTTCTGATAATTTTGCATGGCAATAACTCTCTTTAAATTTTAAGTGCTCATCCCTACATTCTCATAGAAAATCGTGGATAAATAAATAATCAGTAAATGCTCCTTAAATTAATGGATTTATTACTAAAATGTTCTTAGCTTATATTTTGTGCGGAGACATATGTATTTTGTCACAGCATGTTTTTCATTTCAGATCGCTTCTACTTGATCAATGATAGACTCCTGATCACGAATTTGTGCTCAGATTTCAAAATTTTTGTCGTTTTTGAGAAATTCTGCTAAAAAGATAAATGTGACTCCTCTATGAAATTAGCGATGTCACTCAGAAGGATGAATTTCTTGTTGACAGGTGAAGTACCAGTAAATCTATTTCATTTTGTTGCAACCTTGTCTACTCTGTTGCACTGATCACATTATATGCTCAGATTTTGATGCATCAAACATGTATTTTCAATCAGAAATCCAAATCTGCCATTGTCTGCAATCTGACAGTGAAGTTAGCCAAACTTTCAGTCTTGTCATTTTCTACCTTCTCATGCTATTCTGAGCCAGTGAGCCTCATAATGGCGATGATCAGATTTAAAAACGTCATCAGTATTGCTACAAAGATTCCTTGTTAAAAACTGCATAATTGTGAAAAAACTGAGCTTATTGTATATTTGTGATCAGACCGACAAGCTGAACCAGCAGAGTGTCAAAATATTATTGGTTTAATGCGTATGTCAAATAGATTGAAAAATGGGTTCTACTTCACAGTGTAACTACTTTCATCTTCCAATTTCTAAAAGACGACAGCAAATTGCCGAAATCTGAACACAGATTCGTGATCAGGAACCTACAATTTATGAGGGAATAGACATTTTGAATGGAATAATGCTGCAATGAAATATGGTTCCGCTAACTTCACACACGTGACAACTGAAATGTTATTTATGAATTCTCAGTCGAGCTGTGGTTATCATTTCAGCTGTCGAGCTGTGGTTCATTTGTAGATGCTTGAATTGTGCGTCTATCATTGTTGGCTCTGGTGAATGTACAAATGAGGTACAAAGCATGTCATGGTGATATGAAGTGAATCTCTCGTGATGATGTAGACCTCCTTTTGAAGAAATACACCGCTTAAATCTCTCACAAGAGCCTTTTTAAATAGCTTCTTAATGCAAACCTCTTTCTCTTCAAAGTTATGCCATATTGGGAACATCATAAAAAATCATGTCAACGTATTCTTGATGTCGTGTATTCATTCATTCAATATATACATTGAAATCTCCTGTCTAATGTTTATCTTTTACACTTTTCTCCACAGATGACAAAACAGAAGAAAGGTAAATCGGAAGATCTGAAGTACGAGACAATTATGGAATTAATGGACTCGTATTCGAAGGTCTCCAAGCACGTTGAAGACTGGAACATTGAACGGTCCAAATTTATCGAAATTCATGATAAGATGACTGAAGAATTGAAGGCCATCGACCGCATACAAACAGAAGTGAAAATTCGTCACAAATCAGCGGAAGGTTGATTGATTACGCTTCTTCAGAAGTTGTGAGTCGACATTGCTCAATGACGGATTGGTTATGATGAAACTGACATTTGAAACTGTTGTCAAAACTTTTTTGTGAAAGTTGAAATTTCATTTGGCATGTCCTTTCTATTTTGAATTTAAGCCTTTTACGAAAGCATTGTTTTCTCATGTCATTTTATTTCGCATGCGTGGTGCTTTGAAGATTTGTGCCTATGCTTCGAAGCAAGAATTAAATTCTCCGTAGCAAGTCTTGAAAAACAGTAAAACATTTATTTGCGCGATATTGATCGCCAAAACTGTTAATGGTTCTGCATCTGGCTTTATAGATCATGCACAAATAGGATGCGTCACGTAGTTTAGAACTTTTGAGATATCCATAGTCCGTATAAAAATGCCATCAGAGATGCGAAGTTGGAAATTTTCTCCGACTCCGGGTGTGGCACTTTTGTATGTACGGCTCCGACTCCAGCAAAACTACAGACTGCCACTCCGAATCCCTCCTTTAATGTCATCACAGCGGCATATATAACTTCATTGAAAGTTTTGACCTCTACTTGCTTTTGTGAAAGATAGGCTACCTAATCACTATCTAGACTAAGGGAAAATCGAAGCCTTTTTGAAAATACTGAAAGCATACTGAAAATTTTCGTATTAGGTCATTCCACTCCATTTCAAGAGAGTGTAGCTGACCTCAAAATAAGTCTATATCGTGATATTTTCGAGTCCTTGGTCTATCTAGAGGAAATCCAAAATATTTCCGAAAAATTCGAAGGGTTTTTGGTACGGCTGAATTTCGATTAAATCGAAATTTTTACAAATCTCTACGGAAAGTAGTGTTTCACCACGTACATATTCAGTCTCGTAAGTATGAACCTGATTTTTGGTGGTCATTGCACCACTCTTGGTGTCTGCTGTAGAGCGGCCTTTCAACTATTACAAAGAAAAAATCCTCAACATTTTCAAAAAAAGAAAAAATTGAATTTATTTTGATCAGCAGTCTGATTATTTTTCAAGAATTTTAAAAAACACATTCAATTGCAACAACTTCTGATGTGTGAAGGCATAGGCTACATGAAAAATCTTTTTAAAAAATTTTCAATGTGGATATGACGGGTAAGCGGATCATAGGGGTTATATGGCTTGATATTGGCTATCCAAATTCATCGGAATGTCTATTTCATTAGATCTGGCAGTATAATTTTTGCTTAATTAACTGATTTTCTACGAGAACCTATGATAATGAGAAAGACACACAAGGAACGTAGTCAGGCCGTCAAGCTCAAATCCTCTCTCAAGATCAGCTTCAGCAATGTAGGAGGGCATGAGGTCCATTACGACGACATCAACATCTTCCTCCAAAGTAAGTCACCAGATCGTCTAGCCCTGTCGGAAACCAGGAGAGATTCCTGTGTCATGAAGCGATAGGGATGGGGCTTCAGGTAGGGATGTTGGCCTACATTCCTCACCGCATTTTCCATATGAAGCCCCACTCCCAACCTTGGTTTACACCAGAATGTGCAGCTGCAACCTGGCAGCGTGGTCACTTTTTTCCATTAGTAGGCTACAAGCGTGGCATACGCTGGCAATCTTGAATTGTACAAGATCGCAAAAAGAAATTGCAAGGAAACCACACATGAGGCCAAAAAGCCGTTACGCTTTTTATGTAGGCCCCTAGGCCCTACAGAAATTCATTGCAACCCAAAAGTTTTTGGCTGTAAGACTTCTGGAGGATTTACAACAATGTCTTCAATAGGAACAAATCCTCCATCCCAGCACTTCGTCATACCAAAGTCAGTACTTCTATGGCGACAACCTCAGCAGACATAGCCGAGCTTCTTTGCAAGGAGTTTGCGAGGAATTCAATATTGGACGATGGAGGTAGAATTCCACCTCCAATCCCTACGCGCACTGTTGAGACAATTAGGATCCGCCTCCTTCGGTCACAGTCCGATACGCCAAAAAGATCACCGCAGGTCTCGATAGCTCCAAGTCTAGTGGACCAGATGGTATCCCGTCTTTGGCCTTCGAGCATCTCTCACTTGAGCTTTCTCCACTTTTATCCAAGTTATTCAGTAGACAGAGAGTTTCCCCTGTTGCAAAGTAGCTTCCGTGGGTCACTAGTTTCCAAAGAAGGGTATTCCGAGACTCATCTCTTCCATCTATAATTAGGTTAGTCCCTATCAGCCTGCATATCCAATTGCTGGCAAGATTTTTTGAAAGAGCAGTGGGAATCAGGCCGAACATAATTGTTAACGATTTCCTTGAAAACTCAGAACCTTCCATCCAGAAGAACCTTGCGGCTTGAGGCACTCCTCGATCAACTGCAGATCTTCTTTATATGTCACTGAGCATGTGAGTCGTGTTCAAGGTGAGACGATGCCCTGGACATTTCCAAGGCATTCGGAAAAGTTTGGCATCAGGGACTACTCCCTAGGAGGCTTATGTCCTATGGAGTTGTGATCAACTCCACAAACTTCTTGCTTCTTGTTCCTTAGTTGACCCGGCAGATGATAGGGCTATACCGTCGTCTTAGATTGACCAAAAGTCTATCCACCAAGTTTGTCAATAACAAGAGCTCCCCAATGTAATCAATTTTGGGACCCGACGCATTGTTGTCTTTCTGCTGTAGTCAAACAAATGAAACCTCCCAGACATGGGGGGGGGGGGCCTACTGAGTAAACCTGATGATGCGGATGACACGACACTCTTAAATTCCAATGTGTGGACCTAGCTAAGAACACTCAACAACGTCCTGCGTGAGTAGTCAGATATGGCGGCCATATGGTTTTAATTCCTTCAAGGCCTTCAAAAAAACTCAGTGCATTTTGCACTTCACGCACTTATAGAAGATTATGATAGAATCTCAGTGCTGATTAAAATCGTCATCAGGGGCGGTGCATTAAGATGTCAATATAGACTGAGGGGGGGTCAGAGAACAAGAATCCATCTCCTACCTTGGATTGGTCCGTAGCGGCAAAGAGGAGCCTGTCATTGGAATCCGTCACAATGGGCAAGGTCCGCGATTAGGAGAATTGCAGGGGCGAGTGCTCCGAAGCGCATTGAGGCGTGACTCTTGGTGCGGGTGCCAGCAGATATCTTGGCCAACACCACATATAGCGTGCTATTTTATTTACAAATCGTGACTAAAGGCGTCGCGTCGTGTATGGGAGTGCTATTGTTGTCAGGTCGATGTAGTGGCCGTGCGCCGCCGACAAACGCATCTACAACTTCTTTGAGCGGGGGTGTTGAGATGTGTGGTCAGAGTAGATCTAATGGGTGAAGGCAAACGCGGTTGCTAAGAAAGATTTAGCACTGGCTCAACGCTCGTCAGGGGACATGATGATTGGCTGGGACACGCTGCTGCTTTCTACATGACCACTAAATGGCGTGCTGTACTGCCCAAGGAGCCTAGAGACGTGATCTATTGTTCCAGGGTAGACGAGCACACAGAGGCTAATGATACGTCCACCTACGCGAACGCATTGGAGTGAGGTGCGGGCGGGAAGCTTATGGCGGCGCGACGGTGGACTGTGAGTCGCGGCCGGCGCGAAATGGTCGATTTTTATTCGCACGACGGGGACGAAAGGGGGCGGAGGAGGGGCTTCACCAGCTTTGTGGGGAATCAGCTTTCGGCCCCAGAGGGGACCACCTTCCGCTGGACGCCGAACAAGTCTTTCGTTGCCTTTCGAAGAGATGCCGGTGTCGAACGGACGTGTATTCGTGGGATGGGGATCCAGCGATCATGATCGAAAGAATAGAAGAGTGTCTGGCATTTAATTTTACGTTTCATTTATTCAAGATAATACGCAAATTGAGACGTTGAACTTTTTTTTTTTCATTGATTATAACCGCGATAGGCTTCGAGTCTCGTGTCGAGCTCGTAAGCCGTGGCTAGGAGAGATATAATTTCTTTAAAAGGAATTGTAAAGGATGCATTCCCATCATAGTTTTCGCAGCGCGTGCGCAGTATTCGCAACTGAAATCCCAAGTGCAATCGCGCCACGAATCGCAAGCTATTTTCGCGCTCAAAGTAATTGCGAATCAAGCGCGAATTATAGCGCGATTAGCACTCGAACCAAACGCGAATTAGCGTGAACGAGCTCCCACAATAAAAAACGTCCACCACAATCCACAGAAAATCGCATTCATATTATGTAAAACGCCACCTTAGTGCGAATGAGCTCCGCGCACCACTCAATAAGTTTATTGCTGTTCGCATTTGGCGCGCGATCCACAACAATATAGCCGCGTTCGCACGCCGATCAATCGTACTTGATTAGTTAGTAGATCTAGCGCGAAAATCGAGCGCTTAACAACCGAAAATGTGGAAACTATAGTGTCGTGGATGGCAAGTTATATTACAATATCATTTGTCATGTCAATGGTCTGTAAATTATTTGCAAATGATTGGAGATGTTTAACTGGCAATGAAATTAACAAAATTCTCTGTTTGTAAAAGATTTTTTATTATTTTATGTTAATGATCATGAATAACAACTACGAACGCCTCAACATTGAGTAGTTCTATCAGTATAGATAACTGTTTTTGATCCATCACAATATCCCAAGGCCAACCATTGAAATGCATCATCAGAGGCCGATGAGGGATATTGATGGGCCTCACTAGCAAGGAACGTAGCTGTGTCTCTTGAAAAGAAACCGATGATGGATTTTGTACTTATGCACAAAAGAAGGATTCTTGTAAAATCCCCATTCCATAAAGACATGAGAAATAATCAAATTGCCATTGAACAAGCTTAGAATGCGTTCTTAAAAGCCTCATATTCTTTCCCCTCAATGTCGATCTTCATAACTGCTTTTTTTTTGAATGTTGTGACCTGAAAAGAGAAAAATTCGATCTAAAAATCTATCACACGCATTGTGGAATAATTAAAACAAGTAATGGGACACACTTCTAGAAGAAGCACCTGTGTCAGAGGTAGGAAGAGCGCAGGATAGTTGAGAATGGGTACAAACTTTCTGAGGATCTCTAGTTTCAAGTTTTCTGTAGTCACAGACTCACTACGCAAAATGTTTGAAAATCGTTAATGATAACCGTTCAGCTTCACAGAAATATCCCGCAGAACAATATGAATGTGGATTGATGCGTCACAGTTAAAAAACATAAAAATTTGCGAAAGACATGACGGCGGCGTTTTCGTCTTTTACTGCAGTGTTAACTGCACAACACTCTAAGAAAACGCTAAAAAAAAAAAAAAACAAATAAACTGTGTAATACATCATTAACAGTGTGTGGTGTGCAGTTTGCAGCTCGTTCAAGAATCTTTTCCTAAAAAATATAAGAATATTTTATATCTTTAACTTACTATGAACTTTTTTTTTGAGCATCACTTCAGGGGATTGACATTGGATAAGTACGTTGATTTGAAAGCAACATGAAAATGTGATACACAAGACTTAGAAATCACAAATCAACTAATTTTTACAGCTCCTCGCTAGTAAACTCAAGGCGTCTTCCTAGTAGCATTTATTGGTTACATAACAAGCCCAACGGTTCGCACATTTCTAAGCCGTTCCTCAGGTATCGCTAAGTGCTAAAAATGCTCAAGTAAAACCAGATGCCCGCATAGACATCAAATTTGATATAAATTTGTTATTTTTTTGCTACTACGCTGTTATCAATAGCTTTATGGATTTTTGATTTCCATTGAGAGATTGTTACATTATAAATCCCTAGAAAAATACACCAAAACATCTAACATATCATAACATATCGGCGCTGAATGGGCCTTGTGGTATGAATTTCGCGCTCTCTGTCTCCGGGAGACCTTTGGTTCAAATCTTTGGTCGGGGTGTAAGCCTAAGACTTTTAAATATAGGTTACAACTCTGCATTCTTGCTAAACACTCAGTACAAAAAGAATGAAGAGTGGGATTAATGACAACTTCGGCCACATGGGAGAAAGGCTCCGTGCCGAATAGGTGCTTCCGAGTATAAAAACACACGCCCCATTTTATCTATCTATTTTATATCAATAACCGTTGCGCCGAAAAAATGATAACCGAAGACGGTAATGACATACAGCTTTTGTGTTTCTATACCATAATCAGGACCCACGTGGTGCTCTCTATGACAAAGGCTTACCCATGACTGTTGAAATTGGGTTCAATGCGTGCGAAGACATAATCATTCCCGGCCGAAAAATGACATGTGTGACCGAAAGGGGTAGCGAGTCACCCCAGAAACCGGATTGATGCCAAAATTTAGTATCAAGAACCCGACTATAATAATGCATGATTGATAACGCATATACTGTCATAGGACTTGTCGAGGAGAGCGGGATTTCCCATGGCAAGTTAATTCTCATAATAATGTGGACCCGAGTTCAAGCACATGCTGAATAATGTTTTCGTAGGCTCTAACTACTGTGCTCTTTCACAGATGCTATACAAAAATTTGTTGAAATACCATAATACAAGATGTGATACTAATGAGTTTTATCCTTATTTCTAAGGCAAATATATTTTATCTCACTTTATCTTCATCTTAGGCCAGCGCGCTACGGCAACAGAAGCTTTAAATATCAAACTGAGTAATAGAAAGCAACAAAATTCATGCTTGAACACTAGTAAGCTAATGTAAATAGTTTAATGTTTCAATAATCGATAGGAAATTTCTCAGCATGATCATGAAGAGTAAGACTCCGTGGTGTAGTGCTTTTAATATGTGTGGAGATTAAACGAAAAATATGCCAGTTTTGAAAGTTTTTTGCATTTGATGCTCGCGCACCGTAGAAAGTTTTAGTCTAATTTTCCAAATATGAGTACATTGTACGTAGGCGTATTGTAAATACCTTTTTCCATTCGGATTGACCAGATGCCGCAGTGCGAACAGTATAATTGAATAGCAGAATAGTAATAGCTGTAAGCAGAACACAAGGTATGTCCACTCGAATCGGCTTGTGTGTAGAAATGTTTTTCTGTAGAAATTCTGTCATCAATGGACTATCATGTTGTAATTAGGCTTCATGCATCAATAGTCCCTTTTTTAAAACCATTTTTAGCAAAACTTATTTGTGGCCGGAAGTAAGCTTCGAACGAATGCATCCATGAAAAGGGCGTCCATTATGATCTCTTACAAGGAAAATCTAATTTGCAAGTTTACCAAGGGTAGTCTTGATTATTAGACAGCGACAATATTTAAGGTGAATCAACCTAAAATGAATTTTTCACCCCAAAAATTCCGGATATTTTGTAAAAAACACCTAAATCACCTAAATGCTGTCCATTAACGACAAAAACTATTTTGATTAACTCATCTACTCACATTGGAAAACATTGAGAAAATCGTGTAACGAATTACTTTTATAATCGGAATAATGAAGACATTGATGAGAGTGAATCCGGCAGTGAACCATATGTTTCTGGTCATCACGCCCCTTCTAATTCTACTATATACATTTATAGAGTTTTTATAGTTTATATTGCATTTGAAATATGAGTAATTTTGATCTATTTGACACATGCACAATTGAATTGTCAACACCATACTTAAAAACATATGGAACTTAGTTGTTAATATCTTGATATGTGCAGCTGTTATACGGTTGAATATAAAATCGTATCCGAATCGCGAATAAATCTAAGACTTACGTCATTTTCTTTTCTCTACATTAATTCTTTTTTTAACTTATGAGCGTAGATTATTGTCCGCGGTAATTTTTTTACAAATTAGTTAGCGAAAAAAGCACAATATCATGAAAATAAACAAAAAATATCATTGCTCTCAATGAATCTAGATATTTTGATGGATTTTTGATTCACCTGAATAAATCACCTAAACTTTTCAAAATTATTCACCTAAAAAATAAAATGACAAAAATATTCACCTAAGATGTCGGTGTCCTAGTGATGACTCAAGAACATTATGTCTGATCATACTTGGAATAAGGAAAATGCGAGAAAGCACTTAATGTAAAGAATAAAGTAAATCCAGGTAAAATTATCTGTAAATAGCAGAAGCTGAGGCTCGTAATCAATAATGCCAGGTGGGTGCTGAGGTTAAGCGGAGAAACTAACACGATGGCGGTTAAGTAATAGTTAAGCAAAGCACAAAGCAGAAAAGCAAGCCGCTAAAAGCTCGCGGCAAACGAGAAACCGCACCACACCGCCTAAGTGGCGAATGTGCACTCTAAGTGCACTCTTCTGGTCTTCATACCGTAAACTACGCTCATGTTCTCTGTAGCGAACTTGAAATGGACGACACGTTTGACCTATGTCACTTTGGTCACATATTCTGCAAGTAAATTCATAAATAACATATTACTTTTCAATTATACTTTGGCCAATATGTGTACAAATACTATACATAACAAGTTTTTCTTCAAGTACAAGTACAATCAAAAAAATTTCAAAAAAAAATCGATAAAAAGTACTTGTTCATGTCAGGGCTGTGACGGAGTCAGGAGCCTTAAGGAGCCATGGTTTATGGTCGAAGCCGAGCCGATTTATCACAAAGTCTCCGGCTCCGACTCCCGCTCCGGCTCCGATTTTTGTTTTTGATATAAAATCTAGAATTTTGAATGTTATTAAATTGGCATCATAAAAAAATTAAATCATTTGAAATCTAAAAGATATGTTCTTTTAAGTATACCAATGATCTGTCTTCCACGAGATCTTTCTTTGCATTTGCCGCCTTCTTTTGTATTATATTTATTATCTATTTACACACATGTTAATATTTTTTTATTGCATATGTTTAGTAAACTAATTTCCATATTGACAACGTATTCTCCAAAATCCATTAATTTGAAGACTTGTTTATAATGCATGCAACTAATGATTGTAATTCCTAAGACTAGTCGCCAGTCATTTATGTACACATTTCCATTCAATCACAAAGATAATAAATAGGCTACATTTCTTGCGCAATGTCCTTAAAATCTAATACGGTGTACTAGTAGGCTAACATACTATCGTATGTCTACTGCAGAAGCTACTGGCCACTGTGACAATGCCAATTTCCTTAGATATTATTGCAGGCTCTTCGCTGCTCCCCCCCACCTACATTTTTCAAAACAAGCGATTATTCAATTGACAATTTTGATTGGAGGGATAACTCTTTCACAACTCACAACGAATGACCTGACTACTACAATCCGCACATGCTATATCAATAACGATCCCCCAGCCAACTTCTAGGACGCCCTATATTTTAATTAAAGGTATCTCATTCACAAAGAATTTCCTTTGACCTATTTAATTCCAAAGGGTACATTTTCCAATGCGAAAAACCCCGAGGCAAATTACGATGTTGACTTGCTTGACGAATTTGCACCCACATAACATCGCAATTACCCACGTAATTTTTACAACAGCAAAGAATGCTTCCTCAAACCGGATGCTGAAACGGACATCCATTGTGCTGCATCTTTCAACCAGAGAAAAAATGGGGGGAGGACTGCAAACAAGACCGTATCGGTAATAATATTTCTCCAAATTCATTCCCCCAGATTTCAAGATTTTCATTATAATTTTTCCGTCTGTCAACACCTTATGCTGGATCATGCTGACATTATATGTAATCAATAAAAAAAACTGAGAACGCTCTCAATAAAGGCGCCGTTTGACCTCCCTTTTCTACCTTCTTGTGACATTAAACCGAACAGCGCAGTCTAAAGCTAGCAAGTAGAATGGGATTGCGCGCGGTCTCGCATCTATTTTTATTATCATACCAACCCTGCAACATACTGTGTATAACTCGGAGGATGATGAGTTTTACCAATCCTAGCTATAACTTTATTTTATCTTCAGAGATAGTCATCTCATGAAAAAATATAATGAACAAGTAGTTATTTGTCATTATATTAGGCTATTATCATTTTTGTTATTAACTTAAGGAAGGTCGTGCTTTTAATGAAAACGATTTGATTATTGTACAAGCCTCTATAGGCCAACACCGTTATCCAAAAAACCCGTTCAACGATCCAGATAACCATGCCAGAGATAGAACCTGAATTTGAAGTTCGGAGCCCGTTCGAAGAGCCGAGCCGGAGCCTTTCACAGTCTTCAGTGTCGTGGAGCCGGAGCCGATGAATAAACGCATCGGCTCCACAGCCCTGTTCATGTATATTCTGTGTAAAAATATTGGCCCAAAGTAAACTGCAAAAGTAAATATGTGATTTATGAATATACTTGCAGAATATGTGACCAAAGTGACATAGGTCAAACGTGACGTCCATTTCAAAGTTCCTACAGAAACATGACGTAGTTTTAACGTATGAAGACCGGATCAGCAAGAATGGCACTTGAGAAACATTCGATAAGGCCCACATGATAAAGTGATGACCATTAACAATTTCACTACAACATTATTGATCAACAACTAACACGATTAACTACTAGTGGCTGAATCCCGCATTTGCGATGAACAGCCAAAATTAAACAGACTTCATGAGATGACCAATGACTGCTTTCACTGACTGATTGATGATAAAAACCCACTTACAGCGACATTTTAAACAGTGTGAGACTGTCTCGTGTAGACGAAACGCGTCCAGTAATGATAAAAAGACCGTCCAACACCAGAAATCAAAAAAAATTAGTACTTTTAAAAACGCAAAACATATATTTTATGAATTAGTCACCTTTTCAGGTTTTTAAGGACCTAAATTTCCCCCATGAATATAATGTCCATTCAAAAGTACCATTTTTTCAAAAATGGCATTTTTTCAAAACGACATAAATCAATGAATTTGAACCCTTTTTTTCAGGTTATGAAACCTAAATTCATTAAATCGCTAAAGCCAGAGGACTTCGCTCCGAGTTTGGCTTTTTTAAAAGAAAACCAATTTTTCAAATTTTTCAAAATCTCAAAATTTGAGAATTACAATCGGGCGAAGCCCTAGAACCTTCGGTTCGATTTTCACCCGCCCCCAAAATCATGACCGTTCCAGGACACCGAAAAAATCATAAAAGTTAAGAATCTCAAAATTTGAGAATTACAATCGGGCGAAGCCCTAGAACCTTCGGTTCGATTTTCACCCCCGCCAAAATCATGACCGTTCTAGGACACCGAAAATTAGTATTTTTAAAAACGTCTTTTAAATCCATTTTTCAGGTTTTTAAAATATATCATGTGACTTGCGAACCGAAGGTTCAGGGCTTCGCCCGTTAAAAATATTTCTTTAAAAATGGAAGAAACAAAAGTGGAAGGAACTTCAGAAATGGAAGGAACCTCAAGAATATATCCTTCGTTATCATATGAACGTAGTTCTACTTTAATGGACATTGAAAAAATGAATAAAGAAAAACACAAAGATAGAGTTAGGTATATGAAAGATAAGGAATCACAATTATTATTAAGATTAGAGCATTATAAAAAATTAAGAAAGAGATGGACTAAAGTTAAGAATGTAACACAAGGAATTGGCATATTCTTTACAATATGTTTGGGTGCTTTAACAATTGTTATATCTTCAGGTGTTTTAGTAATTCCAGTAGTTGCTACAGCTTTAACAGGTACGGGTGTTTTTGCAACTTCACTTGTTACAATGTTAGATAAATCTTTAATAACTAAGAAACGAAAATCATTAAAAACTAAGCATTTACATATTAAAGAAGTCTATGATAAACTACATTACTACTTTCAAAGAGTATGTGATGATAATGTTATTACGTTAGATGAGATTGAAAAATTTGATCAAATAGCTAATGAAGTAAATCAAATATCATTTCAATTACAGTCAGAAAAAGTTGATGATAAGAATAAACAGGATGGCAAAATTTCGAGTGATGGTAAAATTTCTAATGAAGAAAATGACAAAATTTTTTTAGAAGAGCTAAAAACTTTAAGCGAAAATTTAAGCAAAACTTTATTAAACAAAACTTTATTAAACAAAACTTAAAACGAGAAAACTTTAACCGAGAAAACTTTAAACGAAAAGATGTCAAACAACAAAGCAATAAAAAAAATAATTTGTTCAG